>JBBMOL010000159.1:672677-1190175 GCA_037954665.1 Laguncularia racemosa | reverse complement strand
AATGTACAGTTGTGCTAGCTTACCTAAGGTGTAATTGATGTTAATGGGTAGGAAATGTACTAACTTGGTTAATTTATTTACTATCACCCATATAGCATCATGCTTTTCCTTAGTTTTAGAAAGTACTGTGACAAAATCCATAGTGACATGTTCCCACTTCTATTCTAGTATAGGTAAAAGTTATAGTTCACTTGTAAGCCTTCAATGTTCTATCTTAGTCTATTAGCATAGCAAACACTTGAAGATAAAATTCAGCTTTCTCCCATTTCATATTCTTCTACTAGCAATAGGCTTTCAAGTCTCTATACATCTTAGTACTCTCAAGATGAATTGAGTACCTAAAGTAATATGCTTCCTTAAAAATCTCATTTTTTAACTTTGCTACCTCCGATACACAACCTAGTCCCATTCCACAAAACTCCTTCATGATTAATCTCAAATTCAAGTGCCTTCCCTTGTTCCATCTTATGCTTAATCTCTAGCATATCTTTATCTTCTACCCAAGCTACTTTGATTATGTCCATTATGGTTGGCTAAATATACAAACTAGCTAGTCTTGCTCCTACGTCCTAAGTCACCACTTCCAATTCCAACCTTCACATTTCTTTAAGTAGTCGTTTCTACGAAGTAAGCAATGAAGCTAAGTTACCCTACTTTTTTCTGCTGAGGTCATCTACTATGACATTCACTTGTCTAGGATGATACTATATCTCCAAGTCATAGTCCTTAATTAATTCAAGTCATCTTCTCTATCTCATATTCAATTCTTTTTTTAGTAAAAAGGTACTTCCAACTTTTGTGTTCTGTGAATACTTTATACTTTTCTCCATATAAGTAATGTCTCCAAAGTTTTAATGCTAAGACTACTGTTGCCAATTCTAAATCATGGGTAAGGTAATTCTTTTTATAAGGTTTCAATTGGCGAGAAACATACACAATGATTCTCCCACTTTGTATAAGAACACACCTTAAACCTTGATTGGAAGTATCATTGAAGATGATGTACCCCTTTCTACTTCTTAGTAAAGCCAATACTAAAGCCAAGATTAGTATTTCTTTCAATTTTATGAAACTATCTTTAATCTTGTCATCATATCCAAACCTCACTCTCTTTTAAGTTAATCTAGTCAACGATGCCACTATTATAGAAAATCCTTCAACAAAACGCTAGTGATAACTTGCTAACCCCTTAAAGCTCCTAATTTTAGTCACTTTCTTAGGTCTTATCTAATCTACCACTTTCTTTACTTTCTTAAGATCCACTATAATTCCATTCATGTTTACTATGTTTCCAAGAAAGGAAACCTACTCCAGCCAGAACTCACACTTTTAAACTTTGCATATAGGGAGGGGGTATTTATTTTTTATAGTGACCTTATTCAAGTCTCTATAACCAATGCTCATCCTCATGCTACCATCCTTCATTTTCACAAAAAGTACTAGTGTACCCCATGATGATACACTAGGTTTAATGAATTTCTTATCTAGCAACTCTTGTATTTGGATCTTCAATTCTACGAACTCTATAGGTGTCATCCTATATAGAGCCTTAGATATAGGAGTTGTGCCTAGCACCAAATCTATATAGAATTCAATCTTTTTGTTTGATGGTAACCCCAACAAGTCATCAGGAAACATGTTAGCATACATATTTACTATCGGCACCCCTTCAAGCTTCACATCACTACTTGACTCTATTATTATAGTAGCCAATATATTTTTGCCCTACGACTCATATGTTGGTAGACCTATAGGTCTTTACACTTTTAACTTAAAACTAGTTAGATCTTTGTTTAGAGGAGTGAAATAAACCATCAAGTTATGACAACCAATGGTGGCTTGAAATTTTGAAAATCAGTTTACTCTCAAAATTATGTCAAAATCGAGCATTTCCAGGACAAGTGGATTAGTTGGCATCACTCACCCTTTGACCTCTATCTTGACATTTCTACATGTGTTCTAATTTTCTTCCTACTCCCAATGGAGTACTCATATTTAGGAGATCATAAAAAATTTTAGGTAGCAATCTACATATATGCATAAACACATCAAATATATAAAAATGCATTGCACCAGTGTCCAATAACACATATGCACTAGTATTATGTACTAAAAGCCTACCTACAACAATGTCTTGATTTGAAATGTTTTGGTTTTGTTTCTATTAGAGAGTGAACACACATGCTGCGGCTCTCTGTCTAAGGCTAGTATTGTGGGGCCTACCCGTGTATATTCGCCCTTGAAATTATATTGCCTACTGTATTTATACTATTTAAGGCACTGTAGTTACTTGGCTTCCTATAGTACCACATCTAACGACTCTATGACCCTTTTACTTGTAGTTACAATAGAAGGCATAGGGGATAGCTTTCTTTGTATAGGTTCTACTAGTGTGTCCTATCTTTCCACGAGAAAAGTAGGCCCTTTCTAGCCAACTACACAAATGTAATTCATGTGGTCCCAAATACCTAAGACATCTTCTTTGTGACCTCGCTAGTGGTGGTGGAGGCAAAGTTAGAAGCATTAGCCTAGCTTAAATTGGTTTAGGTAAGGGCTATAGGTTTGGCTCGATGTACTATTGGCCTCTTTCCTTTCTTTACATAAACAACACTTAGGGTTAGCCTCTTCTCTCAAAAAATTCCCTACCTATAAGACAATTGCTACTTTGTTCTCGTGTGATTCTACTCTATAAATTTTGGTTTATCTACAATCTTTACATAGGTGGGTAGTTGGAAGGATCCTACCTCATGCTGAAGGTTAAGTGCTAAACCCCTCACAAACCTCTTTGCTCTCCAGGCATCATCTGTTCATATTACTTCATATAGAAACTTTATTAAGCGGTCCAGTTTCACCTTATACTCTTACACTGATTTGTTGCCTTACTAGCAATTATAATAGGTTGCCTCCACTTTGTCTCTAATGCTACTAAGGAAATACTTTTCATAAAAAAAAAAAAAAAAAAAGTTCCCTAAACCTTTACCAATTAATAAGCTCTTTCTCCAACTTAGGGACACTAACCCACCAGTCTACAACAACCCATTTAGCATAAGGGCTACATAATCCACATTCATGTCCTCTAACATCCTGAATACAACAAAAGTCTTCACAATTTCTATGATCTAATGCTTAGCTTACTCTTGAGTAAATTCTTTTGCCAACCTTATGAACTTGTCCCTCTATATGAAACACATATATTTGCTTGATTACAATAATAAGGATGAGTAAACTTTAAAAAGTTGATTGGGTATATACTTCTCATAACTTTTAAGGATGCTATATGTAATTTACCTAATGCTTTATTTTGTCATATAGTTATTTTATTATAATTATGGTCAACATATAAACATATTTTCATTTTTGTATAATACATGGATATCATCTACTTATATAAACTATAATAGTATGTTTGATATGCTGGAATGGACTCGGAATAAAATCGCAATTCCAGGTTGCATTCCTCTTCCTTTGTTTGGATGAGTTTTAAGAAGCTAAAATTACAGTTCTTAAGAATCAATGATTTCATCTTTAAGTTGAAATGCAATTATGCCCTTAAAGGGTCAAAATTATGATTCTGTTCCAGTTTCCTGAATGTATAATTACTTAAATATCCCTAACCTAACCCTAATTAATGTCTAGTTAAAAAGAAAAAAACAAATCCTTCTATCTACATTGTCTAGTGGAAAAGAAAAAGAAAAATAAACAACACACCAAGTACCATATATTAATAGCAAAACATTCGTAGGGCTATAAAGTTTGTGTGTACAAGTATATAAAATATATATTTGTTTCATATGATATACATCATATATTTGTAATATAAATATATATATATATAATCATTATGAATGTTATATACATATTTTAATAAAATACATATACATATATGTTTACATGCACATATATAGAATATATATTTATTAAATATGTTATATATATATATATATATAACAAATAAAGATACATCACATATTTGTATATTTGTAGTAGATATGTAGACTGTATATACATATTGTATATGTATATATTACATATCAATATACATATTTAATATGTTTATACCTATTAGTATTGACATTATATACATATTTATATAAAACACATCTATACTTTTATGTTTATGTGTACAGATGTATAGAATATATATTTGTTGTGAATGACATGTATATCAAAGGGTAGCCTTGTTATTAGTGCTTTAGTCCACGTGTTTATTCCGATGTTGTATTTGGTAATTTTAATTTCGTTTGCATTTCATAACTCAAATAAAATACTACATAGATGTATATCATATTGTGTTAAAACCATGCTTGTATATGCTAAAATAATAAGCATCGTATAAATATGTATAATATATATTAAAATAACAATTCTAATAGCCCAGGTCCCAAAGGGTTGACCTAGGGGTAAGGTTCAAAATACACTCACAACAACTTATATGAAATTTTGAATGTGAATCCTACTAAGGTTGTTTCTTGAGATTTTACCTATATAGTGCAAGTTAGTCTTAACTAGTGTAAGGGTCTTCTAGGATGGTTAGTGTGTCTAGAGGTAGCCGGGTCATACTATAATTGTAACTATCCCCAAACAAAAGAGAGGTAAAATAAAATAAAACATTAATTCCTATTATTATATACAAATAGAGATGATGGATCTAGTAATATGGTTGCCTAAAAGAATAATTTTTAGAATTATAGGTGTCACCCTTAATTTTTTTTTTAAATTAAGTTATGAAAATGCATAAAAACATAGAAATTAAAAAAACAAAAAATAAATAAATTATGAAAGAAGTTATTGCATACCAACTTCTTCACTTTTAGAAAAAAAAAGGACTTAATTTAATAAAATTCATATGTTAGACCAAAACTCTCTGTTTCCCCTAAATGATATAAATAACATGCGTAATAAATATGGATCTGATATTTATAATATGATAAATTATTAGTTATCCGATTGGGATAAGCAAACAAAGATTTTGCTCTAATATGCTTAAAGAAATTGGTAAGGTATGAAAGTGATCCTCAATGGGGTCTGCAACATCCACATAGCAGAGATCAGCACTTGTCTTGATGTACTTCGTATATTCTGCAACCCAACCATACACCATATTTCCCGTTTCTCTGGCTTTGTTTCGCTCGAACAGTATAATAGAACAATGGAAACATTACCATAAAGTTTCTATATTTTTTCTCAATAGACCCAAAGCTTCATCTTTAGATCAGTTCACTTTCTTTGTCTACATTAATCTATATCTACATTATATTATTAAGCTAAAATTTCCACTTACTCTGCACTTACATGCAGCATGCAATTTTTTATGCCTAAAATCAATAGGAAAAGGGTTCGGGCTTAATGGTTATAAAAATGGTGGAAAAAAGTAGTCATAGTTTTTATTTTAACCATACTTTTTCATAAAAGAAAAGGCAATTTTACTCGCATGCGGAAATAAAACCAAGAAATTGAACCTATATTTACTTTATATTAATATTATTTTGTCAAATTATATTATGCGTTATAGTTAATCTTGGGCATCCATATTGCGATGTAAACATACTGAAAACCATGCACCCAAGGAGCGAAACTTACCATATTAATAATAGTATTAGAATTATTCATAAAAAAATCTGTTTGCTATCACAATTTTAGTGCGTTTCATGTATACAAAAACATTTCACTAAAAGTGTACCAATAACTTTTTACCTCATGCTTAGAGCACTTTCCAAAAAGCTGAAAAAATTTAACTTTTTACCTTTTTATGAGGACAAATTTATTAATTGAAAATCAACTATTTGTTACTAGAAATTTGACATTAATACGTAAAACTCATATAAGTCTTGTTAGCAGCAACAATACCCACGATTCATATGTAAATATTACACTAACATTGAGAAGAATATAGTGGAAATTGTAGTATGTAATTTAATGAATGGAGCAAGTAATGGAAGTTCTGGGAATGGTGTGCAAAGGAAGAGGCAGTTGTATGAACTCGTGGGGTTGGAGAGTAAGACAAAAAAAAAAAAAATAGTTGGTATTTTTTAGAGTAGTGTCTATATGAGTTTTATTAATTTAATTAAGTTTTAAAATATTTAGATACTATATAAGACATCAAAAGTCGAATTTCTATGATAGATAACCGGTTAAATAACTTCTTACTACAATTCTTCGTTTCTTTTTTAATTAACTTAAATCATATAAATATAAACATAAGATATTAAAATCCCTCAAACACTTAATATTATAAATATGGGAAATCGTGGTCTCCGGCAGTTATTAACTTTCCCTTGACTCGATAGCAATAGTTCCAACAAAATCAGTAACTCAACCTATAAGAATCCCACAATTCTCAAATCAAAGAAAACACACTTCAAAAATCAAGCTTGTCTAAAGTTTACAAAGAAAGGAGAACAATTAAGGTGCTTTTTCCTAAAATTAAGCTAGATTACTTTTGTTATTTGCTCATCGTAAATTGATAATAATGTTCCTTAAACCATCGATCATTTACGTGCTTTTCGTATTTTTGAATTCATTAAGCTTCTAAAGTAAAGTTGAAAATGAATGCAACAATTATTGTATGGGAATTGAATAAAAATGGAAAAGAAAAAAAATCTATAAAGTATAAAAGAAGCTTAATGTGATCAATGGTCCACAAGCTTAGACTGCATACCAGTATGGAGGAGAATTTCCATGCTACTGAGAATAAATCCTACACACACACAGAGAATGAGAGAGATACCTCAGACGATCCTTCGGTGGAAGGTGTGGCCATTTCTCAGTATAGTGATGTAAAAGAGGGGACTATTTGATACCTCAAACGATCCTTCCATGGAAGGTGTGGCCATTTCTCAGTATGGTGATATAAAAATGGGGACTATTTTATATCAACTTTCTTCAGTGATATTAACTCCTCCAACCCTTTAAGCTCTTTAAGTTTCGTACAGCTAGCCAAGAGCAATCCTTTGAGTTTCCCTAACCTTCACAAATTTGGTAAATATTCAATTGCTTTGCAATATGTCATATTCAATTGCTTTATTGTCCTCTAATACCCTGAATGCAGCTAAAGTTTTTACAATTTTTATGATCTAATGCTCAATTTACTATGGAATTAAACTCTTTTGCTAGCCTTATGGACTTGTCCCTCTATATGAAATACACATATATTTGCTTGATTACAACAATAAGGATGAGTCAAAATTAAGAAATCAATTGGGAGTATACTTCCCATAACTTTTAAGGATGCTATGTAATTTACCTAATGCTTTATTTTGTCATATAATAGTTATTTTATTATAATTGTGATCAACATACAACCATATTTTCATTTTTGTATACTACATGGATAGCATCTACTTATATAAACTACAATAGTATGTTTGGTATACCGAAATGGACCCAGAATAAAAACAAAATTCCAAGTTCCATTCCTCTTCCTCTATTTGGATGGATTTTAAGAAACTAAAATCATGATTCTTATGAATCAATGATTTCATCTTTAAGTTGAAATGAAACATTGTCTTTAAAGGGCCGAAATTATGATTCTATTTTAGTTTCTTAAATAACCCTAACCTAACCCTAGTCTAATTAAAAAAAAAAAAAAAAAGAAGAAAGAGAAAAACAACATACCAAGTACCATATATTAATAGCAAAACATTTGTAGGGCTATAAAGTTTGTGTACAAGTATATGAAATATTATATACATATATATGTATATATAACATATTAATATATATAACAAATAGATATACATCATATATTTGTAATATATATATATATATATAATCATATGGATGTTATATACATATTTTAATAAAATATATATACATATAGGTTTGCATGCACATATGTAGAATATATATTCGTTAAATATGCTATATATATATATATATATATATATAATAGATATACATCATATATTTGTAATAGATATGTAGATTGTATATACATATTGTATATTTATATATTACATATCAATATACATATTTAATATGTTTATACCGATTAATATGTACATTATATGTATATTTATATGAAACACATATCTCTCTCTCTATATATATATAGCATTTGTACAAAATTACTATTATATACATATAACATATTAATATATATAACAAATAGATATGCATCATATATTTGCAATACATATATACCCATTATATATTTAATATATATATGCCATAACAAAATGGCATAATAGAAATAATGAAAAGAACAATTTAAGAAATGACACACATAAAACTTAATGAAAATTGGATCATTAAGTAATTTTGGGCTAAAGTAATAAATGCTACATCGTATATTATTAACCATGTATTTATCACATCTATCTAAGAGAAAACTCCATATGAATTTTATAAATAACTCATTCATGTTATTTTCAAAAAACATAACGATAAAAATTTAAATAAAAAAAAAAAAAGACACCTATCACCTCATTATTCATCCACACATGTTATGCAAATAATTCATAATTGATTTTAATTTTTCATTATTAGATATATTCTATTAAAATAGTTATGATTATAAAAGAATAAAACAATTGTGGAGATGACTTGGCCAGACATAATAGCCCTTTCGATTCATCAACTCTACAACACAGAGTCAATAAATTTTGTACTTGTCTACACTTCACCTGTTGGAAATATAGCAAGTTCGGTTGCCGTTGGTGCCCTAACAACATGCGTGGATGGCTAACGTGATAGGACGTAAACTTTTCCACAATAATTTATTAAATAATTTACTGCTGTGTTTGGTAAGTACAAAAAAAAAAAAGCTGAAAGAAAAAAAATAAAAAGGAAATAGAAAAAAATGTGGAGTATACTTCATGATTGGATTTATAAAATAGAAAAAGAAATAAATGTGCTACTAAAAAATAAAAGTATTATAACTTTATCCATTTAATCTTGCATTTTAAGGTATTTTTATGATGTTTTTATTTTTATTGATTTTTATCTTTTTTTTCTTTACTTTTTAGGAGAAAACTAATAACTTTAAAAGTAAATTTTTTTTTTACTATTTTCTTTCAATTTCCATCACCTTTCACTCATGCCTTTGACAGTTGAATATCTGATTTTCATTGGTTTGCTTCCACTTCCATCGTCTTCTACCTATTACACAGCGTATGTCTTTTTTTCTGAACGTATTGGATTACTCTCGAGATTGAGAATAGGTGTGTGATGGGCTGAATAATGTCAGTGAGGGTTAATTTAACATTAATAATAAAAAAATAGATGATGGGGAAGGGGGAAGGAGGGGGTGGGTTTAAAAAGGAAGATTTAATATCATTTATTTAATAATTTATGTTCTTTCTTCTCAATGTATTAGGTGACGCTTGAGAATAGTTGTGATGGCAGGAGGGAGGAAAAAATTAATAGTACTTTAATTTGTGAAATGAAATTAGAGAAAAATAAAATTGTAATTCTTTAAAAAAAAAAAAATAATATATATTCTTTATAATTCTCTTTGACATTTTATGATAGATTTGAAAGTATGTTAGGAAAAAAATAAAAAATAAAAATAGCCACTCTCTCTATCTTGTAAAGGAATTTTATATGCCCATATGTTTTTGATCCCTCCCAATTGGAAAAAGAGAGGAGGGAAAGTGGAAGAAGAATTGTATTGCTTATTTTACCACATTTTTACTTCTTCTTTTATTTTTATATGGTATATTTATAATTTTATATTAAACTATATTTTATCTTTTATAATAATTAAATTTTTTTTCCAATATCTAAATACAATAAGATCTTGTTTAAATTATCTATATCTAATTTGTATTTGTTTAAAAACTGACATTTAAATAAACTGTTTGGTTTATATTTGATTTATTTATATTTTAAAATAAAATTTAGGGATTAATTATTTTAATAAGAGTATATATGTAATTATATTTTTATTTTTTTTTTCTATTTAATTTCAACAAAACACCCATATTTGAATAGGTATATCTAGAATTAAATACCTTTTATAATTCTTTTTTTATATATTCTTTATTATTATTTATTTACTCCTAATTCGTTTATCGTACGAAGGAAAGTGTTTGGAAAAATAGCGACATTGTGGGTAAAGCCCGCTTTTTCTCTTGATTCACCCGATTCGTCTGAATGCATGCATTGGTCTTGTCCTGTCGCTCAATTAAGCCCTGCAATTATTTACTGTTGTTGTTTCACAGCATGGACAGCTAAAGTTTTATTGGGCACCAGTTATAAATTGACACATGAAGGCCAAAAAATAAGATATCCCAAGCATAAAGATTAAAAATACAAGCATGGCATATTAAATTTATCCTAATACGTAATAAGGGGATGTTGCTGCTGAAAAATCTATCTTTCATTTCTATATGTATGATCTTTTTACTGGCCATTAATCTAAAAGAATATACTACAAATCAACTTTAAAATTACTAATTAAAAAACTGGTAGAATAATTAAAGTGGAATGGAACAAGCTTGAATTCTTAATTGATGTAAGCTAAAATTTCTAGTTTTAAAGTTGAATTAGATAATATCTTCTATTCATATAAATAAATCCTTTTTTTCTATAAGGATCGGAAGGATTTTATTATATCTCTCCTTCTATTCTTATACAATGTATAGTTTGCATAAAGGGAAAAAAAATCAAGCTTGAATTTTGAGTTAAGTAATAATAATTTAGTTTTTATTTAGAGATTATTTGATTCATCTTATTTTTATTTGTTTGATATCTATTTTATATCTATTTTTCTTTTTTTTTCCATACAAAAAGCTAGAAAAATGTCGCACTAGGCCTATAGCGAGAATTTATATCCACAAAAAAAAAAAAAAAAAAATTATGGCAAAATTAATCACGACTTAGACACATTGCAAGAATGATAATTTCACCATGCTTATGTGGGAATTACAAAAATCTCACAATTAAGTAAGTATTCGTGAGTGGGAGTGTCTTGAAAAGAGGCCTACGGACACATCTAGCTACACAAGTACACAGCATTGTTTTTGTCACACATTTGCCTTTTTTCTTTTTAATTTTTTTTTCCTAATTTAAATTATAAACAAATAATAATATACTTATTTAAACATAGTGATAAGATTATCTGTTATGATATTTAGACATATATATAGATTATCTATTATAATAATAATACGGATAAATTATATTGATTACACTTAAAAAATTTTGAATCTACACAAACATTCCTTCTCACATTTGTGGGCCCACAGACTTTATACATATGGACAAAGATGTGAATACAATATAAAGATAGAATATTTACTAGGAATTTCAATTTAACTAAGCTACAATCAGCACTAAATAAAGTTTGGACTTCCCTCAAATAAACGGTCACATTCAATCATAACGTACTATTCTCACCTTAAAGTTAGTGTGAGCTGTTTAGTTTCATATTGAAGAAGTGAAAGAATAAAATTTCGACTACAAAACAAATTACATACTAGAAAAAAGCAATCTATCCGGTGGTTTTACTTGCCTCACAATTATATAAACTATAAAAAGCTTTATATATACTCATGTTCACCTTCAATCCTTGATGGTTTTGGGGAAATTTTTAAAAGAAAAAATCAATTAATCACTACTGTGGGTGGAAAAGGCGAATCAGATCTTAAAACATCATATTGCGGAAGTATTTCGCATTCTATTTGTTGTTTGGCAAAAATTAAAATTAAAATATCATGCATTTATTGTTGCATCGAGTTTTTGTTTGATTTGGTTTGGATTGAATTGAATTTTTTAGTAAAGATGCTTGGATTTATTAATTGCATAGGGTTTTCGGCCTTTTTTTCCTTTTAAAAAAAAAAATCAAACTATTTATCATTTTATTATTGTAGTTAATTTATATATATTAATTATATTATTTATTTAAAGTAATTATTTGAATAAACCAGACATTACCACAAGATAAATATAAATGCAAAAATTGTGAGTATTTAAAAATGTTAAAGATTTGAATGAAAAAAAATATATAATTCAAATAAAAAATAATTCTACATTTTTTTTAAATAAAATTTAAACTATTACAAGTAGCAATATATCTGACTATATGTTAGACTTCACAATTTAAAAAAACGAAGAAGCAAGAACGCGTGCTCGGTAGAGAAACAGGGGAAGCGACCGTGGTTTTACACTTATGTCAACGTGAAAAGATTCCTTGGCGTAGGAGCCTTGATAAAACGAGAATACCGTCATGTCCTTCACAGCTCATTGGATGTTGATTCCGAATCACTATTCTCAAAAGGTCTTCCAATAATTGATGAAAATGCCAAGACATTTATGGAGATGGTATTTCCATCCCAAATGGAGGAAATCTCCCGCCTGCTCATGTATGATAGCAGATTGCTTAAATAAAATTTTAAGAGCTGAAGCAGCCAAACGTTGACATCCGAAAATGAGTGTGAAAAACAAATTTATTGTCTTCAAGTGGACAATAGAATACTAATATAGCAAACAAAAAACAAGTAAACAGTGAAATCACCAAACAAAAAATTCCTTCCTTTCTATGGTGGAATTTAGAAGTTCCCTGCAGACTAACAAAATGCTGACAAAGTGAAACGATATTGATGAATGTAATAGTACAAAAGGCGTTTTTGAACTTCTCTACCTGATCTTAATCTAGCAAGTTCTACAAAATAAAAGAAACAGCTGAAAATTTAAATTGGTGAAGAAGATAGATGAAAACAAAACTTTGACAGTGTTTACAACGCGCGAGGCACGGCATAAAGGCAATTTTATTAAACCATATTACTCATTATCGCGATGGGCGAAAGGAGAACGTACATAAAAAATGGAAGCAACATCGCAAACATCATCATGGATCAACTTTTGGAGGGAGCCAATCCTGATGACACATCTTCCTCTCAGTGACCCTATTCACTTTTCTACTAACAAATGAAAAAAGAGAAAAGAGGAAAAGATGAGGCCCAAGCTCTAATAGTGTCAACTTCATACGAGAGGCCCAATGAAAATAGTTGGAAAAGTCCATTAACACCCTGTATGTAAGAGAGGTAGTCATATTCAAAAATCATGTGGTATTGGAGCTAGGAATGCGGGCCGGCCCACACAATCTGCAAAATTTGCAGGGTAAGCCACATCGTGCACGTGCGGGTTGGCCCTCATGGTCCACACTTTGTTAAAAAAAAAAAAAACTGAATAAGACAATTTTATTAAATTAATATGTGCAGAGCAGCAGGCCTATATTGGCCAATGGGGCAGAGCAGGTAAAATTTTCAAGTTGGAGCGGATTAGCCCATTTGGCTCGCATTCCCAACTCTAGTGGTACCAACCTCTAACGTGCAAGCCCTCCCTCCTCTTTAGTGTGATACAATCAAGGGATGGATATAAATCGGATTAGTTCGGTTTTTTCTTCAAACCAAATTATAATAATGCGATTGAGTCTTTCATCATTTCAACTTAATCCATACAATTCAGTTTTATATTTTTTTTTTCAAATTATAAAATTTCAGTTTAATTTACGAATTAAATCATATTTTCTTTTTTAAAAGGTATATTTGCTTAATATATAGTTTTATATTAGTATTAAATCATTTAATAGTAATATGTATTGATATCGCATAAACGATTAAAAAAATCAATATTTAAATAACTAAAAAAATTAATATTTAATATAATCAATTTATTTCTTAAATTATACATATTTATTAAATTATGGTTATAAAATTTAAATATATATATTTTTAATAAAGTAAACTCAAACTTTTTTAACTGTTATATTATAATAAAAAAAATTAATTATAAGTAAATTATCATTATGTTTTTTAAAATGATTTAATTTAAATTAACTCTCCAAACTAATCATAATTTTTTTTTTTGGTTCAAATAAAAAAAAATTCAAACTAAATTACAAAAAAAAAAATCATATTTCGATTTAGTTTGAGTTAATTTTTTATTTTTTTTTACCCCTAACACAGCATGCTTAGCCGAAACACGTCTCACAAAGTCCGAAAAATCCTCCACCATCTTCCACTGGGTTGTTCCACACTAACTCCTTGTTTCCTGTGCAGGTAGAGGAGTTTCCCAAGATGTTATTTTTATCCAGTTCTTTCATTCTCATCCACTCAAACAAAGAAACATTAACATTTCCCTTGGACATAGCTGCTGCAAATTGCAGGATAGTCTTGTCATGCTTTCTCTCTCTCTTATTTAATAATGAATGGTTAAAAAAAAAATGTACGATTAGAGTTATCTATTAAAATATAAAAATAAAAATTTTATTATTTTATTATGTATTTATTTGTTATTTAATCAACAGTAAAAAATATAATTTTTTTTTAATTCTGGAGTTCGAACGTGTATTTTGATGACGAAATCTTTTCTTTAGTATATGTGTAACTTTCTTCTGAGAGGCCAGATTTGCAATGATGAATGCCTGGTAAGCGTGACAAGCAAATTGCGTGCCCACTTTCTATGGCCATTAAGGTTCTGTCCTTTCCTGGCGCCACTTTCTTTCAAGTAGTTATTTCACATTTGCTATCGAGAGAAAGGAGTTCATTTTACCTTTTTCATTTTTTTTGAAATAAAATAAGTAAAACGGTTGTATATAAACATAAATTTATCATTGACTTGTGTTTTAATAAATAAGAAAAGCGAGCTATTTTTTTTTTATGTATAAATCACAAGCTCTTTCTATTAATAATAAATAAATAAAATACAAATTTAAAAATAGATATATCTAGTTATAATTATCTTATTCTTCCTTATGCATTTCTGCTTATTATCATGTAAAACCATGACAATATATTAATAAATACATGTTTAATTTTTTCTTTTTCACTTTATTTGTGTATTATAGTTTGATTGGATGACAACAGTTTCTATATAGAAAATCTCCATCTAGCGATTAATAAGAGATTGAATATTAAATTATAACGAATGAAATTTATTGGGTGCCCCAGAATACAAATTGCATGTGGAGTCTAGGTAGAGTTCATTATTTTTTATTAAACATTCTTCTCCATGGGACTATGCCACTAAGTCGAACATTAGAAAAATATGAAACTTTATTTTTTACTTTTCTTTTTGCTAGAAAAAAAAAAAAAAGACATCGGTGAATTTGATGTACTGTTTTTACTGCTCAATGGTGATTTTTTGTTTTTTTCCCTTCCGGTGAAACTCAATCGGGATTTCAATCTTATTGTGATCTCTCTTATCATGTATGGGTGTAATTTAATTGAGTAAAAAAAAAAATTACAATCAATGATGAACTCAATTCTATTTAGTCTACAAATGATTCATTACGATCTTTGCCCAAAATAGCCTTCATTCGCCTCGAAAAAGATGAATAGGTTTGCTTCTTGCCCTAAATTCTCAAAGGAATTTGTTGATTATACAATTTCTATAGTTGATGTATATATGGGCTGTCTAAATCCTTGAAGAAAACACAGCAATGAGCAAAAGAAGGCTCATGAGATTGAAACTAAGATTTTCGATTAAAACTATTAGGATGTATCATGTCATGCAAAAATATTACACAAAAGAAAGTGAATTACAAGATAAACGAGCAATTTAGTAAAATTGATATATGTTTTTTTTTAATTTTATAAATAAAATTTTGAAATTATTAATCAAATTTTATATTTAAAATTTGAAATTATTAAATAATATAATCAATAAAAAAATTTACTTATCAAATTTATTATTTTTATAATTTTTTAGAAAAATATAAAAAAATATTCATTAATATACCAACGATTTTAATACAGTTTCAACTCACCTTTTTTGCAAGCTATGCAAGTGTTGTCTGTGTTTCTGTGTCTCTCTCCTCTCTTCTCTTTCACATTAATTTCCCTGGCTGTCCCTTCTTCTTTTTTCTCTCCTGTGTCTCGTCTAGTCTTCTTCTCATCTTGTTCTACAAGAAGACTCAATATGAAATGGATGATAATAAAAAACCTAACAACTATTTTATGTATTTTTAACAAAATAACAGAGTAGAAACTTTAAATTATTGAAAAAACAAACACACCTATCACCGTATTATTTGTCCATATATATATATATTATGCAAATGGTTCATATAATTAATTATAATTATTTTCGTTATTAGATACATTATATTAAAATAATCATGATTATAAATAAAAATAAAATAATTATGAAGATCACTTGCTTAGATGATAAGTTAGGAGTAAGTAGGTAATCGTGTTGTATAAAATTTACGGATTTTGCTGTTAATTTTATAGGTTTTGTCTTTAAGAAATTTGAAATTATATATATAGATTGCTTTACTTAAAATTTATAGGAAAAATAATAAAGTTTATAGATTTTATATTCTATAGACTTTATAAATTATAAGTTTTAAGATAATTTTAAAATATAAAAAAATATATTACTATTTTAAATTTTATATTTTATAATATAGAATATATTTATTATATACTCATCCACGCTTAAAATAGCCCCTTTGATTCATCATTTTTCATTTCCATGGCACAAAGTCGTCCTCCTCTACAGTTCACCTATTGACATTCAATAGGTTTCGTTGGCCGTTAGGAATGTTAGCAAGTTGAGTTTGGGCCAAGTTCAACAATCTTATTATTCATCCCATTATCATATAAAGATTTTTAAACCCATCCAAAACACTATAAGGTTTTCTCATGAAATACCCGCTACCCATCCCAAATCCTATAGAGTTTTTTCATGAAATACCTACTATTTGTCCCAAACCTTACAGGGTTTTAATAAGTAATCAAAAATCTGTCTCAAACCCCTTAGAATTAAAAAAAAAATCTATTATTAGTTTAAAATCTTTACTTATTTATTATGATTATTTTTATAAAATATAGCTTATGTTCTTAAAAAAAATAATATTTGCAGTTTCAACCTATTTAATCATATAAATTTTAATATTATTTGAAAGTCTATATATTGGTAAAAAAAGCTATCGATATAAAAATATTTTTAATTATAATAAGATAAAAATTACTGAACCAGTCATACAACTTAATAAATAACACAAAGAAATAAAATATAGTTAACATTTCTAACATACTTAGGTTATAATTAGGTGTGACTTCAAAGTAAGATACAATTTTCTAAAACATCAAATCTACAAATTTATTTCAAAGCAGAAATTAAGATTTTTCATTTCCACACACAAAGCAACTTGCATAACATGAAATTGGAATTGCTAATCTCCATTTAGGTAGTGCAGCAACCTATAACCAAGATATCACATATATGTCTAATGGGATCACTAGCAATCTTATTAGTTCTCTAACTCAAACCAACAAACATTTATATCTAATGAAGAATCATTGTGCCATCTTATTGAATACTTTATAAACTATAACCAAGACATCATATATAACAGAAACTACAAGCATAATCTTTCTCAATGTCTAGTAATTAACCTAATTGAAAAATCATGGCTTCTTGTTTGCTATTTCAACCATAGTTCTCCTGGATTTCTAATGTTAAATTCAAGGTTACAACTATAAGCCCAAGTTAAAACAAAGATCTGAGAAAGAAAAAAAAAACTCTAAACTGAGCTGGGAGAGTGAGAGTGAGAGTGAGATCTAACCTTAATACAACCGAGAGACGAAAGACACCAAATGACGATGAAGATGACTAACACATTCAGGACGACGACCAAGATGATCGAGATGATGACCACGAGATGAGAGATGAGTCGGCCAACAAGAGACAAGAGATGCGAGACTTGAATTGTCGATGACGACAAGAGACGATAGTTGACAGAGATGAAGTGTTGAGTGTAGACGACGAGCGAGTGACAACAGCTTGCACAAGAGGACAAGGTCACGACTCATGAAGGGCAATGAGGGTTTTACTGTTGCAGGTTTCCTTTTGATTTATTTTTCAGCTATTTTGGAGGTCTTGGAGTTTGTTTAGACCAGAGAAAAGTGAAATGTAGAAATAGAGAGTTATGTATGTTTGAAGATCAACACAATCATTTAACATGGTTATGTTGATTTTGAAGAAGAATTGGAAAAATACATGAGGAAACAACACGATTGTGTTAGTAGTCGTGTAACTCTCGAAGCAATTGAAGCCAAACATTACAAGTTAACATGATTATGTTGAATTAGTATAACACAACCTGTGAGGACCTAAACTTAAGTAATAATGTTAAAATTAAAATAATATACATATATATATATGTATATATATGTTATATGCTAAAAATAAAATAAAATAAATATATATATAAAAATAATAATAATAATAATGATATGAATTATATGAGCATATATATATATATGTAAAAAAAATGTATATAATATATTATATTATATTATAACTAAAAAGAAAATAAATAAAAGAGGAAGGAAAAAAATAAATAAATACAGAACAACACCCTCAATGTCAGCAAAATTAAGTAATATTATATATATATATATATATATATATATATAGACATTAGAATAGAGAGAGAAAAAAAATCAAATCATCAAAAATTAGATAAAAAAGAAACCTAAGACTCTCTCCATTTCATTCGAATTTTTCTGGGAAAATTGAAATTGAAATTTCCAACATGCAATCATCAGGATAGGAAGAAGAACAAGATTGAAGTAGGATGCAACAAGAATTTGAAGAAATTGAAGAACAAAAAATCAAATTAAGTAGGGAGAATTTTGTCTGTTCGTTCGAAAGGGGTAGGGTAAATCTGCTACTAGGCCAAGCTAGGGTTAAGGTTTTGGGTGGGAGAGGATTCCGGCAGACATAGTGGTTGCCGGCGTTGGTGGCCAGAGGCCGGTGAACGGAGCAGCCCCTAGTAACGCTCGAAACTTCCTATTTTTTTTAAATATCAAATGTTGATGAAAAATTATGATTTTTTTTTATTCTGGCATAATTTTGTATGAATATTAATTTGGTAATTTTATTTTTCTGAAATTTGATTCAAAAATATGTGCTCCTTAAGAAATGCTCTGTTCTGGTCGTAAATTAAATTGGAAACTAAATAGGTCAAATGATGTAGTTTTGATGTAATTTTTAGTATACAAGATACTTATATGATTTATTAGATCACCAAATCAATAATTGTTCAGATTGGAGTCATTTTCTATTTTTAGGGAATTTTTCAAGCTAATTACCATGTTCTAGCCGAATTAAATCCTTAGCAAAATTAGAGAATTTGATTTGATTAGTTGAATTTGATGTTCAGTTGAGGTTCATTGAAGCATAATATGATTTTTAGAAACTTGGGTTAGTTACGAAACGAAAACGGGAGTGTTCGGTGCAAGATTGTGATAATTTAGAACCATACGATTCAATATAGAATCATGCTGAAATTTAATTACATTAATATATAATAGAGCATAGTATACCCGTATGTATATGAATTAGAAATTTTAGGAAAATGGTGGATTATACGAGGTTAGGATGGAATTTAAGGGTTTGGAATACTGAATTAGCAATTTATGGTTCAATAGAGCGAATGAGTAACATTGATTGGTATACTGATGATTCAGGTATTTCTGTTGAGTAAGGAGGACAAAGGAACTTGGCTGGTGCGACTGTTTGGATTGGCATATATTGTTTCAGGTGAGTACCCCCTTAACTTTTCTCTTGGGTACAAGTGGTTGATAATGTAGACTACTTGTTGTTGGCTGAAATTACCCTATACGATCACTTACTGTGATCAATGCAGGACGATTGTTGAATTATATTGGTTTACTGATGGCTGGTTGTGTGTCACGATATGATTGGATTATGAGAAAAAAAGAAGGGAACATTCTAGAAAATCCTAAAATGAGAGTTGGGTGCGGGATTTGATTATACTATTCCTGATTGTATGTGATGTAATGAACTTAAATTATCGAATGCTTAATGATTGTGATGTAATGCTAGGTTATTTTTAGCTTATTAGATGAGGTTTATATGATTGGTTGAGTTCATACTATTATTGTCTTGGTAACGATGAAATATCTAAATGGATAATAAAATGGGATTTAGGCTATAAGTACCTACTAACCTAAAACACTTAATGTAAGAAAAGTCCTGTTCCCTGCCTAGTAAGTTTGTGGTACGACCTTTGAGTCGACCCGGATGGGTTTGAGGCACGGTCGACGGACCGGCCCGGTTCAGTGACCTATGGGGATCTAGTCACCCCTTTTGTTCGAGGCAGGTGAAAGGCGAACTAAATGTTTCTAACTAAAAAGAGTATATAAGGATGTCTTAATTGGTTGAGAAAACATTAAGTTTTGAAAAGTACATGAGGGTAGTTTATCTACCAGTTAACAGGCTTTGCCTGGATTAACTAAAAAATATTTGTGACCTATGAGTAAACAGGAGTGATTGAAATGGTCTCCAATGAAAAGGTTATGAGTTTAGCAAAAATGGAATTACATGGAAAATATCACTAAGTAAGATCATGGTGATGTTAAAATGTAATAAATTGAATTAGGTTTCTTGCGAGTATAACTTGAGTTGAAAACTTGCTTGCTTGAGTAATCATTTCGAGGTATTTGATAATATTGATGATTACTATTATGTGATTTTGTTGCTTGATTTTATACTCACTTTGCTTCTTAAGAAGTTGAGGGGTTAATGTTTTTGCTAACCTCAGGTACAGGTACTGAAGAATAAGTTATTGGAGACTCGGGTTTTTGGAGAGCGTCAATGGAGGCAAAGAAGCCCTTAGTTTCATTTTGGAACCTCTGTTATTTGTAATAAAATCTATAGGTGTTAATCTTTAGATTGTAATGTAAATATTTGTGTGTATAAGGTTGGATTTGTAATCTTTTGAGCCACTTAAGGCTACAGGATTAATCATAGGCTATGTCTACTTACCGAGAATGCAGATCCTAATGATATATATATATGATATATGATGTGACAGGAGATTATAAGTACATGTGTTTAGATATGATGTGGATATGAAATGATAGCGCTGTTAGCGTCATTTTACAGGACGTTTATAAAATTTCATATAGGTTGGAGTTACAGGTTCAATATTAGCAGAATTTGCCCTATCTTTAATTCAGAGACGGCATAGCAACCCACCTACAGGTAGCAAGGATAGTTATAGGAATTTTGGAACAGGTTCAAGAATCAGACCTAGTAGGTGGGTCGCTACACAACCCATCAACATCATCGTGTTGACTATATCTTTCCAAGATTTTGATAAGCTTGAAAGATTTAAGTTAAACACAACCTGAACATGACCGTGTTGAAAGGTCATATTGAGTTCGATAGTTGCGCACTATAAATAAATAGACATAAAACCTAAAAGATTTATAAAAGGGTTTTTTCTTTCCATTATGAGTTGTGTTGATTCTATTGTTAGATTTTATTTCATAATGTTAGCTTAATTTCTTTTAGTATCTAGATTTGTGAAATCCTGGAATTATTATGTAATTTTATTTCAGTTATTATTCAATGGATTCTTTAAATTTTTTATTCATTTATGCATGGTATTTATTGTATAAAATTGGTATTTCTAAAGTATCAATTTTGATTATTGATATTATGTAAGTAGATTGAGAAATCATATGTATAATTAGATTTAATATAATAGACTAAATTACAACAATTAACTAAATTAAAAGAAAAAATATATATATATATATTAATGAATTTGGGTTCCCAATGAGTTTAATATTTATTTCGTTATCCGTTTCAAACCTTATAAGATTTAAAAAAAAAAAAACGCACGAATGAATTAAAAACCCAATAATAACATCCCGCTTATATCCCTACTACCTATGCCAAGACTCAGACTTTTCTAGTAGCATTAATTAAATAATTAATGTCCTTTTTTCTTTGAACGTATGGGACAATGCCTGAGAGCAGATGTGATTGATGGCTGAATTATTTCAATTAGTCAATATTCAGTTATCATTATTTATATTATTTCAATTGATTAAATAATTTATGTCTTTTTGTCTTTCTCGGCTCATCTGAGCACATGGATCGGTCTAAATTCTAATCCTGACCCTGGCATTTCCAATTGATTTGTGATATAACGAAATCATATACACAATAGCAAGTTTGATCTTAATGGCCATCTTTAATGGCTTTTGACGCTCAAGATATTTGATTCTGAGCGAGATAGGAGTAGCAACTTCAACAACTGAGCTGCTACACCATGACATCTTTAGATAAAGCTAAAGATCTATGCTCATTCTATCATATTCAACTTTTAACACGAATTTATTTTTTATTTTTAGTTTTTTTATATTTATCAAGTTATCATAATTAATATTCATTATTTATATATTATTGTTAGAGTAAAATAAATAATTCCATTTTATCTGTTTTATAATACTTATAAAAAATACCGCGCAAGAATTAAGTTGTAAAATAAACACTACATACTGCATTATGTATTTATCATAAAATAATTATGATTATAAAAGAATAAAACAATTATGAAGATCAGGATAACTCCTTACAATTAATAATATTTCATACTTATTATCTACACTTCACCAGTTGAAATTTAGCAAGTTTGGTTGCGCTTAGAGCCTTCACAACATAAGTGGATCGGACGACCAAAGGATCGGACATGAACTTTTCCAAAAGCATTTATAAAATAATTTATGTCTTTCTTCTGAGCGTAATGGATGACGCTTGAGACTGAGAATAGGTGTGATTGGGCTGAATTGATTCATCTTAGGGTTCATTTAGTCAAAAATCGAGACATGTGAGTGGAGCCAACCTTGACTTCCATCATTGGGCGCTAATCAAAGTACTTACATTGTTGCAAATTCTATGCATGTAATTTTGCCATAGCTCTCTGTATCCACTTATGGTAGCATTTGATTAGCAAGTTTGGACAGTATAGATTATAATATATATATATATATATATATATATATATAGTTCTCTTGTATTATATTTAATTCGTATAATATAGAACATAAACTTTTATGATTTTATGATGACATAAGATTATTTTTTATATCAATATAAAAATTTATCAAAAGAATTCTATCGTGGACATAAAAGCAAAAAAAATGATGATTATATAAGTTTTTATTTTCCCTAACAATGTGTTTATTTTATTCAGTAAAATAAATTTTTGTATCACAAGATATATAGTATAAATTTTCTTGGTCTTGTCTAGTATTTTGAGGCCTTGTATTTTTTTTTTCTATTAACTTAATTTGTTATGTAAATCAAATAAAGAATTGAGGATTTTATCCAATTTAGTACTAATGGTAACAAAACATTACCTAAATATAGTTAATAGGGAGATGTAAAGTGGTTAAAAAAATTATTTAAAGTAATTATTGAGATAAAACTTACACGTTTTTCTAGTAAAATAATTGGAGTGGGATGGAAGAAGCTTAATTTCGTAATTGATTTAAGCTAAAATTTTCAGTTTTAAAGTTGAACTGGGTAATGTATACTAGTTTATATGGATGGATTTTATTTTATTTATAAGGATCTAAATATTTTATTATCTTTTTTCTATCCTTATAAAATATATAGATTATATAAAAGGAAATGAAAAAAAACTTAGTCAAATTTTGAGCGCAGCAATATTTAACTCAATTTTTATTTTGTTTATACCCTAAAAACAATCATAGGACAGTAATTTTTATTTTATTGTTGGAGGATGCAACATGCAATTGTCCAGAAGAAAAGGACATTAGACCTACAAATCTCAAAATTACAATGAGATCCAGCAGCAAATTGGTAGCGCATTTGATGCTATGTTTCTCTCTTTCACGAAGTCAAGAAGAAAGTGAGTAAAAATGTTGATAATTGCTATTATTTGCACAAATTGCTTACAGCAATATGCCATTCCCATTTCTTCTTATCTTTTATTTTTTCAATTGCTTTTGCTTCTTTTTTTTTTCGTTATGTTAAATGATCTAAGGTGTCGATGCCACATCAGATTTTTTCCATGCCTGCATTGATATATACTAAATTGCAGGCTCCATACATGTTGTTGGGTAAAGTGCATAATTTAAAAGAATAAAGGTGTCATTAATTCAAAATATAACCCTAATTAATTAGGGGTGTTATGGTTGGTGCAAGAATCCTTTAAGTAGTTTAATCGGTTAGGACCATGGGGTATGTTCTATGCTAAACCAACAAAAGAAAAAAGGTTGATTATTAGAAGGGTAAATATCATATTTAATATATCAAATTTACCTATTTTTATAATTAATTATCTAAAATTTTAAAGTATTAATTTGTTAGATGAATTTTATCTATTTTTATAATTAACTACTTGAAATTCACCTCTTTTATAATTAATTACCTAAATTTTACTTATTTTTACAATAAAATACTCCATTCATGTACTATAAATGACCTAAAAATTTATATATAGTAAATTGACACTTTTAAAGTTAATTGTAAAAATAGATAAAGTTTATATATCAATTGTGATATTAATCCGTATTATAATGTAGATTAAGTTGGTGATAACAGTAATGTAATAAATATTAATTATGAGAGCCATTACTACTACAAAGAAAATAGTTATTAATGTTGTGCCATTAGGTAGTATTTGGTTGCATGAAAAATGTGGTACTGGATTGGACAATTATTTTTTTCCTGTGTTTGGTTGACAAAAATAATGTAAGTATTGGACAAAAAAGAAATAAGGTACTGGACAAAAATGCTAAATTTTATACAATGTGAAATTTGGTACAAATTTTGTGGTACTGGACAAAAACACGATTTTTTCAAATTTTCCCAAATATCCTTCTATTTCTTTCCAAACGCTACCTTAGTCACCCTTGCATAAGAAAATAGGAAACCCTTTCTTTCCAAATGCGACCACGGTTCCTACTTGCCACTTCAGCTGTCAACTTTTTCCTATTGCCAATCGTCGCTCAGTTGTCGAAGTCTTCATGCTGCTGGTCGCCGTTAGGTTCGTCTACATCACGTCACTACCTTCCCATCGAAATCTGGTTCATCTCCTTCTCCCTTTTTCTTTTCTCCATTTCTCGCTTGCCTTATGTCTCCCTCGCTTGCTTTTGTGTCTTCCTCGCTTGCTCTATGTCGTTGGTGGTGTCTCTGCTTTGGGCTTGCTTTCTTTCTCTATTGCTTGCTCTGTGTCATGGCTTGGTGGTGTCTCTGTTTTGAGCTTATGTGTTGTTCTCCATTTCACATTTGAAGCATTAGGTATTGTAATTTAATTAAAATTACAGTTACAAAAATTTAAAGTAATTTATTGCAATTTAATATATATTAATTTGTTATAATATTAATATAATTAACAATATGGTTATTAAATATAATTTATAATTTTTTACGACGATTTTTAAAAATTACTAATATAATATTTACAATGTGTTATATTATTAAAAATAACACAAATTATTGTAATTTATAATATGAATTATTAATTTTTTTCAATTAATGGATTTACATGAATTATTTTATATAATTCGTAGTATTACATGAATTAAATAATCTATTCAAATAGTATTTTCTTATAATAATATAAAAAATGTATAAATAACCATGATGCCATAAAAAATGGCATAATTGTCAAAATTACTATATTCAGTATAGTACTTTGCAATTCCAAACAATGAACAACATAAAAATCATTGTCCAGTACTAAATATACCAAATGTACAAAAAATTTTCTTGTCTAGTTTTTCTTATTTTGGTACTGGACAGTGCTCAAAACGCCACCTTAACTACACAAGTAGTTGCTTTTGTTGGGCAACAATATCTTTGAAAGAAGGTATCCTACTCTCCATTATTAGAATCTATATGAAGGTTGCCTTTGAGTAGCTATAGCAACATAAGGTATCTTTATGAAGAGATAAAGGTGGTTTAAGGCTATCATGATTAAACTTAAGGATATAAACGAGTTAAAATACTTGCAACTTATTCGAGTTCGACTCAATATTTACTTACGATTGACGCGAGAGCACTAAAGTTGAGTCAAACTCGAGCATTATAATATTTGACTTAATTAGTTCACAAGTTTAATTAAGCTCAAGCCTAGTATAAATATTAATTGAGTTTAAGTGAAATTTACATATCAATATTATTATAATTAAAATTTTTTTAGATAAATTAAGTTTAATCAAGTTAAGCTCGAGTTTTGAAATTTGGAGTCAAGCTTAAACTTGAGCTCAAAATTCTAGGTTTGATCAAATATTATTGTACCCAAAGTAATTGCCCCCCTATCTCTTTCGGCAACAATCTGTAAAATTAAGGATCAACACTGTAAACCAATAACCAAATTTAAATTAGACCAAACAAAGCGTCAATTTTCAGGATCTTTTAGTTTGATTACAGTTTGAAAATTTCCACAACTGAAATATTTATATTAATTGTGATTCAAGATATCTTCAAACCAAAAGAGCCAAAATGGAATTGAAAAAATACATTGTATATTACATTATATACTTACAATGTAGATAGAACACATGATGTGTACATAGTTAAGAGAATATGTTTATAAAAATCTAACTATCTGCATATATGACATACAACAACAAATATTACGGAGCATATTATATACTTATATATGACATTTAATAGTATTTAAAAGTGACAACAATATAATATTCCACTACACAAAGAAAATAAGACATAATTTTTTGGTTTAGTTTTGATTTGAAATTTTTTCCAATTCAAAAAGTTTGATCCGATTTAAAAAGGTCATTGAAAATTTTATGATGTAATGATCCATGATTGTAATTCAAAATATATACAAATTATAAAAGGTTTTTTAAAGTAATAGCACCATGAGTAAATTCATTAATTTAAAAATAAAGATTACTTTTGGGAGAAAAAGGAAAAGAAAGAAAAAAGCTATGCCACATCTATACTCTATTTACTATCAGCTAAATTGATCAATTAGCAAAATGAAAATAAAGTGAAATAAAAAAACTCGATATTTGAATAACAGTTTTTTCTCATTATTATTTCCATAAAACAAATGTCACTTTAAAAGATGTGTTTATTTCTTTCATGATATACATTCCTCAATCCTTTCAGCTCCCTTAATATTTTAGTTCCCTTTTCTTTATTTTGGTTTCTATTATTAACTTGATTACTCTTGCCTTTCTCCATATCATTTTTTTCCATGTATTTTCAATTTTGCTTACATTAACATTTAACTATTATCCAATTCCTGCACTACTCTTAGGATTGGTTAGCCCAATTTCCCAATCCTTGTTTTGTTTAGTTTACATCACATGAATCTTATCTTGTAGATAACTTACAGATTCATCATTATTAATCGCGTCATTCATAAACCTATTTCCAATACAAGGTGCTTAGTTGATAAGACCAATACCCTCATCTATCATTTTTATCGCTTTCTTCCTTCATTTTATCACATTCTTTTATTGGGTGGCTTACAATTGCACAACTACTACAAAAAGCTAAAAGTCTCTCATACTAAACCTTAAACTTAATATTATTAATCACTATGGTATGAACAAACGCAATGTTAAAGTTCACTTGTACATAAAATCTAGCAAGACATTCACTTTCTGCATGCAGACAAAGGGAAAGGGCCTCTCCAACCTCCTTAATGCCCTAGGCGCTTAATATTCTAGTAGCAATTGATAAATTTGTGCTCAGATACGTACCGAATCAAAACTAGCCATATTAAACAATCTCTCTCTTTTTCATAATTGCTTTAGTTTCACCTCTATGGTTTTAAATCCCATGTTTGGACCCAATATCTTAATAATAACGGTGTTATACCAAAGTGTCCTTAAGGACTCATTTTCAGCCTTCAAAAATATTATTATTCTTTTCCCAACTAGGAGGACGTTATCTTCAGTTTTCACCTCATCATCCTCAATATCATTCTTCAGTAACTCTATTCTCCTTGAATCCTCCTTCTCATTGCTAATATCGTTACTTGATTCTACCCAAAAAAAAAAAAAAAAAGCCTTTTCAATTGTAAGTGAAGTAAAACCTTTTATCTTGGATTTAATTATATCGTCATTTGTAAGTCTGCACTATTTTTATTTCAAGCAAATCGAGCTTGGATCGAACTCATGTTTGACAAACTTCTCCAGCAATACCATCGTGAACTGACACTCGAACAAATGCTTCTGCTGCAATTTAACTATCATCTTGGCAGTTCAACTACCGGAGCAAATAACTCCTCTATGTTGCAACCAATAAGTTGAATCTTCATTGCATCGACTCTAATATTTATTTATATAAATAAAATATAACTAATAACATTGTTTTATTAAATTAATTATTATATATCAATTAGAAAATAGCACTTGTATATTGACTAGTAGCAACAAATAGTAATTAAATGCAAATATGTAAAATCACAAGTATGTAAATGTAATAGAAAATGAAAACACAAGTTATAGGGTAAAGTTTATGAGAGAGGAAATATCATATTTGGTACTTAAAAATTTTACTCATTTTTGTATTTAAGTACCTCGAGTTTCAAAGAGTCAATTTGCTACTTGAATTTTTTTTTTCTTTTTTTGTAATTAACAATCTAAACTTTACTTATTTTTGCAATTAACCACCCAATCTAGATATCATAAATAATCTTGAAAAGTTTATAAATAGCTAATTAAAACTTTTAAAATTTAGGTAATAATTGTAAAAATAAATAAAATTTAGATATCAAATATAATATTTATCCTTATTGAGATGATCTATTAGAATATGTAAGCATATTGCAAGTCATACATAATAACTATAAACATAATAATAACTAATATTACTAAGATAATCTATTATAAAATTTAAACCTCCATTTTAAAGGCATCCCAACATATGAAATTAAAGTAAAGTCACATGATAAATTCAAAAGGTAGCAAATTTAAAATTAAAATAAATACACATGGATAATGAATTAAATAGATTGAATAATAATCTATATTTGGGATCCATCTACTAGAAAATTTGGTTGCTATTGCTGGACATAAAGAAATAGGAGTCTAAAGGAAAAATTGGGAATTCATAAAGTGTGATTGCACTAGATTGGGGGATGTTATGTCTAATGTGAGGATTCACCAAGTGTGTGATCAATGAGAACTAAGGCTTGTGTCATGCACTGAAAACCAAAAAAAAAGAAAAAAGAAAAAAGTGATGATTGGAATAATGATTAGGTCAATGGTATCAATAGTCTAGTGGATGTTGATCATGAGAAGCATTACTACTACAAAGAAAATATAGTTGTTATTGTTGTACCATAAACCACTCAAGTGTTGCTTCCACTAGGCAATAGTAGACTTTTAAGAAATGTCTCACTTTATTCTCATAATCAGTGTAGAGGCATAAAAGATTCAGGGATGAGGTGTCGATAGCTTAAGGCCACCACAATCTAAACCATGGCTATATCTGGGCTTGTGACTAAAGATCTTTGACTTAACGTTGATCTCTATCATTGGACTATAACAAGATGGCTTGGATTGTGGCAATTTTTGTGCATGTAATTCCATCATAATTGTAGATATCATATTAAATATGTTTAATTGAAAGATGTATAATAATTAAATAATGAATTGAATCAATAATTGGGATATAACCTTTTTTTTGTGATAAATTTCATCCATTCGCTTGATTTACCCTTCCCTCTTATGGCTATGGGCATTACTAAAAAGCATCTATTTTTAATAATCATGATATTTTTAATTACACTACATTGATGTAATATTATGAACACAATTAAATAAAACTACCCCATTGTAAGTCAAAACTATAGCATAAACAAAAAGCTTAATGATAGAGAATGATATCACCAAATAAACACCAATAACATTAGAATCCCACATGATGAAATGGACAATATAACACTTTTTACAAGATCCAATAATAAAATTGAAAAATATAAACTTTATTTTAAAACTTGGATAATACTGTGTAAATACAAAATGATAAGATGCATCAGGTTTTATTATGTTAAAAGACACTCTCCTTCATGTTTGAAAATTTAATTGATTACTTACAATAATGATTATCATAAAAAGCTAAAAAGAAAGTTAATTATAAAATTTACTACAAAATAAATAACATTGTAAAATCATGGAATTTACTTTTAAACTTAAGGTCAAATTGCTAATCGTAGCAAATTGCTTAAATAACATTTTCGTATCTAAACATTTATACTCGGAAAACAAATCTAATGCCTTCAAATGGACAACAAGATACTAAGGTGTGAAATGAAGCGCAAGCGAATAATGAAATCTCCAAACAAACCTTCCTTTCTATGGCAGAATTGTAGAGCTTCCCCTCTAGACAAACAAAATGCTGACATAGTGAACATTATTGAAAAACATGACGACACAAAAGGCATTTTAGCCTCCTCTCTAAACTTAGTCTACCTAGTCTTACAAAATAAAAGAGACAAGCAAGCAAGAACTCTTGGCAATGGGTATCCCATATGAATTTACAAATAATTATGATATAATATCACAATAGTGAATCAAAGTATTAGTTGTTGACTACACTAATTGCACATAATCTTTAAAGGATTGATAGTATTAAACATGAGAAATTATAAAGGAATAAAATATCTAAATTATTGGAAGTGACAAGCATGGATTATGTGTTTGTATGCCCTGTGAGGGTCAGATATTTGAAATGATGAGGTTTGTAGTTTGGTCAAGTGCAATTGCCATTATATGAAGCTAAGCAAATTGTTCATATGGTAGAATTGTGGCCAATATAAATGGAGACATTTAGAAAGAACCTGTAAAGGGATCACACTAGTGGTATGGGATGATACAATACACTGGATTATTAAAAATGATATAGACGAAAAATCTAGTATAACATGTATATAGAATAGTAATTACCTCATTTTAAAGCATAAATTATCCTGATTAATTAACTAAGTCTTTTCATTTGTAGACATTATTAGTTAATTAATTAATTGTTTCATATTCTAAACCCTAATCCAATTACAATATCATTTTTATGTCTTACTCATAATGCGATTGTCGAGTCTAATTTTCTATTTTCCATTCCTAATCCGATCTATACTAGACCCTATGCTCATCTGATGTAGACCCTCGACTTGTGTTAAGAATTTCATTTTATTTTGGAGTCGCCACCCAACTTTGGTTGGAAAAGATTGATTTAGGACTAATTGAGCAGATTAATCCTAATTTAGACAACTAGTCAACGTGATTTCCTCTTTTCGTTTTTTTTGTGAAAGAGGAAAGGGAAAACCAGAGTTTTTGGATTCGGAGGCTATCCTATTGAAACTTTAAGGTTACTACCCTATTTTCCTGAAATCTAAACCTTTTCCTAATGTCTTTTATTTTATTTTATTTTTGTTATCTTTTTATTGTGTTTTTGTATAAGTTATTCTAAGAAAATGATTTTTTATTCTTTTTAGAGTTGCCCCGAATGGGTGCCTATATACCTGCTATTCATGATCAAACGGGTCATAGTTCGCTTTTCTTGAAAAACATTTAATGTGTTTGTGAATTTTAATTATGAAATTACTTTTGGTTTACATTTTTATCATTTTAGTATTTTTCTGGAAAAATCTAAGCCTAAGCTTTATCATTTGATTTTTTGAAAAATAATAATTATTTAAAGGAAAAAAAACCAATTTTTGATTTATTTAAGAAAAGGATTTTTCTAAGTGGCAAAAAAATTTATTTCCTCGTTTTTCAACTTACCTCTATTATTATAAATTTTTATAATTTTTTATTTACCTTTTTATTGATTTCTATTAAAAAAAATTCTCTTATATTATTTATCTACCCTAAACTAAAAATCTAAATTTTATCATTTTTTTTCTAATATATCTTTATCATTTTTTAATTATTTTATTATAATTTTTTATTTTTATTATAATTTTCTCATTATTATTTATTATTTATTATTATTATTTTCTATTATTCGTCCTAAATTAAATCCTAAAAAAAATCTAAATTCTTATATTTTTCTATTTTTTAAATTATAAATAGCAAATAGATAAATAAATAAATTCAAAAAAAAATAAATAAAATAACTAAACAAATAAATAATAAATAAAAAATAGAAAAAAAAATCAGAAAATCCGACTTACCTAAATCCAAGTCGGGTCGAAGCTAGTCGATCGGTCACGGCGGTTGGAGGCGTTCGTTGACGACATTCTGGCGGCCTTTCGAGGAAGTTGAGGAGTCGTTTTCTAGGTTTTTGGGGGTGGGGAACTCAACCGTGGTGGTGGATTTCTCCAAAGTCGCCTCCTGATGGCGGTTCGGTGCTTGATCGATGGTTGTGGCTTGGGAACTCCAGCGAAGCTTCGATTTTCTCTCTTTTTCTCACTTCTAATCCGTGCTTCTGCTTCCTCCCTTCCTTCTCTATTTTAGCCGCGAGGAATTGAGCTGGATAAGCTCGAATTTCCTCCGATTGAGATGAATCGGATTTGCGGTTAAAACCTTCCTCTGATTTGTGCAAATCCATCAATTTGTTGCGATTTGATTCTAATTGGATGATGTTTATGCTATTTTAGTTAAAGATCTATTAGATTTGTGCAAAAAATCGAATCAAAACAGTCGAAATGCAATTTTTCCCCTGCCGGCGACCATCTTGGATGAAGGTTGAAGAAGATCACGCGCCCAGCGTATGCGTCCGTTCCAGCCAATCAGCTGCTGACACGTGTCCCAAGCGAGAAAAAAAAATACAAAACGCAGAATTTGCCTCCCCCGCGTTTCGAACCCATGACCGAGCCCCTTTCCTCACGCCTTAGGCTATGGTTCGGACTAGCTGGGCTAGCCCATTTACTCGATTTTTTTTTTATTTTCGCAATTTACATATATGCAATGCTATTTTTATTATTTTTGTATTTTTTTGAAACTCCAAAAATTTTTAAAAATTATTTAATCCCTTTTATTACTATTTCTACAATTATTTTCCAAAATTGATGTATTTTTCCTATTTATTTTATTTTTTTGAATATTTTTCCTATTTTTGCTAAATTAGGAAAAAATGTAAAAATATAGAAAAATTGATAATTGATTATTATTGATTATTAAGGCAAAAATGGGGTATTTACAACTACCCCTCTTGATAAGATCACATTATACTTATATTTTCTTTTGGACTTATATTAAATTTATTTTAATATTATAAGAAAATATAAAGAAATGATACTTAATGGTATTTATTGTGAAAATACAGGTTTTGAGGACCCAAAAGTAAATTACAAGTTAATTGGAGGAGTTTTTCACAAAATTGAAGAAGTGAGCGAAGGATTGCACTGAAGGCCGCCGTCCTTGGGCCGGCCTACATTCAAGGCCGCCGGCCTTGAGCCGGCCTTTAAACCGGCCTCAAAAAGAAGAAAAGCCGCCGGCCTTGAGCCGGCCTACAATCAAGGCCGCCGGCCTTGAGCCGGCCTTCATTACTCCCCGGATATCCATTGCGAGAATCTCTCCAAAATCATATCTTAATTAATTTGCTGACTCAAATTCTCATCAGATCAACCTTATCCCCCTCCTCTTTGGATCTATAAATAGACCCCTTGTGTGAACCTTGAGAGCATCCCTTTTTGTTGGAGAATCCATCCTTTCTTTTGTTTAGAATTCTTTTTCTTCTTCTTTGTTCTAGCCTCATTAGAATTTCCTTAGGTACTTTAGATTTTTCCAAAGTTTAGTTTGAAGAAAGAATGTCATTTTGTTGAAGTTTGCTTTCAATTGAAGAATTCAAGGAGTCATTTTGGAAGATTGAAGCTCTTGAAGATTATAGCAATTGTTCCATTTACTTTATTTTCTTTTATGCCATTTATTAGTTTAATCTTGTTGTTTAATATGAATTCCATTGCATCTATTTATTTCAATTGTTTTTATGCAATTCATACTATAATGTTCTAAATCATCCTTGTGGGAAATTGGATGAAACCCTAGAATGTTAAAAGGATAATTGTAGCCATGTTATATGATTAGGAATTATTAGGATTATTCATGATTGCAATTCCTTTGATTTCAATTATAATTGGTCTTTCATTATAATTGTTAGAAATCCTTTTGATACGGGAGTTGATGAGGATTTGTTAGGAATTCTTAATTAGATTGATTGTCAATACGGGAGTTGTGATAATTGGTTTAATTAGAGTCTATGGAGGGCACAATGCAATGTTTCTTGTTAATTAATCACTAAGGGATTAGGGTTAATTGATTTAGGGCATTAGTTGTTTGTAGCATCGGGAGGTGTATGAACATAATTTTGATTCCTTGGTTAATTGGAGACGCGGAAGCCGACTAATTAATTTAAGGTCAACATCCCTAAAAAGGATTTTCTAAACTCACTTGAATAAACTTATAACCACAAGTTGATATAACATGGTAGCAATTTGATTAACAAATCTAGGGTGAATTCTAATTTCCCTTGTTCATAATTGATAGATTCTTCATAAAATTTTCCTTGTTGCTTTAAGTTAAATTTTTAGATTAGACATTTCAAAACCCCTTTTTAATCACCTAGATATTGATAAGAATTGCCATAGATCTAGTACTCTATTGGTTCCTCGAGGGATCGACAACCTTACTTTTCACCACTTTATTACTTGATACGACCAGTGCACTTGCTGCAATTTACGCTCCCATTTTATATATACGTTCTGAGCGTATCAAGTTTTTGGCGCCGTTGCCGGGGAACTAATAGATATTAGATTTCGTAATTCTGTTGGTAATTTAGGCACAATTATTTTTTTTATTTAATTTTTCTTATCATTGTGTGATCGTTTTCCATTCTCTTTAAGGTTCTTTTTATGCGCAAGAGTAGAAGTGCTGAACTTCTACCAATTAATCTTGAGATAGAACGCAGCTTGCGACAACTTAGAAGAGAGCAGAGAAGAAAGGAAGAAGAGAACATGGCAGATGAGAACAACAATCAGATTCAGGGTGTTGGTAGAGCACTTCGAGAATACACGATACCTGTTGTTTCAGGTCCTGCAATTAGAAGACCAACAATTCAGGCTAATAATTTCGAGTTAAAACCAGCACTCGTTCAAATGGTTCAATCAAATAAATTTGGAGGATATCCAAATGAAAGTCCTGATGAGCATATTGCAGTATTTCTTCAATATTGTAATACAGTGAAAATGAATAATGTATCTGATGATGTAATTAGGCTACAACTTTTCTCATTTTCACTTAGAGAAAAAGCTAGGGCTTGGTACAATTCATTGCCACAAGACTCTGTAACCACTTGGGTAGATCTCTCATCTAAATTTTTAAGGAGATTTTTTCCACCAGCTAGAACTGCTAGGTTAAGAAATGACATCACAAACTTCAGTAAGTTTAGTGGTGAATCACTTTATGAAGCATGGGAAAGATTTAAGGAGGCAATTAGAAAATGCCCCCATCATGGATTACCAGATAATCTCCTTATTGAGATATTCTATCTCAGTTTAGATGACACATTGAGATCTCTGGTAGATGCTGCTTCTGGTGGTGCATTAATGAGTAAGACATATGATAAGGCTAGTGCTTTGATAGATGAAATGGCCTCTAGTGCACATAATTGGCAACATGAAAGAGGTAAGTCTAGAGTGGCATCTGTCAATGATATGGACACCTTAACAGCTCAGATTTCTGCTCTTACCGCCCAGGTAAGTAAACTCACCTCTGCACCTTCTTTCAATGATAATCAATTTTCTTATTGTGAGTTATGCTCAGGACAACACTCAACTCTTGAGTGCCCATCTAGAAACTTTTCCTCCTCATCCCATGGAGAGCAAGTAAATTTTGTCAACAATTTCCAAAGAGGAAATCAAGGACCCTATTCAAACACCTACAATCCAGGGTGGCGTAACCATCCAAATTTCTCATGGAGAAATGATAACAACGCACTTAAACCCCCTGGATTTCAAAAGCAAGGTCCTAATCATAATACTCCCCATCAACAATATCCTAATCATAATACCTCTTCTCAGCAAGGTCAGTCTAAAATGGAAGAACTCATGATAAGTTATATGCAAAAGACTGACACAATGTTGCAAAATCAACAAGCCACCATTAGGAATCTTGAAAATCAGCTTAGTCAAATGTCTCAACAGTTGAGTAATAGACCATCTGGGTCTTTACCTAGCAATACTGAGCAAAATCCTATGGGTGTAAATGCTATTATGTTAAGAAGTGGTAAGGAATTGGTTGATAAGGAACTTGAGGAAGAGGAGGTTAACCTGGGGAAAGATAAAGGGAAACAAAAGGAAGAGGAGCCAAAGCAAAATTCACCAAAAGTGAAAGCATATGTTCCTCCTATTCCTTTCCCAGGAAGGCTGAAGCAACAACAATTGGATTCACAATTTGCTAAATTTTTAGAAGTCTTTAAAAAATTGCAAATTAACATTCCTTTTGCAGAGGCACTTCAGCAGATGCCATCATATGCTAGGTTCATGAAGGATTTACTCACAAAGAAGAGGAAGATTGAAGGGAATGAACCAGTGATGCTTATAGGGGAATGTTCTATGATCTTACAAAAGAATTTATCCAATTTGCCGAGAAAACAAAGAGATCAGGGAAGTTTTACTGTTCCTTGCACTATTGGTAATTTTAATTTTGATAAAGTACTTATAGATTCTGGTGCAAGTATAAATTTAATGCCTCTGTCCATTTTCAAAAAACTAGGACTTGGAGAATGTAAGGAGACGCACGTTACCTTACAACTTGCGGATAGAAGTGTCAAGTACCCAAAGGGTATAGTGGAGAATGTCCTAGTAAAAGTGGACAAATTCATCTTTCCAGTTGACTTTATAGTCTTGGAAATGGAAGAAGATAGAGAGGTACCCATGATCTTAGGAAGACCATTCCTAGCCACAGGTCAAGCTCTAATTGATGTAGGACAAGGTAAGCTCACCCTTAGAGCACTAGATGACCAGGTAACATTTGATATGTATGATCCTGTGTTTTTGTCTAATGAGAAAGCAATGTATTCTGACATATCTGCTGAGGGTGAAATTACTAACAATGATGTGGAGGAAGATGTAGGGCAAACCACTCTTGAAGCTGTCTTGAATGAGATAGATGATTGGGGGGATGAAGATGAGCAAGAAAACAAAGGTCGTGAACAAGTACCCCAGACTGAAAATGTTGTTGCTTTTGAGAAGACAGACGACTATGAGAAGCCACCAGTGCCGACACTAATGCCTATGCAGACACTTGAACCTAATGTCTTTTCTAATCAATTGTTTGGTTATAAGTGTCTGAATTTAGGAAATCCATGGCCTCACATTAATCAAGCGCCTATGACAAAAGAATTGCAGCAGCAGATTCAAGGCCAGTTGGATGAACATAGGGAAATCCTGGGATGGTCAAGGGCAGACATCCAGCAGGTAAGTTTGTTGATATCTACCTACAAAACATTGGTGGAAGCTGAAAAGAAGGGCACCATACCATGGAAGGAAGCTTGGAATCCTAATCTGAAAACGATGGTGTTGAAGGAGTTGTTTAAACTCCTTGATGTAAGCTAACCCTGATAGTCAGGCTGATGACTATAAAACAAGCGCTTCATGGGAGGCAGCCCATGCTTAATAAGTATCTATAATAGTTTCGTTAAAAAAAAAAAAAAAAAAAAAACTAATTCAAGGCTGGATAAGAGCTGCCGGTGCATTCAAGACACTCCAAGGATGACAGACATTTTAGGAGGAATTTTCTTCCTGATGAACAATTTTATACCAGGGAAGTACCAGTATTTCAATTTCTGCTTTGACATTCGTTTCCTTAATTTTGTGATATATTAGGAACAATGAGGACATTGTCCAATTTAAGTGTGGGGAAGGATTATAAATGTAGAAGTATAATGATTGCACACATCATGAGCTTACAAATCCCATGCTTTATTTATGTCCTTAAGTGTTTTCAATGAAATCCTGAAATTGAATTAGATTGGTGCCCTACTCGCCAATTGTTGTGACTAGTTTACATAGTTAAAATTTAAGAGTAAAATCTCTAGAGAACGGGGTTTACCCTATGTTGAGCCTTTGAACTTGAGATTGAGTCCTTAAGTTGAAAAAACAAGCAAGTTTACTTCAAGGAAAAATTGGTTGGGATAAATCTCTATTGAAATTTCTTTGAGAATACCTTAACACCTAGTGAAAGAGGTAAAAGAAATATTTTACTTAGTGATCCTTAAAAAAATAAAAAAATAAAAAAAAAATAAAGAGCCTTTACTCCAATAACTCAGGAAAGTGAGTTAAGAGTATCCAATCTTAAATGTTAGTGTGAGGAAGAGTTCGTAGGGTCCCTTTAAAACCTGGTCACTTAGGCGATGAGCCCAGGATGTGCCGACTCAATGAACTCACAATAACGAGAAGGGCGGAAAGGCAAAAATTTAGTACCTTAATGAAAGTCAGGTTGACATGGGCGAGCTTTGGTCCCTCAGAAGAGTGAAGTCTCACTCCGCTGCCAATCAAGGCAAATAAAACATAAAAAAAAAAAAAGGGGAGAAATTCTAGGAAAAAATGGATACCATATGCTTTCACTCCTTGTTATCTTGTTTAGAGAAGTAAAATTGAGGGAGATGATACTTGCTAATAACCAATGAAGTTTAAATGAATGTTTTTCCTTATGGACTAAGTATTGTTTTCTATTGTTAAACACTGGGATTAAAAATCTGTTGTATTTAGATTAACTACTAAATTTCAACTAGATATACTAGTTACAAATTTCAGTATGGTCAGAACAATGGGCACCAGAAGTTCAATGATGGATTTCTCTTGTTTAAATCAATTATTTTGCATGAGGACAAGCAAAAGTTCAAGTGTGGGGATGTTGATAAGATCACATTATACTTATATTTTCTTTTGGACTTATATTAAATTTATTTTAATATTATAAGAAAATATAAAGAAATGATACTTAATGGTATTTATTGTGAAAATACAGGTTTTGAGGACCCAAAAGTAAATTACAAGTTAATTGGAGGAGTTTTTCACAAAATTGAAGAAGTGAGCGAAGGATTGCACTGAAGGCCGCCGTCCTTGGGCCGGCCTACATTCAAGGCCGCCGGCCTTGAGCCGGCCTTTAAACCGGCCTCAAAAAGAAGAAAAGCCGCCAGCCTTGAGCCGGCCTACAATCAAGGCCGCCGGCCTTGAGCCGGCCTTCATTACTCCCCGGATATCCATTGCGAGAATCTCTCCAAAATCATATCTTAATTAATTTGCTGACTCAAATTCTCATCAGATCAACCTTATCCCCCTCCTCTTTGGATCTATAAATAGACCCCTTGTGTGAACCTTGAGAGCATCCCTTTTTGTTGGAGAATCCATCCTTTCTTTTGTTTAGAATTCTTTTTCTTCTTCTTTGTTCTAGCCTCATTAGAATTTCCTTAGGTACTTTAGATTTTTCCAAAGTTTAGTTTGAAGAAAGAATGTCATTTTGTTGAAGTTTGCTTTCAATTGAAGAATTCAAGGAGTCATTTTGGAAGATTGAAGCTCTTGAAGATTATAGCAATTGTTCCATTTACTTTATTTTCTTTTATGCCATTTATTAGTTTAATCTTGTTGTTTAATATGAATTCCATTGCATCTATTTATTTCAATTGTTTTTATGCAATTCATACTATAATGTTCTAAATCATCCTTGTGGGAAATTGGATGAAACCCTATAATGTTAAAAGGATAATTGTAGCCATGTTATATGATTAGGAATTATTAGGATTATTCATGATTGCAATTCCTTTGATTTCAATTATAATTGGTCTTTCATTATAATTGTTAGAAATCCTTTTGATACGGGAGTTGATGAGGATTTGTTAGGAATTCTTAATTAGATTGATTGTCAATACGGGAGTTGCGATAATTGGTTTAATTAGAGTCTATGGAGGGCACAATGCAATGTTTCTTGTTAATTAATCACTAAGGGATTAGGGTTAATTGATTTAGGGCATTAGTTGTTTGTAGCATCGGGAGGTGTATGAACATAATTTTGATTCCTTGGTTAATTGGAGACGCGGAAGCCGACTAATTAATTTAAGGTCAACATCCCTAAAAAGGATTTTCTAAACTCACTTGAATAAACTTATAACCACAAGTTGATATAACATGGTAGCAATTTGATTAACAAATCTAGGGTGAATTCTAATTTCCCTTGTTCATAATTGATAGATTCTTCATAAAATTTTCCTTGTTGCTTTAAGTTAAATTTTTAGATTAGACATTTCAAAACCCCTTTTTAATCACCTAGATATTGATAAGAATTGCCATAGATCTAGTACTCTATTGGTTCCTCGAGGGATCGACAACCTTACTTTTCACCACTTTATTACTTGATACGACCAGTGCACTTGCTGCAATTTACGCTCCCATTTTATATATACGTTCTGAGCGTATCAAGTTTTTGGCGCCGTTGCCGGGGAACTAATAGATATTAGATTTCGTAATTCTGTTGGTAATTTAGGCACAATTATTTTTTTTATTTAATTTTTCTTATCATTGTGTGATCGTTTTCCATTCTCTTTAAGGTTCTTTTTATGCGCAAGAGTAGAAGTGCTGAACTTCTACCAATTAATCTTGAGATAGAACGCAGCTTGCGACAACTTAGAAGAGAGCAGAGAAGAAAGGAAGAAGAGAACATGGCAGATGAGAACAACAATCAGATTCAGGGTGTTGGTAGAGCACTTCGAGAATACACGGTACCTGTTGTTTCAGGTCCTGCAATTAGAAGACCAACAATTCAGGCTAATAATTTCGAGTTAAAACCAGCACTCGTTCAAATGGTTCAATCAAATCAATTTGGAGGATATCCAAATGAAAGTCCTGATGAGCATATTGCAGTATTTCTTCAATATTGTAATACAGTGAAAATGAATAATGTATCTGATGATGTAATTAGGCTACAACTTTTTCCATTTTCACTTAGAGAAAAAGCTAGGGCTTGGTACAATTCATTGCCACAAGACTCTGTAACCACTTGGGTAGATCTCTCATCTAAATTTTTAAGGAGATTTTTTCCACCAGCTAGAACTGCTAGGTTAAGAAATGACATCACAAACTTCAGTAAGTTTAGTGGTGAATCACTTTATGAAGCATGGAAAGATTTAAGGAGGCAATTAGAAAATGCCCCCATCATGGATTACCAGATAATCTCCTTATTGAGATATTCTATCTCAGTTTAGATGACACATTGAGATCTCTGGTAGATGCTGCTTCTGGTGGTGCATTAATGAGTAAGACATATGATGAGGCTAGTGCTTTGATAGATGAAATGGCCTCTAGTGCACATAATTGGCAACATGAAAGAGGTAAGTCTAGAGTGGCATCTGTCAATGATATGGACACCTTAACAGCTCAGATTTCTGCTCTTACCGCCCAGGTAAGTAAACTCACCTCTGCACCTTCTTTCAATGATAATCAATTTTCTTATTGTGAGTTATGCTCAGGACAACACTCAACTCTTGAGTGCCCATCTAGAAACTTTTCCTCCTCATCCCATGGAGAGCAAGTAAATTTTGTCAACAATTTCCAAAGAGGAAATCAAGGACCCTATTCAAACACCTACAATCCAGGGTGGCGTAACCATCCAAATTTCTCATGGAGAAATGATAACAACGCACTTAAACCCCCTGGATTTCAAAAGCAAGGTCCTAATCATAATACTCCCCATCAACAATATCCTAATCATAATACCTCTTCTCAGCAAGGTCAGTCTAAAATGGAAGAACTCATGATAAGTTATATGCAAAAGACTGACACAATGTTGCAAAATCAACAAGCCACCATTAGGAATCTTGAAAATCAGCTTAGTCAAATGTCTCAACAGTTGAGTAATAGACCATCTGGGTCTTTACCTAGCAATACTGAGCAAAATCCTATGGGTGTAAATGCTATTATGTTAAGAAGTGGTAAGGAATTGGTTGATAAGGAACTTGAGGAAGAGGAGGTTAACCTGGGGAAAGATAAAGGGAAACAAAAGGAAGAGGAGCCAAAGCAAAATTCACCAAAAGTGAAAGCATATGTTCCTCCTATTCCTTTCCCAGGAAGGCTGAAGCAACAACAATTGGATTCACAATTTGCTAAATTTTTAGAAGTCTTTAAAAAATTGCAAATTAACATTCCTTTTGCAGAGGCACTTCAGCAGATGCCATCATATGCTAGGTTCATGAAGGATTTACTCACAAAGAAGAGGAAGATTGAAGGGAATGAACCAGTGATGCTTATAGGGGAATGTTCTATGATCTTACAAAAGAATTTATCCAATTTGCCGAGAAAACAAAGAGATCAGGGAAGTTTTACTGTTCCTTGCACTATTGGTAATTTTAATTTTGATAAAGTACTTATAGATTCTGGTGCAAGTATAAATTTAATGCCTCTGTCCATTTTCAAAAAACTAGGACTTGGAGAATGTAAGGAGACGCACGTTACCTTACAACTTGCGGATAGAAGTGTCAAGTACCCAAAGGGTATAGTGGAGAATGTCCTAGTAAAAGTGGACAAATTCATCTTTCCAGTTGACTTTATAGTCTTGGAAATGGAAGAAGATAGAGAGGTACCCATGATCTTAGGAAGACCATTCCTAGCCACAGGTCAAGCTCTAATTGATGTAGGACAAGGTAAGCTCACCCTTAGAGCACTAGATGACCAGGTAACATTTGATATGTATGATCCTGTGTTTTTGTCTAATGAGAAAGCAATGTATTCTGACATATCTGCTGAGGGTGAAATTACTAACAATGATGTGGAGGAAGATGTAGGGCAAACCACTCTTGAAGCTGTCTTGAATGAGATAGATGATTGGGGGGATGAAGATGAGCAAGAAAACAAAGGTCGTGAACAAGTACCCCAGACTGAAAATGTTGTTGCTTTTGAGAAGACAGACGACTATGAGAAGCCACCAGTGCCGACACTAATGCCTATGCAGACACTTGAACCTAATGTCTTTTCTAATCAATTGTTTGGTTATAAGTGTCTGAATTTAGGAAATCCATGGCCTCACATTAATCAAGCGCCTATGACAAAAGAATTGCAGCAGCAGATTCAAGGCCAGTTGGATGAACATAGGGAAATCCTGGGATGGTCAAGGGCAGACATCCAGCAGGTAAGTTTGTTGATATCTACCTACAAAACATTGGTGGAAGCTGAAAAGAAGGGCACCATACCATGGAAGGAAGCTTGGAATCCTAATCTGAAAACGATGGTGTTGAAGGAGTTGTTTAAACTCCTTGATGTAAGCTAACCCTGATAGTCAGGCTGATGACTATAAAACAAGCGCTTCATGGGAGGCAGCCCATGCTTAATAAGTATCTATAATAGTTTCGTTAAAAAAAAAAAAAAAAAAAAAAACTAATTCAAGGCTGGATAAGAGCTGCCGGTGCATTCAAGACACTCCAAGGATGACAGACATTTTAGGAGGAATTTTCTTCCTGATGAACAATTTTATACCAGGGAAGTACCAGTGTTTCAATTTCTGCATTGACATTCGTTTCCTTAATTTTGTGATATATTAGGAACAATGAGGACATTGTCCAATTTAAGTGTGGGGAAGGGATTATAAATGTAGAAGTATAATGATTGCACACATCATGAGCTTACAAATCCCATGCTTTATTTATGTCCTTAAGTGTTTTCAATGAAATCCTGAAATTGAATTAGATTGGTGCCCTACTCGCCAATTGTTGTGACTAGTTTACATAGTTAAAATTTAAGAGTAAAATCTCTAGAGAACGGGGTTTACCCTATGTTGAGCCTTTGAACTTGAGATTGAGTCCTTAAGTTGAAAAAACAAGCAAGTTTACTTCAAGGAAAAATTGGTTGGGATAAATCTCTATTGAAATTTCTTTGAGAATACCTTAACACCTAGTGAAAGAGGTAAAAGAAATATTTTACTTAGTGATCCCTTAAAAAAATAAAAAAATAAAAAAAAAATAAAGAGCCTTTACTCCAATAACTCAGGAAAGTGAGTTAAGAGTATCCAATCTTAAATGTTAGTGTGAGGAAGAGTTCGTAGGGGTCCCTTTAAAACCTGGTCACTTAGGCGATGAGCCCAGGATGTGCCGACTCAATGAACTCACAATAACGAGAAGGGCGGAAAGGCAAAAATTTAGTACCTTAATGAAAGTCAGGTTGACATGGGCGAGCTTTGGTCCCTCAGAAGAGTGAAGTCTCACTCCGCTGCCAATCAAGGCAAATAAAACATAAAAAAAAAAAAAAGGGGAGAAATTCTAGGAAAAAATGGATACCATATGCTTTCACTCCTTGTTATCTTGTTTAGAGAAGTAAAATTGAGGGAGATGATACTTGCTAATAACCAATGAAGTTTAAATGAATGTTTTTCCTTATGGACTAAGTATTGTTTTCTATTGTTAAACACTGGGATTAAAAATCTGTTGTATTTAGATTAACTACTAAATTTCAACTAGATATACTAGTTACAAATTTCAGTATGGTCAGAACAATGGGCACCAGAAGTTCAATGATGGATTTCTCTTGTTTAAATCAATTATTTTGCATGAGGACAAGCAAAAGTTCAAGTGTGGGGATGTTGATAAGATCACATTATACTTATATTTTCTTTTGGACTTATATTAAATTTATTTTAATATTATAAGAAAATATAAAGAAATGATACTTAATGGTATTTATTGTGAAAATACAGGTTTTGAGGACCCAAAAGTAAATTACAAGTTAATTGGAGGAGTTTTTCACAAAATTGAAGAAGTGAGCGAAGGATTGCACTGAAGGCCGCCGTCCTTGGGCCGGCCTACATTCAAGGCCGCCGGCCTTGAGCCGGCCTTTAAACCGGCCTCAAAAAGAAGAAAAGCCGCCGGCCTTGAGCCGGCCTACAATCAAGGCCGCCGGCCTTGAGCCGGCCTTCATTACTCCCCGGATATCCATTGCGAGAATCTCTCCAAAATCATATCTTAATTAATTTGCTGACTCAAATTCTCATCAGATCAACCTTATCCCCCTCCTCTTTGGATCTATAAATAGACCCCTTGTGTGAACCTTGAGAGCATCCCTTTTTGTTGGAGAATCCATCCTTTCTTTTGTTTAGAATTCTTTTTCTTCTTCTTTGTTCTAGCCTCATTAGAATTTCCTTAGGTACTTTAGATTTTTCCAAAGTTTAGTTTGAAGAAAGAATGTCATTTTGTTGAAGTTTGCTTTCAATTGAAGAATTCAAGGAGTCATTTTGGAAGATTGAAGCTCTTGAAGATTATAGCAATTGTTCCATTTACTTTATTTTCTTTTATGCCATTTATTAGTTTAATCTTGTTGTTTAATATGAATTCCATTGCATCTATTTATTTCAATTGTTTTTATGCAATTCATACTATAATGTTCTAAATCATCCTTGTGGGAAATTGGATGAAACCCTATAATGTTAAAAGGATAATTGTAGCCATGTTATATGATTAGGAATTATTAGGATTATTCATGATTGCAATTCCTTTGATTTCAATTATAATTGGTCTTTCATTATAATTGTTAGAAATCCTTTTGATACGGGAGTTGATGAGGATTTGTTAGGAATTCTTAATTAGATTGATTGTCAATACGGGAGTTGCGATAATTGGTTTAATTAGAGTCTATGGAGGGCACAATGCAATGTTTCTTGTTAATTAATCACTAAGGGATTAGGGTTAATTGATTTAGGGCATTAGTTGTTTGTAGCATCGGGAGGTGTATGAACATAATTTTGATTCCTTGGTTAATTGGAGACGCGAAAGCCGACTAATTAATTTAAGGTCAACATCCCTAAAAAGGATTTTCTAAACTCACTTGAATAAACTTATAACCACAAGTTGATATAACATGGTAGCAATTTGATTAACAAATCTAGGGTGAATTCTAATTTCCCTTGTTCATAATTGATAGATTCTTCATAAAATTTTCCTTGTTGCTTTAAGTTAAATTTTTAGATTAGACATTTCAAAACCCCTTTTTAATCACCTAGATATTGATAAGAATTGCCATAGATCTAGTACTCTATTGGTTCCTCGAGGGATCGACAACCTTACTTTTCACCACTTTATTACTTGGTACGACCAGTGCACTTGCTGCAATTTACGCTCCCATTTTATATATACGTTCTGAGCGTATCACCTCTTTGTAATAAAGTTTGAAAAACTTAACTACAAAGACAAAAAAGACGCCATTTTTGGTCTCTTGACTGAATAGATAACGCTTTGGTTTGGTTGGTTATCTGGAATTTAGCCTTTAGCAGGAAAATTCTCCATGAGCTAATAATCCCATGAGTGCTTTGTGATGATTGGTATTGCTTAGGAAATGGTCTTAAATAACCTAACAATCTGAAGTAATGTATCATCCCGAAAAGTGCTCTATGGGCTGACTAATTGGCAATAGGAAACATTTCAAGGATTGTTTAGGAGTGTGTTATTGTAAGTGGAATAGCTGATGATAGGAAGCGTCTTATTGGACTAGCAACCTTAAAGAGAAGATTGTCTTAGGAAGCGCTCTTATGAGCTGGCTACCTGTCAATAGAAGTGTCTGGCTGGACTAGCGATTGTTTGGGGAGAAATGCCTTCGAAGAGTGCTCTTATGAGCTGACTAATCGGTTATCAACAAATTTGAAAAGTGCTCTCAATCAATGGATTCGAAAAATGCTTCTATGAGTTAACTAATCAATAGATTTGAAAAGTATTCATATGAGCTGACTAATCAACCAATTTGAAAAGTGCTCCTATGAGCTAACTAATTGATAGATTTGAAAAGTGCACCTATGAGCTAACTAATCGATAGATTTGAAAAGTGTTCCTATGAGCTAACTTCAAGAAAGGGTGTCTAGGAAAGTGCCTCTTTGTAGGCTAACTATCCTTAGCGAGAGGACAAGCCTCAGAAGGTGCCCCTATGGGCTGACGTTTTGAAGGGATGTTTGGGAAAGTGCCCCCTTGTAGGCTAACTATCTTATGGTGGGAAGCGTCTTCTTAGGCTCGCGATCTTGGGGAAGAAATGTCTCGAAAGGTGCCCCTATAGGTTGACCTTGAGAAGAGATATTTGGGAAAGTGCCTCATTGTGGGCTGACTGACCTACGACAAGGAGAAACGTCTCAAAAAGGTGTCCTTATGGGCTGATCCTAAGAGAGGATGTTTAGGAAAGTGCCCCATTGTGGGTTGACTAATCTATAGTAGGAAGACACGTCTCGAAACGGTGCCCTTATGGGCTGATCCTAAGAGAGGATGTTTAGGCAAGTGTCCTAATTTGGGCTGACTAACCTATGCTTTTGAAAATGCTTCTAATGAATGGGTTAAATGATTTGATAAGAGATGTTTTATGATATGTGAATGATGGTTATTTATTTTAAGATGCTTACCAATTTATCATGGATAGCAACCAAACAACCGAACCTTTGTGCTGGTTTGCTTCTCCTTTGCTTACTCTTGCTTTAAAACAGGGCTAGGGGTCTTAATGTGCCTCCTTTCTTACGTGCATGGTGCTTGTGATTGTAGTATTATCCTACTAATGTACCAGGTTCAATGCTCAAAAGTAAGTGGAATTATATCATAAAATTTATTGAGATTCATTATCATTTCAATGTTCATCATTCATTGGTGAAGTGATGGGTAATGCGTTTAGGAATGTTTGTTTTAGTGAGAATTGGTTGGAATTATCAATCATTCAAAGACATTAACTTTGCTTGTAAAAAAAAAAATGAAAACTGGACTCAACGAAACTTGTATTGAATATTGGCTTTCATAAACATCAGCAAAATTTCAATTCCCTTGCCTAAGGATAGTACATCTTAACAGCATCTGCATTAATGGGGTCTCTCAATTTTGGACCATCCATTTGAGTTAATATCAGAGCACCTCTTGACAATACCTTCTTCACAACATATGGGCCCTTATAGTTTGGGGTAAATTTCCCTCTGGAATCTTGAGTATTCGGGAGAACTTTCTTTAATACCAAATCCCCTTTTTTGAAGCATTGAGGCCTCATTTTCTTATTAAATGCTTGGGCCATCCTTTGTTGGTAACACTGGCCGTGACATAATGCAATGAGTCTTTTTTCGTTAATCAAATTCAATTGATCAAGCCTCTTCTTCACCCAGTCTGATTCATTTAACTGTGTTTTTGACAGAATTCTAAATGATGGTATTTCGACCTCGACTGGTAACACTGCCTTGGTACCATATACCAGAGAATATGGGGTAACTCCAGTAGATGTTCTAATTGAGGTCCTGTAAGCCATGAGGGCGAATGGAAGCATCTTGTGCCAATCTTTATAAGTGATTGTCATCTTTTCGATGATTCTTTTGATATTCTTGTTGGCTGCTTCTACTGCCCCATTCATCTAAGGTTGGTAAGGAGTTGAATTTCTATGGTTTATGTGGAACTGTTGACACAAACCTGTCATCGACTTGTTGTTGAGATTGGTACCGTTGTCAGTGATGATGGACTTAGGAACTCCATATTGAGTTATTATGTCCCTCTTCAAGAATTGGACTATTACCCCTTTGGTTACATTGACATATGATGAAGCTTCCACCCACTTGGTAAAGTAATCAATGGCTACCAATATGAACCTGTGACCATTGGATGCTGTCGGAGTGATTGGGTCGCTTATGTCGATCCCTCACATGGAGAAAGGCCATGGTGCAGGCAACGAATGCAACTCGTTGGGCAGAGCATTTATCCGGTTTGCGTACACTTGACACAAGTGAACTTGTTTGACATATTTGATACAATCTGATTCCATGGTTAGCCAATAGTAACCTAACCTCATGATTTTTCGGGCCAACATGTAGCCGTTCATATGAGGTCCACATACCCCTTCATGCACTTCTTTCATCAGTTTGCATGCCTCATTTCTATCCACACATCTTAGTAAGGTGGTATCAGGCGATCTTTTGTAAAGCACAGACCCATTTAATAAGAAATGACTTGCTAACCTTCTGAGTGTTCTTTGGTCACTTTTGCTAGTCATTTTAGGGTATTTGCTTTCTTGGAGAAAAGTTTTGATGTCGTGATACCAAGGCTTATCATCTTGTGTTTTTTCAATTACCAAATAGTAGGTGAGTCGATTTTCGATCTCTATTTTCAATGGTTAGACTTCGACTCCCCTTATTATCTGAATTATAGATGTTAGTGTGGCAAGTGCATTTGCAAACTGATTCTGAGTTCTCGGGATGTATGTGAAAGTGATTGCCTCGAATTCCTCGATTAGCTCTATCAAATGCTGATGGTATGGCACCAATTTAGGGTCTTTAGTCTTATATTCCCCTCTCGTCTGTAGTATGATGAGTGACAAATCTCCGTACACTTCTAATTCACGGATTTCCACGTGGTAAGCCATTTTAAGGCCGAGGATGCATGCCTCATACTCCGCGATATTATTAGTGTATGGAAATGTAAGCCTTGTTGCTGAAGGGAATTGTGTTCTGTTTGGGGATATCAACACTACCTAGATCCCACAATCGAATACATTGGCGACTCCATCAAAGAACATCTTCCACTTAGGGTTCCGGCCTATCCCATAGTCTTCTACTAGTGCACCTTCCACTGTTAATATATTTTCATCAGGGAATTGGGCTTGTGGTTCTTGGGAATTTCCCTCAACTGGGTGTTCTACTAATTGGTCGGCTAAAGATTGCCCTTTCATCGAGTTTTGATTTATATATGTGATATCAAACTCTGATAAGAGCATTTGCCATTTGGAGATTCTCCCTAACAAAACGGGTTTCCTTGCCAAGTACTTCAGAGGATCATGTCTTGTTAGCAGCTCAATGTGATAGTAAAGTGTGTATTGTCTCAATCGGTGCATGACCCAAATCAGAGCACAGCAAGTCCTCTCTATTTCTGAATCCCTTTATTCCCCATCTGTGAATGGAACGCTCTCTTCCCTCCTCATCTTTCTGCCCCAACACGCATCCCATGGATTCAGGGAGTATCGTGACGTATAAGAATAAGGGTTTCCCTTGCTTTGGAACTATAAAGACTAGGGGATTTATGAGATAGTCTTTGATTGTCCTGAATGCTTCTTCACATTCATTGTCCCATTCTACTACAGCATTCTTTTTTAACAGACGGAATAGTGGACGACATTTGTCTGTAAGTTGCGAGATAAAGCGAGCTATGTAATTCAATCTTCCCAACAAACCTCTTACCTCTTTGATAGTACGTGGAGAAGGCAGCTCCAGTATAGACTTTACTTTGTTAGGGTCGATTTTAATGCCTTCCCGGCTTATAACAAACCCTAAAAACTTGCCTGTCGTGACCCTAAAAGTGCACTTCTCTGGATTTAACTTGAGTTGGAACTTTCCCAACCGCTTGAACAACTTTCTCAGAATAACTTCATGGCTTTCTCTTTCTTTAGACTTGGCTATCATATCGTCAATGTATACTTTGACTTCTCGATGTATCATGTCATGAAGTATTACAACCATGGCTCTTTAATATGTTGCCTCAGTGTTTTTCAAACCAAATGGCATGACTTTGTAACAGAAAGTTCCCCATGTTGTGATGAAAGTTATCTTAGTTTTATCTTCTTCAGCCATTTTTATTTGATTATATCCTGAGAAACCGTCCATGAATGAGAAAAGATGGTTTCCTGCAGTGTTGTCTACCAGAACATCGATGTGAGGTAGGGGGAAGTTATCTTTTGGCGTGACTTGATTTAAGTCCTAGAAGTCTACGCATACACGTACTTTTCCATTCTTTTTTAGAATGGAGACTATATTCGCTACCTATTCCGGATAGTCAGATACTTCAATAAACCCCACTTCTAGTAGTTTCTTGACTTCCTCTTTAATTTTTAGTAAGATGCCAGGCCTAAATCTTCTCAATTTCTGTTTTTTAGGTTTGACATCTTCCCTTGTGGGACGCCTGTGAACTACTATTGATTGGTCTAATCCTGGCATGTTGCCATATGACCAGGTGAACACATCTGTATACTCAGTTAATAGCTCAATTATCTCGTGTTTTTGCTCAACATTTAAACTGGTCCCGATCTTGAGGTTTTTAAGTTGCTCAACGCTTCCTAGATTTACTGTCTCCAACGGCTCGTCAATTGAAATTCCACTTTGTTCATGTTTTTGCCAATTTTCTTGTATTATTTCGTGGTCAAGGACATCGCCTCCAACGGCTGACCCAGCAGTGTTGGAAACGATATCAGTGTTTTCATTTCTTACCTACGCGAAATGTCTCTAACGTTCGATGGTAGGGAATCTAGGTGAAGTGAAATGAGAGTATGTATATAAGCAAAAAAGACAAATGAATGAATTGCAATTTATTGAATCTGAAAAGAAACCACAATGAAAATTTTGTTTAATAATTGTTCCCTATCCTTGAGCTGACCTAGTGCTATCAATAGGATAATAGAACCAATTATTGAGAGTTGGATGTTGCTCGAATGTGCGAAGGATCGGGCTCCCATTGCTGATGTTAGCTTTGCTTATCCTTGGCTCTTGAATGGTAGTTGCTTGTATGAATGATTGTTGGAGGAGTGGAAAATGCATCTGGGTTTTACTTGGCTTCTCTTTCCTCCTGCCTCTGACACCTCTAGTTTGTGCCTCGTCCCGGGGTGTAGGAACGTACCCTAGTCCAAACGTCCCTTGCTGTCCCTCCTTAAACCGATGTCCTTCTTTGCTGGTCACCACATTCACCTTGTTGAATATCTAGAGACCAAAGTCTTCGGAACCGTCCTCCCCAATGTAAGGTATGGTTGTTTCTTTATAGATGGCGTAGTCTTGCTCTCCCAGCACAGCGGTGATCTGTCCATTTGCAATAAACTTGACTTTCTAATGGAAGACTTGAAGGTATGGCTCCGACAGTATGTATCCATGGCCTCCCCAAGAGTAGATTAAAAGTCCTCGGGATATCGAGGACTTGGAAGGAGATGTGGAACACCTGCGGGCCAATCTCTACCGGTAAGCTTATTTCCCCTACTATGTCTCTCTTAGACCCGTCGAAAGCCCTGACTATCGTCGAGCTTGGTTTGATGTTGCTTGGATCGACCCCTAGTAGGTCGAGGGTAGCCAATGGGTATACGTTGAGAGAAGATCCATTGTCAATGAGTACTCGAGAGACGATTGTGTCATTGCATTTTACCACTATGAACAGTGGTTTTGTATGTTGGTCTCTATCTTCTCCTATCTCTTCAGGAGAGAAGGATATCTAGTCCATGGTGAAGATTGAATCTGCCACATGGCTCAATTTGTCTGTCACGATGCCCTCCGGTACCTTGATTTGTTTGAGCACTTTGAAGAGTGCTTCCCTATGAGGCTTAGAGGTTGTAAGGAGGCCCATAAGTGATATCTGAGTTGGAACCTTGTTCAGCTGTTCCATGATCTAATATTTGCTCGCCTTGACCATCTTTGTAAATGCAGAGAGCCCCTCTTCTTCTTCTTTTCCTACCTCCGTATTGGGCTATTCAGTTGAGACCTTGTATCTCGGGTCATAAATTCTCCCAGAATGAGTTATTCCTCTTACGATAGGGGGTCTTTCTTGATCAAGAGCCTGATAGTCAAATGGTGCCGCCTTATACCTCTCTGTGGGTATTAGGACATTGAATACATACCTCTTCTTTAGAATTTTCACCTCAGTCGATTGTCCCTCATAGCACTTTACGACTATCGGCTTTTGGTTTGATTTTATCATGTTCACGAACTTCTCCCCCTCTTTTAGTGGGTTGTCTTCTTTCTCAAATTCGGGCCCCCATCCGCTAGGTGGTCCATACTCGGTTGGAGTGAAAGAGTAATTTACCAGATACTCAAACTTCCCATGCAACTCGCATAAGGTACCAATTGTTAGTTCTCTAGCTAACCATCTCTTCTTGATATGTGATTCGGGGGTTTTCTCCTAAGTTTAGCAGGGGTGACTTTTCCGCTGCTCTATTGCCTTTTGCTGACTTGAAGATTCTTTGGGATCCGGCTCTTTGGATGTGATCATATTGATAGTGGGCTTATGGTTGGGCAGTGGATTAGTGTTGACATTGGGTGCTGGTGTGTTAACAAAGTCCAGCTGCATAATCCCAATGTTAACTAGATCTTGGATTTTGTTTCGGAGCCTTTAGCATCTGTCTGTAGAGTGCCCCTCTTGGCCCATATGATAGTAATATTTGAGGCTTGAGTCAAAATTTTTGGGCTTGTATTGGTCATTCGGGATCTCGAAGCTGATCAAATTATCCGCTCGCAGCTGAGCGAAGACTTGGCTGAGCGGGATTGGGATTTGAGTGAACTATCTCGAGACTCTGGTGGCTTAGGTGTGGTTTATCGGGGACTACTAGATTGGGGCACTCGTAGTTTGGAATGTCTCGCGAGTCTCAGCCTTGTTTACTTTACCGGAGTTAACTATGCTAACAGTAGACTCCTTGGCTTTGTTACCTCCTAAGGGCCTTTGTGATGATGTGACCCTAGGAGGATCTATTGTTTGGAGTCTGCCTGTTGTGATGGAATTTTCGATCCGGCATCCCATTGCCACTACCTCTGCAAAGCTAGATGACGTCTGGCCTACCAGATGTGAGAAGTAGGTCTTATTGAGAGTGTTGACAAAGATGAATGTCAGCTCTTTTTCAGAAATCGGGGTTGCTACCCTTGCAGCTTGAGCTCTCCAGCGCTGAGCATACTCCTTGAAAGACTCAGCGTGTCTCTTTGAAGACTTCCTAGGTCGATTACTGAAGGGGCAACTTCAATGTTGAACTTGTCTTGGTCATAGAATGCCCGAGCAAGCCTTTCCCAAGTATTGACCTGATTGAAGTCTAGATGGGCATACCAGACGAGGGTAGGGCTTATAAGGCTATCATGGAAGGTTAAGTTGGTTATATTGATCATATTTGCTCATCTTCCGGATGTACAGCCTTATGTGCATCTTGGGGCATCCAGTACCATTGTACTTTTCGAATTCCGGGGTCTTGAACTTCTTGGGGTATACCTCCTCCCCATATGTTGGCAAGTTAGTGATCTCGGCTTGTTCAAAGCCATTAGGCCCCTCTATTGTCTTCATCTTATCAGCCAGTTGTTGAAAAAGTCTTTTCCATCTCCTTTTATCTGTCCTCCATTTCCCTCTTTAGGTCATTAGAGGTCGGACCTAGGTTGGCTCTCGGTTGATATTCAAAAGTCGGGTTGAGATGGAAATTGATTTCTTCATATTCAGGAGGTTGACCCTCCACTGCTTTCCCCTTTCTGGCCCCTGAGTGTTCTTCTTGAGTTGGTTAGGTCGTATGAAGGAGGCCAATGCTCTCAGTCAGCAGGTGGACTTATGTAGCTAGCTGCTGGACCATTTGTTCCAAGGATACGATCCTAGGGTCTGAGGCGGCGTCAGCACTTGTGTTGTTGCGGTTGTCGCCGTTGTTTCCACTGTTTGCCATTTTGATTCTTAAACGATTCTGGATTGGGCTTTTAGGAAGATTTAGTTGTTTGGGAGCTATCTTTGATACCTGGACGCATTTTTTCTTAGTATGATGCGGGTATGTAAATGTGATGCATGTATCACACGAATGCTAAAATAAAGGGGGCCAACAATCGATTAATGACATAATACTGAAACTTTATTTTTATTAATATTAGAAACTTGAAGTTTAATACTTGAATAAAAAGTACAATAATAATCTATTTCCTAGCTTTCTTAGTCTTTTGCTGCGTATGTGCTGGTTTCCCGCTGATGATAGCTTCTAACTCTCTGACTCTAGCTTGGGTCTTCTCCAGTTGAGCTTCCAATGCCTTGTTCCTTTGATCAGATTCCTTGAATCGGCCCTTCCAGATATCCTTTTTATAGTCTGCAGCTTCGAAATATACTTCCATCCGAGCCCTGACTTGCTCCAGATAGGTTTTCAACTCTGGGTCTACCTTATTTTGCTTTGATTGGGTGATATCTGGGACTCAGTATGCCCTTTCCCCTATTTGATATAACTGGTGGATTATGAAATCCTTGGTGGCTCAGTGCTTGCCCACTTCACCATCCAACTCTTCGAGTTCTACATTAGGACTCTCAATTCGGGCCTCCCATAGTGCCTTGACCTCTGCCAACTTGGCAAACTTCTCATATACTAGTAAGTTTGGGTCTTGATACTCAAATGTGATTACTTCTAGTGAAGGCCGATAAACTATGTCCTAAATAGTACCGAACTGGCGGACCACCGAGTTGGGATGATAACCTATACATCCACTGATACCAATTAAAGGTACGACCTGAAAGTTGCCGCAGGTTAGGATGACTTTGTTGCAGTGACTCCATCTAGCTATTTACAGGATGTCGTCGACATTAAAACCTTTAAGAAATTCTACCCAACTGTGGCTAGTAAGCTCGTCGGGCAGCTTTATCTTCTCTATGCATGAGTCCACGAGGTCCACTTGTTGAGCCAAAGTTTTCTGGACCAGGTTCAGCCCGAAACATTTGAGGTGGCTTACAAACTAGATCAGGATGAGGTTGATGTTTGTGTGGAGGATCCTATGGCCCTTTTTCTTGACGAAGTTTAAATTCCGGATCTATTCAGCCAATAGAGCCGGGATGTAAGATTTTCCTTCCAGGAATTGGGCCACCAGTTCTACAACTCGATAATGGACATAAAAATTTTCGGTGGGGAAGAGTATGGTGGCGAAGACTGTCAGGAAGAAAGCACTTACCCTCCTTTGTTTATAGCTCTTGGGGTCCCCACACAATATGTCTTTCCTGTCCCCATTATCTTCTCGGGCTATGAACCAGGCTTCTAACTCATCCATTCATATGCAATATCTGTTACAGTTTGCTAAGGCTTTGTTGATTGCTGTCTTGCGAATACCTAGAAGTCTACTGAAGATACCGGCTGGCCTGGCCTTAAGATCTGGTACATACACTTCGCTGGTTAGTGCTGGAGCCTGTAAAAGTTGGGTGTACTCTTTTAGAGTGGGAGTGATCTCGTGTGGCCCAATGAAGAAAGTTGTGGGCTCTACTTCCCATAGATGGAGGATGGCCCATATAAAGGGTAAATTCATTTCCATCTTCATCAGTGAGAGGATGGGCCCTATCTTCTGTTGGATAAAGGCTTGCTCTTCTGGGTTGTATAAAGTAAACCAGTCGTCTAGTACCAATTTTGGGTCTAGAGGTTTGCAAACTCAGATCTCTTTACAGAGGAGGTGGTTAATTGTGGAACTAGCCATCTATTACAATAAAAATTTCTAATTACAAAAAGAACTATGTTACAACGATACCATTACAGGGAAATGTATCTGAACTCCATGAAAAGAATAAAGTATTATATCATCAATCGATTGTTAGCCCATGACTTCGTGTATGCAGATAGGTAGGTTCTAACAGGTCCCCAAGCTCTATGGCCTCCCGCATTCTCGAAGAAATGGATCTCATGCCAAATCGAAGCATTAGGTGCGGTAGCCTAATCAGTCTCGAACGCTGATTGTCGAGTCTAATTTTTGGATTTTTCCATTCCTAATCCGATCTATACTAGACCCTATGCTCATTTAATGTAGACCCTCGACTTGAGTTAGGAATTTCGTTTTATTTTGGAGTCGCCACCCAACCGTGGTTGGGAAAGATTGAATTGGGACTAATTGAGCAGATTAATCCTAATTTAGACAACTAGTTGTCGTGATTTCCTTTTTCATTTTTTGTGAAAAGAGGAAAGGGAAAACCAGAATTTCTAGATTCGGAGGCTAACCTATTAAAACCCTAAGGTTACCATCCTATTCTCCTAAAATCTAACCTTATCCAAATGTCTTTTATTTTTATTTTTATTGTCTTTTTATTGTGTAAGTTATTCTAAGAAAATGATTTTTTATTTTTTTTAGAGTTGCCCCAAATGGGTGCCTATATACCTGCTATTCAGAATCAAACGGGTCATAGTTCGCTTTTCCTGAAAAAACTTTAATGTGTTGGTGATTTTTAATTATGAAATTTCTTTTGATTTATGTTTTTGTCATTTTAGTATTTTTATGAAAAATCTAAGCCTAAACTTGATAATTTGATTTTTTTTTTTAAATAATAATTTTTAGAAAAAACCAATTTTAGATTTATTTAAGAAAATGATTTTTCTAGGTGATAAAAATTTCATTTTTTCTATTTTTCAACCCATTTCTAATATTATAAATTTTTATTGATTTTTATTAATTTTTTATAATTTTTATTGATTTTTCTTAATTTTTATTAATTTTTTATAATTTTTATTAAGACATATTCTCCTATATTATTTATCTATCCTAAACTAATATCTAAATTTTACTATTTTTTGTCTAATATATATTTTTATCATTTTCTTTATATATTTTTATATTTTTATTATTTATTATTAAAATTATTATTTTTATTTTATTTTTATTATTGCTCATCTTAAATTAAACCCTAAAAGCTAATCTAAATTCTATTTTTTTTTTTCATTTTCGAATTATAAATGACAAGTAAATAAATAAAGAAATTCAAAAAAATAAATAAAATAATAAATAAATAAGGAATAAATAAAAAATCAAAAAATTTGACTTACCTAGATCTGGGTCGATGTGCGGGTCGGGTCGGATCGGGTTGAAGCAGGTCGGGTCGGGTCGATCAGTTACGGTGGTTGGGGATGCTTGTTGACGGCGTTCTGGCGACCTTTCGAAGTAATTGAGGTGTCGTTTCCTAGGTTTTCGGGGGTGGGGAACTTAACCGTGGCGATGGATTTCTCTAAAAACGCCTCTTGGTAGCAACTTGGTGCTTGATCGGTTGTCGCGACTTAGAAACACCGACGAGGCTTCGATTATCTCTTTTCTCTTTTTTCCTCACTTTTGATCCATGATCCTGCTTCCTCCCTTCCTCTTCTATTTATAGGCGCAAGGAATTGAGCTGGATAAGCTTGGATTTCCTCCAATTGAAGCAAATCAGATTTGCGGTTAAAACCTTCCTCCGATTTGTGCAACTCTATCAATTTGTTGCGATTTGATTCTAATTAGATGATGTTTATCCTATTTCTGTTGAAAATCTACTGGATTTGTACAAAAAATGGAATCAAAACGACTGAAATTCGATTTTTTCCTCCTCGGCGATGATTTCGGACGAAGGTTGAAGACGATCATGCGCCTAGCGCGTGCACTCGCTCCAGCCAATCAGCTACTGGCATGTGTCCCAGACGAGGAAAAAAAATTGCAAAACGCGGAATCTACCTCCCCCGCGTTTCGAACTAGTGACTGAGCCCCTCTCCCCGCGCTTTAAGCCATGGTTCGGACCAGCTGGGCTAACCCACTTACTCGATTTTTTTATTTTCGCAATTTGCATATATGCAATGCGATTTTTTTTTATTTTTTGTATTTTTTCGAAATTTCAAAAATTTGTAAAAATTATTTAATCCTTTTTATTACTATTTCTGAAATTATTTTCCAAAATTGATGTATTTTTCCTATTTATTTTATTTTTTGAATATTTTTCCTATTTTTGCTAAATTGGAAAAAAATGTAAAAAATTGAAAAATGATTATTATTGATTATTAGGGCAAAAATGGGGTGTTTACAGCTGCCCCTCTTTGTAGTAAAGTTTGCAAAACTTAACTACAAAGACAAGAAAGAAGCTATTTTTGGTCTCTTGACTGAATGGATAATGCCTTGGTTTGGTTGGTTATCTGGAATTGGGTCTTTAGTAGGAAAATGCTCCATGAGCTAATAACCCCATGAGTACTTTGTGATGGTCGGTATTGCTTAGGAAATGGTCTTAAACAACCTAACAATCTAGAGTAATGTATCATCTCAAAAAGTGCTTTATGGGCTGACTAATTAGCGATAGGAAACATCTTAAGGATTGTTTAAGAGTGTGTTATTGTAAGTGGAATAGCTAATGATAGGAAGCGTCTTATCGGACTAGCAACCTTAAAGAGAAGATTGTCTTAGGAAGCGCTCTTATGAGCTGGCTACCTGTTAATAGAATCGTCTAGCTAGACTAGCGACTGTTTGAAGAGAAATGCTGTCGAAGAGTGCTCTTATGAGCTGACTAATCGGTTATCGACAAATTTGAAAAGTGCTCTTATGAGCTGACTAACTAATAGATTCAAAGAGTGCTCCTCTGAGCTAACTAATCGATCGATTCGAAAAGTGCTCCTTTGAGCTAACTAATCGATAGGTTCAAAAGGTGCTCCTATGAGCTAACCGATTGATAAATTCGAAAAGCACTCCTATGAGCTAACTAATCGATGGCTTCAAAAAGTACTCTTGTGAGCTAACTTCAAGAAAGGGTGTTTAGGAAAGTCCCCCTTTGCGAGTTAACTAACCTATAGCGAGAGGACATGCCTCGGAAGGTGCCCTTATGGGTTGACATTTTGAAGGGATGTTTAGGAAAGTGCCCCATTGTGGGTTAACTAACCTATGGTAGGAAGCATCTTCTTAAACTCGTGAACCTGGGGAAGAAATGTTTCGAAAGGTACCCCTACAGGCTGACCTTAAGAAGAGATATTTAAGGAAGTTCCCTATTGTGGGCTGACTAATTATGCAAGGAGAAACGTCTAAAAAAGGTGCCCTTATGGGCTGACCCTAAGAGAGGATGTTTAGGCAAATTCCCTAATGTGGGCTGACTAACCTATGCTTTTGAAAATGCTTCTAATGAATGGGTTAAATGATTTGATATGTGGATGATAGTTATTTATTCTAAGATGTTTACCAATTTATCGCGGATAGCAACCAAACAACCGAACCTTCGTGCTGGTTTGTTTCTCCTTTGCTTACTCTTGCTTGAAAACCGGGCTGAGGGTTTTGATGTGCTTCCTTTCTTATGCGCATGGCTCTTTTGATTGTAGTATTATCCTACTAATGTCTCAGGTTCAATGCTCAAAAGTAGGTAGAATTATATCACAAAATTTATTGAGATTCATTGTCATTTCAATGTTCATCATTCATTGGTGAAGTGATGGGTAATGTGTTTAGGAATGTTTGTTTTAATGAGAATTGATTGGAATTATCGACCATTCAGAGACATTAACTTTCCTTTTAAAAAAAATGAAAACTGGACTCAACGAAATTTATATTGAATACTGGCTTTCATAAACAATGACAAAATTTCAATTCCCTTGCCTAAGGATAGTACGTCTTAACAGCATCTGCATTAATGGGGTCTCTCAATTCTGGACCATCCATTTGAGTTAATATTAGAGCACCTCCTGACAATACCTTCTTCACCACATATGGACCCTCATAGTTTGGGGTAAATTTCCCTCTGGAATCTTAAGTATTCGGGAGAACTTTCTTTAGCACCAAATCCCCTTCTTCGAAGCATTGAGGCCTCATTTTCTTCTTAAATGCTCGGGTAGTGAGTCTTTTTTCGTGGTAACACTGGCCGTGACATAATGCAGTGAGTCTTTTTTCGTCAATCAGATTCAACTAATCAAGCCTCTTCTTTACCCAGTCTGATTCATTTAACTGCGTTTCTGATAGAATTCTGAATGATGGTATTTCGACCTCGATTGGCAAGACTACCTCAGTGCCATATACCAATGAATATAGGGTAACTCTAGTAGATGTTCTAATTGAGGTCCTGTAAGCTATGAGAGTGAATGGCAACATCTCGTGCCAATCTTTGTAAGTGACTGTCATTTTTTTGATGATTTTTTTGGTATTCTTGTTGGCTGCTTCTACTGCCCCGTTCATCTGAGGTCGGTAGGGAGTTGAATTTCTATGGTTTATGTGGAACTATTGACATAAACCTGTCATCGACTTGTTGTTGAGATTGGTACCGTTGTCGGTGATGATTGACTTAGGAACTCCATATCGGGCTATTATGTCCCTCTTCAAGAACCGGACTATTACCCCTTTGGTGACATTGGCGTATGATGAAGTTTCCACCCACTTGGTAAAGTAATCAATGGCTACCATATGAACCTGTGGCCATTGGATGTTGTCGGAGTGATTGGGCCGATTATGTCGATCCCCTACATGGAGAAAGGCCATGGTGCTGACAACAAATGCAACTTGTTGGGCGGAGCATTTATCCAGTTTGCATATACTTGACACAAATGATAGTGCTTGACATATTTTATGCAATCTGATTCCATGGTTAGCCAATGGTAACCCAACCTCATGATTTTTTGGACCAACATGTAGCCATTCATATGAGGTCCACATACCCCTTCGTGTACTTCTTTCATCAGTTCACATGCCTCATTTTTGTCCACACATCTTAGCAAGGTGGTATCAGGCGATCTTTTGTAAAGCACAAATCCACTTAATAAAAAATGACTTGCTAACCTTTTGAGCGTTCTTTGGTCATTTTTGCTAGCCATTTCAAGGTATTTGCTTTCTTGGAGAAAAGTTTTGATGACGTGATACCAGGGCTTATCATCTTGTGCTTTTTCAATTACCAAACAGTAGGCGGGCCAATTTTCAATGTCTATTTTCAATAGTTGGACTTCGACTCTCCCTATTATCTGAATTATAGATGTTAGTGTGTCGAGCGCATCTGCAAACTGATTCTGAGTTCTCGAGACGTATGTGAAAGTGATTGCCTCAACTTCTTCTATTAGCTCTGTTAAATGTTGATGGTATGGTACTAGTTTGGGGTCTTTAGTTTTGTATTCTCCTTTTGTCTGTAATATGATAAGTGATGAATCTTTGTATACTTCTAATTCACGGATTTCCATTTGGCAAGCCATTTTGAGGCCGAGGATGCATGTCTCATATTCCACGATATTATTAGTATATGGAAATATGAGCCTTGTTGCTGAAGGGAATTGTGTGCTGTCTGGGGATATCAACACTGCCCCGATCCCACAACCGAATACGTTGGCAGCTCCGTCGAAAAACATCTTCCACTTAGGGTTCCGGTCTATCCTACAGTCTTCTATTGGTGCACCTTCTACTGTTAATATATTTTCATCAGGGAATTGGGCTTGTGGCTCTTGGGAATCTCCCTCGACTAGGTGTGCTGCTAATTAGTCGACTAAAGATTGCCCTTTCATCGAGTTCTGATTTATGTATGTGATATCAAACTTTGATAAGGGCATTTGCCATTTGGAGATTCTCCTTAACAAAATGGGTTTCTCTGCCAAGTACTTCAGAGAATCATGTCTTGTCAGCAGCTCAATGTGATAGTAAAGGGTGTATTGCTTCAATCGGTGCATGACCCAAATCAAAGCACAGCAAGTCCTCTCTACTTCTAAATACCTCTGTTCCCCATCTGTGAATTTCTTGCTTAGATATGGAACGCTCTCTTCCCTCTTCATCTTTTTGCCCCAACACGCACCCCATGGACTCAGGGAGTATCGTGAGGTATAAGAATAAGGGCTTCCCATGCTTTGGGACTATCAAGACTGGAGGCTTCATGAGATAGTCTTTGATCATCCTGAATGCTTCTTCACATTCGTCGTCACACTCTACTGTGACATTCTTTTTTAAAAGATGGAATAATGGACAATATTTATCTATGAGCTGTGAGATAAAACGAGCTATGTAATTCAACCTTCCCAGCAAACCTCTTACCTCTTTGACAGTACGTGGAGAAGGTAGCTCTAGTATAGACTTTACTTTTTCAGGATCGATTTTAATGCCTTCTCGGCTTATGACAAACCCTAACAACTTGCCTGTCGTGACCCCAAAAGTGCACTTCTCTGAATTTAACTTGAGTTGGAACTTTCTCAATCGCTTAAACAACTTTCTCAGAATAACTGCATGGCTTTCTTCTTCTTTAGACTTAGTTATCATATCGCCGATGTATACTTAGACTTCTCGATGCATCATGTCATGAAGTATAGCGACCATGGCTCTCTAATACGTTGCCCCGGCATTTTTCAAACCAAAGGGCATGACTTTGTAACAGAAAGTTCCCCATGTTGTGATGAAAGTCGTCTTGGTTTTATCTTCTTTAGCCATTTTTATCCAGTTATATCCTGAGAAACTGTCCATAAATGAGAAAAGATGGTTTCCTGTAGTGTTGTCTACCAACATATCGATGTGAGATAGGGGGAAGTTATCTTTTGGCATAGCTTGATTTAAGTTTCGGAAGTTTACGCGTACGCGTACTTTTCCATTCTTTTTTAGAACAGGGACTATATTCGCTACCCATTCTGGGTAGTTAGATACTTTGATGAACCTCACTTCTAGCAGTTTCTTGACTTCCTCTTTAATCTTTAGTAAGATGTCAGGCCTAAATCTTCTCAATTTTTGTTTTTTAGGTTTGACATCTTCCCTTGTGGGAAGCCTGTGAACTACTATTAATTGGTCTAATCCTGGCATGTCGCCATATAACCAGACGAACACATCTTCATACTCAGTTAACAGCTTGGTCATCTTATGTTTTTGCTCGGCACTTAAACTGGTCCTGATCTTAAGGTTTTTAGGTTTCTCAACGCTTCCTAGATTTACTGTCTCCACCAGCTCGTCGATTGAAATTCCACTTTATTCATGTTTTTGCCAATTTTCTTGTATTATTTCGTGGTCAAGGACATCGCCTCCAACAGCTGACCTAGCAGTGTTGGAAACGATATCAGTGTTTTCATTTTTTACCTGCGCGAAATGTCCCTGACGTTCGATGGTAGGGAATCTAGGTAAAGTGGAATGAAAGTACATATATATAAGCAAAACAAATTGTAATTTATTGAATTATGAAAAGCAATCACAATAAAAATTGTTTAATAATTGTTCCCTATCCTTGAGCTGACCTAGTGCTATCAATAGGATAATAGAACCAATTATTGAGAGCTGGATGCTGCTTGGATGTGCGAGAGGTCGAGCTCCCATTGCTAACGTCAGCTTTGCTTATCCTTGGCTCTTGAATGGTAGTTTCTTGTTTGAATGATTGTTGGAGGGGTGGAAAACGCATCTTAGTGTCGCCATTGTTGCCACTGTTTGCCATTTTGAACGGGTACGAATTGGGCTTCTTGGAGGGTTCAGTTGTTTAAAAGCTATCTTTGATACCTGGCGCGCATTTTCCTTAGTTTAATGTATGTATAAAAATATGATGCATGTATCACACATATGCTAAAATAAATGGGCCAACAATTGATTGATGATATAATACTGAAACTTTATTTTTATTAATACTGGAAACTTGGAGTTCGATAAAAAAAAATGAAAAAGTACAATAGGGATCTATTTTCTAATTCTCTTGGTCTTCTGCTACTGCACAGGCACTAGTTTTCCATAGATGACAACTTCTAACTCTTTGACTCTGACTTAGGTCTTTTCCACCTGAGCTTGCAAGGCCTTGTTCCTTTGATCAGATTCCTTGAATCAACCCTTCTAGATATCCTTTTTGTAGTCCGTAGCCTCAAAATATACTTCCATTCGAGCCCTGACTTGCTCCAAATAGGTTTTCAACTCTGGGTCTACCTTGTCTGGCTTAGGTTGGGTGATATTTGGGACCCGGTATGCCCTTTCCCCTGTCTGATATAGCTGGTGGATTATGAAATCCCTGGTGGCTCGGTGCTTGCCTACTTCGCCATCCAGCTCTCCAAGGTCTACATTAGGACTCTCGATTCGGGCCTCCCATAGTGCCTTGACCTCTGCCAGCTTGGTAAACTTTTCAGCTACTAGTAAGTTTGGGTCTTGATACTCAAATGTGATTGCTCCCAGCGAAGGCCAATAAACTATGTCCTGAATAGTACCGAATTGGTGGACCACCAAGTTGGGATGATAACCTATACATCCGCTGATACCGATTAGAGGCACGACTTGAAAGTTACTGCAAGTTAAGATAACTTTGTCGCAATAACTCCATCTAGCTGTCCACAAGATGTCGTCGGCATTGAAACTTTTAAGCACTTCTACCCAACTGTAGCTGGTAAGGTCGTCGGGCAGCTTTATCTTCTCTATGCATGAATTCACGAGGTCCACTTGTTGAGCCAAAGTTTTCCAGACCAAGTTCAGCCCAAAACACTTAAGGTGGCTTACAAACCAGATCAGGATAAGGTTGATATTTGAGCGGAGGATCCCGTGGCGCTTTTTCTTAACAAAGTTTAAGTTCCGGATCTGTTCAGCTAGTAGAGCCGGGATGTAAGATTTTCCTTCCAGGAATTAGGCCACCAAAACTGCGACTTGGTAATGGACACAAAAAGTTACGGTGGGGAAGAGTATGGTAGCGAAGGCGGTCAGGATGAAAGCACTTACCCTTTTTTGTCTATAGCTCTTGGGGTCGCCACACAATATGTCTTTCCTATCCCCATTATCTTCTCTAGCTATGAACCAGGCTTCTAACTCATCCATCCGTATGCGGTATTCGTTTCAGTTTGCTAAGGCTTTGTTGATTGCTGTTTTGCGAATACCCAAAAATCTATTGAAGATACTGGCTAGCTCGGCCTCAAGATCTGGTATATACACTTCGATGGTTAGTGTTGGAGCCTATAGAAGTTGGGTGTACTCTTCCAGAGTGGGAGTGATCTCGTGTGGCCTAATGAAGAAAGTTGCGGGCTATATTTCCCATAAATGGAGCATGGCCTGTACCAAGGATAAGTTCATCTCTATTTTCATTAGTGAGAGGATAGGCCCTATCTTTTGCTGAATGAAGGCCTGCTCTTCTGGGTTGTACAAAGTGAACCAGTGGTCCAGTACCAATTTTGGGTCCAGGGGTTTGCATACTCGGATCTCTTTGCGGAGGAGGTGGTCAATTGTGGAACTAGCCATCTATTACAACAGAAATTTCTAATTACAACAAGAACTATGTTACAATGATAGCATTATAGGGAAATGTATCTGAACTCCATGAACAGAATAAAAGTATTACATCATCAATCTGTTGTCAGCCCATGATGTCGTGTATGCAGATAGGTAGGTTCTAACAGGTCCCCAAGCTCTATGGCCTCCCGCATTCTCGGAGAAATGGATCTCAGGCCATATCGAAGCATTGGGTGGGATAGCCTAATCAGTCCCGAACGGTGATCATATCACTTCGCTCGAAACCTACACAATGGCTCCCCATCTTAAGGTCCTAAGACGGCCCGGGTTTAACAGTATCTGCTCACACAGTTACATGCATGCAGACTTGAAAGTAAATAACTGCTTAACGGTAAATAACTGGAGTCTAAACTTAAACAAATCCCTGAAAAGTTAGCAGCAGTATAAAAAACCAAAAAGACATTTTTTGAAAAAGTGATTTAAGGAGATTCAGGTGGCTAGCCTACTAGAGAGTTCCCCAGTGGAGTCGCCATCTTGTCGAGTCTAATTTTTTTATTTTTCCATTCCTAATCCGAACTATACTAGACCCTATGCTCATCTAATGTAGACCCTCAACTTGAGTTAGGAATTTCGTTTTATTTTGGAGTCGCCACCCAACCGTGGTTGGGAAAGATTGAATTAAGACTAATTGAGCAGATTAATCCTAATTTAGATAACTAGTCGTCGTGATTTCCTTTTTCATTTTTTGTGAAAAGAGGAAAAGGAAAACCAGAGTTTCTAGATTCAGAGGCTAACCTATTAAAATCCTAAGGTTACCACCCTATTCTCCTAAAATCTAAACCTTATCTAAATGTCTTTTATTTTTATTTTTGTTGTCTTTTTATTGTGTAAGTTATTTTAAGAAAATGATTTTTTATTCTTTTTAGAGTTACCCCAAATGGGTGCCTACGTACCTGTTATTCAGAATCAAATGGGTTGTAGTTTGCTTTTCCTGAAAAAACTTTAATATGTTGGTGATTTTTAATTATGAAATTTCTTTTGATTTATGTTTTTATCATTTTAGTATTTTTCTGAAAAATCTAAGCCTAAACTTGATAATTTGATTTTTTAAAATAATAATTTTTAGGAAAAACCAATTTTGGATTTATTTAAGAAAATGATTTTTCTAGGTGAAAAAAATTTCATTTTTTTCTATTTTTCAACCCATTTCTAATATTATAAATTTTTATTGATTTTTCTTAATTTTTATTAATTTTCTATAATTTTTATTAATTTTTATTAAGAGATATTCTCCTATATTATTTATCTATCCTAAACTAATATCTAAATTTTACTATTTTTTTTCTAATATATATTTTTATCATTTTCTTTATATATTTTTATATTTTTATTATTTATTATTACAATTATTATTTTTATTTTATTTTTATTATTACTCATCATAAATTAAACCCTAAAAACTAATCTAAATTCTAATATATTTTTTTCATTTTTGAATTATAAATGACAAGTAAATAAATAAAGAAATTCGAAAAAAATAAATAAATAAGAAATAAATAAATAAGGAATAAATAAAAATAAGAAAATCCGACTTACTTGGATTCGAGTCGGTGCGCGGGTTAGGTCAATCGATCACAGCGGCTGTGGATGCTCATTGATGGCATTCCGGTGGCCTTTCAAAGCAATTGAGGTGTCATTTCTCCAAAAACGCCTCTTGGTAGCAACTTGGTGCTTGATCGGTGGTCACAGCTTGGAAACTCCGACGAGTCTTCGATTCTCACTTTTCTCTCTTTTCCTCACTTTTGATCTGTGATCCTGCTTCCTCCCTTCCTTCTCTATTTATAGGCACAAGAAATCGAGCTGGATAAGCTTGGATTTCCTTTGATTGAAGCAAATCGGATTTGCGGTTAAAACCTTCCTCCAATTTGTGCAAATCCATCAATTTGTTGTGATTTGGTTCTAATTAGATAATATTTATCCTATTTCTATTGAAGATCTGCTGGGTTTGTGCAAAAAAATGAATCAAAACAGCCGAAATTCGATTTTTCCTTACCAGCAATGATTTCAGATGAAGGTTGAAGATGATCACGCGCCCGGCGCGTGCGCTCGCTCCAACCAATTAGCTACTAACACGTGTCCCAGACGAGGAAAAAAAATTGCAAAAATGTGGAATCTGCCTCCCCCGCGTTTCGAACACATGACCGAGCCCCTCTCCCCGCACCTTAAGCCATGGTTCGGACCAGCTAGGCTAGCCCACTTACTTGATTTTTTTTTATTTTCGCAATTTGCATATATGCAATGCGATTATTTTTATTTTTTTTTTTGTATTTTTTCGAAATTTCAAAAATTTGTAAAAATTATTTAATCCTTTTTATTACTATTTCTGCAATTATTTTCCAAAATTGATGTATTTTTCCTATTTATTTTATTTTTTGAATATTTTTCCTATTTTTGCTAAATTAGAAAAAAATGTAAAAAATTGAAAATTGATTATTATTGATTATTAGGCAAAAATGGGGTGTTTACAGTGATCATATCACTTCGCCCGAAACCTACACAATGGCCCCCCGTCTTAGGGTCTTAAGACGGTCCAGGTTTGACTGTATCTACTCACATAGTGACATGCATACTGACTTAGCAATAAAAGTAAATAATTGAACCTTAAATTTAATTAAATCCCTGAAAGGTTCGCAACAGTGTAACAAGCCAAAAAAGACATTTATTGAAAAAGCAATTTCAGGAGATTCAGGTGGTTAGCCTACTAGAGAGCAGGTCCTCAGCGGAGTTGCCATCCTATTGAGTTTAATTTTTTATTTTCCATTCCTAATCTGATCTATACTAGACCCTATGCTCATCTAATGTAGACCCTCGACTTGAGTTACGAATTTTATTTTATTTTGGAGTTGCCACCCAACTGTAGTTGGGAAAGATTGAATTAGGACTAATTGAGCAGATTAATCCTAATTTAGACAACTAGTCAGCGTGATTTCCTCTTTTAGTTTTTTTGTAAAAGAGGAAAGGGAAACCAGAGTTTCTAGATTCGGAGGCTATCCTATTAAAACCTTAAAGTTACCACCCTATTCTCCTGAAATCTTAACCTTTTCCTAATGTCTTTTATTTTATTTTTTTGTTATTTTTTATTGTGTTTTTGAATAAGTTATTCTAAGAAAATGATTTTTTATTCTTTTTAGAGTTACCCCGAATGGGTGCCTACGTACCTGCTATTCAGGATCAAATGAGCCGTAGTTCGCTTTTCTTGAAAAAACTTTAATGTGTTTGTGAATTTTAATTATGAAATTACTTTTGGGTTACGTTTTTATCATTTTAGTATTTTTCTGGAAAAATCTAAGCCTAAGCTTAATCATTTGATTTTTTGAAAAATAATTATTATTTTTCGGAAAAAAAAATAAAACCAATTTTGGATTTATTTAAGAAAAGGATTTTTCTAAGTGGTAAAAAAATTTATTTCCCTATTTTTCAACTTACCTCTATTATTATTAATTTTTATTAATTTTTTTAATTTTTTATTAATTTTTTATTTACCTTTTTATTGATTTCTATTAAAAAAATTTCTCTTATATTATTTATCTACTCTAAACTAAAAATCTAAATTTTATCATTTTTTTAACATATCTTTATCATTTTTTATTATTTTATTATAATTTTTTATTTTTATTATTATTTTCTCATTATTTATTATTATTTTCTATTATCCTTTCTAAATTAAATCCTAAAAAGAAATCTAAATTCTAATATTTTTCTATTTTTTGAATTATAAATAACAAATAGATAAATAAATAAATTTAAAAAAAATAACTAAACAAATAAATAATACAAAAAAAATTGAAAACTTAGACTTACCTAGATCCGGGTCGGTGCGTGGGTCGAGTCGATTAAGTCGAATCGAGTCAGGTTGAGTCAAGTCGATCAGTTACGGCGGTTGGAGGCATTCAATGATGGCATTTCGGCGGCCTTTCGGGGAAGTTGAGGAGTTGTTTCCTAGGTTTTTAGGGGTGGGGAACTCAACCATGGTGGTGGATTTCTCCAAAGACGCCTTCTAGTGGCAGTTCGGTGCTTGATCAACGATCGCGACTTGGGAACTTCGGCGAAGCTTCGTTTTTTTCTCTTTTTCTCACTTCTGATCCATGCTTCTGCTTCCTCCCTTCCTCCTCTATTTATAGCCACGAGGAATCGAGCTGGATAAGCTCAGATTTCCTCTGATTGAGACGAATCGGATTTGCGGTTAAAACCCTCCTCTGATTTGTGCAAATCCATCAATTTGTTGCGATTTGATTCTAATTGGATGATGTTTATCTTATTTTAGTTAAAGATTTGTTAGATTTATGCAAAAAATCGAATCAAAACAGCTGAAATACGATTTTTCCCTCACTGGCGATGATCTCGGACGAAGGTTGAAGAAGATCACGCGCCTAGCGCATGTGTCCGTTCCAACCAATCAGCTGCTGACACGTGTCCCAAGTGAGAAGAAAAAATTACAAAATGCGGAATCTGCCTCCCCCGCGTTTCGAACCAGTGACCAAGCCCCTTTCCCCGCGCCTTAGGCCATGGTTCGGACTAGCTGGGCTAGCCCATTTACTTGATTTTTTTATTTTCGCAATTTGCATATATGCAATGTGATTTTTATTATTTTTGTATTTTTTTGAAATTCCAAAAATTTGTAAAAATTATTTAATCCCCTTTATTACTATTTCTACAATTATTTTTCCAAAATTGATGTATTTTTCCTATTTATTTTATTTTTTGAATATTTTTCCTATTTTTTCTAAATTAGAAAAAAAAATGTAAAAAAATAAAAAAAATTTGATAATTGATTTTTATTGATTATTAGGGCAAAAATGGGGTGTTTACAGCGATTTTAGTTTATCACGAAATGGATTGAATTAATTTTACTCTTTTCAAATTTTAACCCAATTAAGATGCATATGAAACACATAATACATGTTTGATGAACCAAAGTCAAATAAATACAATTATTTCAATATTTAATATGATAATATTATATACCAATCAATCTAATTTTGTTTTATAATAAGCACAAAATTAGAAGGGAGAAAAATGCAACCTATGAACAAAAATAACAGAAGAAGGAAAAGAAAAAAACTTGATCCTTGTCAATAAAATTCAAAGTTATCTAACCTTTAAATTTGTATATAAATTATGCTACTGTTTTGCAATCGTTGTAGATCTTGCTTGTTATTTACAGCTACTCTTGTATGCTTATGTTTTTTCTTTTTTTCCTTCAATTTATTCATTTCTTTCACACTCCAAAACCAAAAAGGGAATAATAAGCCACTATGTGTTTTACAAAAGTAAAATAAGACAGGCCACTCAAACTATTAAATCATTTAAAGTCTAATAATTACTATTACAATTTCAATATGCATACTGGTAAAGTTAAAACTAAACAAAAGATCACCTTAATTAGTATTATCTTAAACCTTAGTTGAGAATCAAATCTAAATTATCCACTAACAAAACACCTATGATCGTAAAAAGAGTGAGTTTTAAGAAACTCAGCATAATAGTAGTCACGTAAACACATATTGTGCCATTCACAAACATGCCTAATTCTAATGTAGTAACCAAACCTAAATAAACAACACACTTTCGATATCTTGGAAGTTGAAGCAACTCATGACTCCCCTCAAAATGATGAGGGACAAGAGGTATAATCCACCATAGCACAATTGAGGGTTGACATGAATAGTTAGATTCATGTTCAATAACAATCATATATCTAATAATCTCATATGAAGATCACCACTTGAATCTACCTCCAGCAATCACAATCCACATATAACATATTATATGTGAGGCCCATAACCCCATATAACACTTGTTATAGCTTCTTCTTGTTCTGATTGTCTATGCTAGACAAGGCTCCATCCTATCGACTACTCCCTACACCACCTATAATGGTCTAAGCGCCTAATCTACTATATCATTATAGTATTTATCACTGCAATTGTAAACCTAGTCTAATGGTGTCACCCGTTGACCTAGAACAACCAAGCACAAGTAGACAAGCAAATACTTAACCAAGTTTTTATTAAGTCCAGGCTCAATTTCTATCATAACAAGCATGCAACACATAATGGCCATCACATACCTTGTAATTCATGCAATTACAAACCAAGGTTATTGATCTAACTTCTAAACTCAAAAACTAAAGTAATAAGCAAATAATGAAGACTTATTAATATTCAATTGACTTAAATAGACAATTTGTACATGATTTTTAAAATAGATCTAACAATTAGTTTTTATTAACTAATTCAATTAAGTAACTTGATTTGTTAACTTAGTGAATAGAAATTATATTAAAATCCAACTTAATCTCACTTAATTAAATAGAGTGTATTATTATTACTACTCTAGTTTAGGTCGAAGAGGACCGATTCATTGAAACAATCTTAGCTCGATTCAACGTGCCAATTTGGATGGATTGGGAATCAAAATTAATAATATAAATTATATGTACTATTACCATTCTTTAACTAATCATCACATTATAAAGAAGAAACCCATCATTTGTTACTACAGTCTTTTAATATAATAATAATGTTAATCAACTTCCAACCCAAAAACCATAAAGATCATTATTTTGCCACCATAATATTATCTTATTTCTAATATACTTCAATATGAAAAATAAATCATCAATTAATATAAAATTAGGTACGATAGACAAGCTTATATATAGACATTTTGACTTTATACCAATTAAGTACTTATGTTAATTAAACAATTGATTAGACCATATAGAATAATATATGTATATGACTAAGCCATGATTACCTAATTATATAAAAATTTTATTCGGTAAGATTTTAAAAAAGTATATATAAGAAATCAACTCTTATTATCTCGAATAGTAATAACTATTATAATATTGTGAATCAGCATATGAGTAGTAAGGATGCAATCAATTAGTAGTTAGTAAGGAAGTTAACAAAAAGCTGATCATCTTCATCACTTATGGCAATCATACATTAATGATATTAAGATTTAACAAGCAAATTAGCTTCTCCATCTAAAGATAAAATCGAAAAAAAAATGATTAATAAACTAACAAGCACATAATAACAAGTAAATATAATAATAGATATTATTGATAATATATTTTGGACATGGGCCTCTAGGTCCAATATGATTTGCTTAGGTCCACAACTGAGCTCTAAAGACCAGATTTCGAACTCTCAAGTCCTAGTCTAAGAACTAAAGATTAGTCTGATCTCGAATGTTGGACTAAACAACTCAGAAAGAGTTGATCACCCTCCCCTAATAGATGAGAGGATCTAAGGAAGGTGTAGCTTGCATATAAAAACAGTGTAGACATAAGACGAGTTTACGTATGATGCCTTAGCTCTACCCACCAAATTGTCTCAACCCTAACACTTATAAATAGGAATTGGCACCACTTGAATCTAGGTTCAAAATCTTAAACCCTTAAACTATGTTTATCTTAGTAGTTTTGTAAACACTTGTGCTAACTTAAGTATCAAAGTAATTGTGCCAGAGCTACACCCAATATCCCTTTGAGCTTCACATGTTCTCTATTTACAAGTATCTTCCATCCAAGAGAATTTCAACACCAATGGATATTATACCGTAACAAATTATCACAACTCAACTGGTTTAAGATGAATAATAGGCTATTTTATTAATAATTTTTAGGAAAAAAAAAAGTACACAAGCTCCAACTATGAAGCCTCCTTGAGCACACTTGCTTAAGCATTAACTAGCTAAGTTTCCAACGTCCTTAGAATAGCTAGCAGACAAGTATTTATAGCCCACCAAAACAATTACAAAGTCATCTAGATAGTTCCAGAAACTTCTAGAAAAAATACAAAGAAAATATCTAAAAATATCTCTAAACAAACAAATAATGCACTAAAGTCCTTAAGTCCTATTCCTACGTCTTGCGTATACACATCTAACAGGCTTAACCGTCTGAGGAATCATAACAATACCTCCCCTAGAAGAACCGATCTTGTCCCCAAGGTCGAATGTAGGAAACTACAAATGAAAAGCATCCTGATCCATCCAAGAAGCATCATTGATAGATTGGCCTTGCCATTAGACAAGAAACTAAGGAATTTCTCGGCCATTGCGAAGAGGAAAACGACAACCCCAAATGCAAGCCGGCTAAAGTGAAGGAGATAAATCAAAAGATAATTCAATAGGCCAAGGAGGAAGTAACAGTGTGATCACCTACGTGATGTTTCAATAGTGAGACATGAGACACAGGATGAATTTAACAGCCATCTAGCAACTGTAACTTATAATATGAGAATGAGGCCGAAGCTTCATGTAAAGCAAATCCCCCATAGCAAACTCTACAGATAGTAGAAAAATACATACGAAGCTTATTAAACAAATCAACATCAAATTTTAGTTGTCTATTATTAAGTCTTTATCCATTTGGTTGTTGGTTTGTTTTTAGAATCTTTAGTAGTCTATAAGAGAGATAATGATGAATTAGATTTGTCGCTTAAAAAGTGGAAAACATAGAATATCTGATTTGTTTTATTTAAGCCTATAAATAGGCTGACTTTTGATCAAATAAAAGTGGGAGCATTTTAATCTTTTGCTGCATCTTCTGCTATAACATATGCAACAATCTAGTATCAGAGTAGGATTAGTATTTGAGAGATCATAGTTGTAGTTGTGTCTGAGTCTTTCTGTCGACATCATGATGGACCTACAAGCTATCGACAGAATGAAAAGGCTCAACAACAATAATTACAACACATGGTTAACCTGCATGATGTCGTATATGCAAGGGCAAGATCTATGGGAGGTTGTCAATGGTAGCGAGGTGACACCATCAGAAGCCGAAGATGCAAATGGCATGCTGCGAAAGTGGAAGATCAAAGCAGGCAAGGTAATGTTTGTCTTGAAGACGACAGTTGAAGAGGATGTGCTAGAACACATTCAAGATGCCAAAACCCTAAAGTAGGTGTGGGATACGTTTGCTAAGCTGTTTTCAAAGAAAAATGACACGAGGCTTCAACTATTAGAGAGTGAATTACTCTTGATAGCACAACGCGACATGACGGTTGCACAATATTTCCATAAAGTGAAGATGTTATGTCGAGAAATCTCAAAGTTAGATCCACAAGCTCCGATTGGAGAGACAAGGATGAAGTGGATTATCATCCATGGTCTGAGGCCTGAATATAGAGGCTTTGTTACTGCTGTACAAGGATGGAAAACTCAGCCATTACTTGTAGAATTCGAGAACTTGCTAGTTGTTCAAGAAGCCTTAGCTAAGCAAATGGGAGGAGTTTCACTAAAGAGTCAAGAAGAAGCACTCTATGCCAACAAAGGTAAATGGAATTTGAAGCAGCATGGGTTTGGTGGATATAAAAGGAATGATGATGAGACAAGAAGTCATCAAAGCGAAGGAAGTTCTCGTAGAAGGGAAGGCTCAAGGAGTCGAAGTCGCGGCAAAAAGTTTGAAGAATAGTATTTTAATTGCAAGAAGAAGGGACATATGGCAAGAGACTGCAGGTTGAGGAAAAAGTTCGTGGAAAGTAATGTTGTCACTTCTAGCATCAAGGAGGAGTGGGATGCTGAAGCACTCTTTGCTACAGAAGAAGAGGACTTTGCCTTTACAATTATAACATCCAATCAAATCAATTACGAAAACGATTGGATTATTGACTCAGGTTGCTCCAATCACATGACAGGTGATGTTGAAAAGCTGTAGGATTTATCATATTACAAGGGAAGTCGTGTGGTGGTGACAACGAACAACTTAAAGTTACCAATAGCTCATATTGGGAGTACAATTGTTGCTCCCCAATCCATTGATAATGGTATGTCACTTCAGAACGTCTATCATGTCCCAGAAATGAAGAAAAATCTCCTCTCGGTAGCACAATTAACAGCTTCTGGTCATTTTGTCCTGTTTGGACCGTAAGATGTGAAGGTATATTGTGACCTTGAGATTGTAGAAGAGCCAGTGATGAAGGGACGAAGGTTAGAGTCGGTCTATGTGTTGTCAGCAGAGATTACCTCTGTAGATAAGGCAAAAAGGAATGAGACTGCTGATTTATGGCATATGCGACTAGGCCATGTTAGCTACTCCAGTTTAGATGTGATGATGAAGAAGTTAATGTTGAAGGGACTTCCGCAAATTGAAGTTAGAACAGACACAATGTGTGCGGGTTGTCAGTATGGAAAAGCACACCGGTTGCCATTTGAAGAGTCCAAATTTAAAGCAAAGGAACCATTAGTGTTAATGCACTCTGATGTGTTTAGGCCAGTTAAGCAAGCTTCGATTGGTGGAATGAAGTACATGGTGACTTTCATTGATGACTTTTTAAGGTATGTGTGGGCTTACTTTATGAAAGAAAAATCTGAAACTATTTCAAAGTTTAGGGAGTTCAAGAAGGAAGCAGAAGCAGAGGTTGATGGAAAGGTTTGTTGTCCATGCACTGACAACGAAGGAGAATTCACCTTAAATGAGTTCTCAAATTTCCTTCAGGAGTTTAGAATACGTCATCAATTCACATGTCTTAACACACCGCAGCAAAATGGCACAACAGAAAGGAAGAACCGGCACTTGGCTGAAATATGTCGAAGTATGCTTCACGCTAAAAATGTTCCTGGACGTTTTTAGGCAGAAGCAATGAGGACAGCGGCATATGTGATAAATAGGCTTCCTCAACAAAGGTTAGGTTTCCTTTCACCCTTTGAAAAGTTATGGAGTACGAAGCTTATTCTAAGTCATTTCAAATTTTTTGGTTATGTATTTGTACCTAATCATTTACGTAGAAAGATGGACAAGAAGGTTGTTAGGTGTATCTTTGTAAGATATGACAGTTATAGGAAAGGATGGTCCAATAAATGGGAAGTGCTACACATCCTGGAATGTGGCGTTTGATGAAGCTTCATCATGATGGTCTTTAGATAAGGAAGTATTATCAGACTCAGATGCTTCTAAGGAGGCATTGGAACATCCTCAAATCCACCTAAGTCTGGATGAAGTTGAAGGCATTAATGATGAAGGTAATGCCAAGGAAAACAGTGCTCATAATCCTTGGCAAACTGGTGTGTATCAACATCTAAGCGAAGAAGGTGAGCTTAGTGCAGTGTTAGCACCAATTCCGCTCAAAAGGTTAATAAGAACCAAAAAGCCAAATCCTAAGTATGCAAATGCCGCCATTGTAGAAGAAACAGAAGAGAAAGAACCTAAGACATATGAGGAAGCATCTCAAGATCCCAAGTAGATTAAAGCAATGGAGGAGGAAGTCACAGCTTTAGAGCGGAATCAAACTTGGGAGATTGTACCAAAGCCAAAAGATGTCAAACCTATCTCTTGCAAATGGGTATATAAAGTAAAGCACTGCACAGATGGATCAATTGAGAGGCACAAGGCTCGACTGGTAGCTCGGGGGTTTTCTCAACAGTATGGACTAGACTATGATGAAAAGTTTAGTCCAATAGCAAAGCTCACAACTATTCGAGTTCTTCTAGCACTTGTAGCCAACAAGGATTGGAATATTTGGCAGATGGATGTGAAGAATGCATTCTTACATGGAGAACTGGATCGAGAAATCTACATGTATCAACCGGTGGGCTTCTAGAGTCGAGAACATCCGGAGTATGTATGTAAGCTTCGAAAGGCACTTTATGGACTAAAACAGGCACCAAGGACATGGAATGGTAAGATTGCAGAATTCCTTACTCATGGTGGTTACCAGGTAGTACCTGCAGACACTAGTCTATTTGTCAAAGCTGTTGGAAGCAAACTAGCAATTGTGCTAGTGTATGTGGATGATCTAATTCTTACAGGAGACAATGAGGAAGAAATCCTTCGAACAAAAGAAAATTTGTTAATTTGGTTCCAAATGAAATAGCTTGGACAACTTAATCACTTTCTTGGTTTGGAGGCTGATCATAGAAGAGATGGGATCCTACTCCATCAGAAAAAGTATTCCACAGATCTGTTAAAGAAATTTCGAATGCTCAACTGCAAGCCGATATCAACACCGATGGAGCCAAATGTCAAGATGTGTGCTCGCGAAGGAAAAGACTTGAAAGATGTGACTATGTATCAACAATTGGTGGGTAGTCTGATATATTTAACTCTGACAAGACCCGATATCTCCTATGCTATTGGTGTGATGAGTAGGTACATGCAAAATTCAAAGACATCTCACTTAGAAGCAGTTCGAAAGATTTTGAGATATGTTAAGGGAGCACTTGGGTACGACATTATGTACAAAAGAGGTGGAGACTATAAACTGGTTAGACTTTGTGATGCAGATTATGCAGGTGATCATGATACTTGAAGGTCTACTACAGGGTATGTGTTTATGCTTGGATCCGGAGTAGTTTCTTGGTGCAGCAAGAGGCAGCCAACTGTTTTTTTGTCGTCAACTGAAGTGGAATATAGGGCAACAGCTATGGAAGCTCAAGAAAGCACTTGGCTTATGCAACTGTTGAGGGATTTACATCAGCTAATAGAGTATGCAATTCCGCTACATTGTGACAATCAATCGGCTATACGTTTAGCAGAGAATCCAGTGTTTCATGCGAGAACTAAGCACGTGGAAGTACATTATCACTTCATCAGGGAAAAAGTTCTCAAAGAACAAGTGGACTTAAGGAAAATCAAGATAGAGGATCAAGTTGCAGATGTGTTCACCAAAGGTTTGAGCGGCAACAAGCTTGAAAGTCTTTGTCATCAGATTGGCATGGTGAATAGAGTAAAAGCAGATTTTCATACTCCCCCTCAACATCAGCTTCTTAGTTAGTTGTTATTTAGTCCTTATCTATTTAGTTGGTTTGTTTATTTTTAGAATCTTTAGTAGTTTATAAAGGAGATAATGATGAATTAGATTTGTTGCTTAAAAAGTGGAAAACAAATAATCTTTGATTTGGTTTGTTTAAGCCTATAAATAGGCTGTTCTTTTGATCAAATAAAATGGGGGAGTTTTTGTGATCTTCTGCTGCATTTTTTTTTGCTATATCTTTCAACATACTCCTCGTTTTCTTCCTCTCTCCCTCTGCTTTCATCTTTGTCACCAGAGCTCATGAAATCTTCAGAGCTTGATGGTTGATGCAATCGACGAACAATGAGACATCGGTGAACTTTCGAGATAAGACGAGTCCTTGAAACTTCAAATCGAAGAAATTGAAGGTCTGATGAGATGAAGCAGTTGCCAGCGGTGTTGTCCAGTGTTCGAGCTGCATTACGGTGGCGTCATGCTTGGTTGACCAATCGGACAGCAAAGATCAATCGTAGAATACGTAGATGATTTTCAATCGAGGTACATCCGAGTAAAGTGGATGATATTGTATTCGATCTTAAGTTTGAGTTGTAATCATTGGAGAAGAAGACCCTGCTTTATTTGTTAATGAGGTTCGGATTACTTGACAAAAAGAAAATATTGAGAATGATATTAATACCAAGCACTATTAGTCAATTTATTTTATATGGTGCAATTTAAATATATAAATCGATCACGAATGCACCATTGTTTTCCCGTCTTGGGTTTCATTTGTCGAGCTCGGAGTCCACGGCTATCTCGTTGAGGATGAAGCAGATAGTGGAGATAAACTTGGTGGTGTAAATTCATTTGAGCTAAGTTCCTGAACTTAATTGAGTTTTAGGTAGTTAAATTAATTACCACTATAAGTATATATAATAGTTTTGAAAAATTGAATCAAGCTGTTATTTTTCAGCGTGCTGATGTGTTTTTTGACAGCTTATACTAAAGTTGATGACCTGCTATTCTGTTTTGGTATTATGAAAATCTACTTTGAAGGGTGTTCATGGTTTTCTGTTTGACAAGCTATTATCGCAAGTTTATTCACGATTATGGAAAACATGCCAGGCCTTTAACTCTCCTGTTGAAGAAGGATTCTTTTCATTGGAATGATTCGGCCCTTCATGCTTTCTGTTCTCTTCAGCAGGCCTACGCACTCGGGATGAGGTGTTGCGACAACTTCGTTATAATTTGGAGCGCTCTCAGCTTTGTTGCACAGGTTATAGCAGAAGATGCAGCAGAATATTAAAAAGCTCCCACTTTTATTTGATCAAAAGTCAGCCTATTTATAGGCTTAAATAAAACAAATAAGAGATTATATGTTTTCCACCTTTTAAGCAACAAATCTAATTCATCATTATCTCTCTTGTAGACTACTAAAGATTCTAAAAACAAACCAACAACCAAATAAATAAAGACTTAATAACAGACAACTAAAATCTAATGTTGATTTGTTTAATACTCCCCCTCAACATTAGCTTCCACTCTGTTCACCATACCAAGCTGATGACAAAGACCTTCAAGCTTGTTGCCGCTCAAGCCTTTTGTGAACACATTTGTAGCTTGATCCTCTATCTTGATTTTCCTTAACTCCACTTCTTCTTCGAGGACTTTTTCCCTGATGAAGAGATAATGTACTTCCACATGCTTGGTTCTTGCATGAAACACTGGATTCTCTAATAAGCGTATAGCTGATTGATTGTCACAATATAGCAGAATTGCATACTCTACTAGCTGATGTAAATCCCTCAACAACTACATAGGCCAAGTGCTCTCTTGAGCTGCCATAGCTGCTACCTGATACTCCACTTCAGTTGACGATAAAGAGACAGTTGGCTGCCTCTTGCTACACCAAGAAACTGCTCCGGATCCAAGCATAAACACATACCCTGTAGTAGAACGTTAGGTATCATGATCACCTGCATAGTCTGCATCACAATAGCCAACCAGCTTGCAATCTCCACCTCTTTTGTACATAATGCCATACCCAAGTGTACCCTTAACATATCTCAAAATCCTTCGAATTGCTTCTAAGTGAGACTTCTTCGGGTTTTGCATGTATCGACTCATCACACCAACAGCATAGGAGATGTCGAGTCTTGTCAGAGTTAGATAAATCAAACTACCCACCAATTGTCGATACATAGTCGCATCTTTCAAGTCTTTTCCTTCGTGAGCACACGTCTTGACATTTGGCTCCATCGGTGTTGATATCGGCTTGCAGTTGAGCATTCCAAATTTCTTCAACATATCTGTGGAATACTTTTGCTGATGGAGCAGGATCCAATCTTTTCTATGATCAGCCTCTAAACTAAGGAAGTGGTTAAGTTGTCCAAGCTCTTTCATTTGGAACCGAATTGACAAATTCTCTTTTGTTCGGAGAATTTTTTCCTCACAATCTCTTTTAAGAATCAGATCATCCATATACACTAGCACAATAGCTAGTTTGCTTCCAACAGCTTTGACAAACAAACTAGAGTCTGCCGATGCTACCAAGTAACCACTATGAGTAAGGAATTCAGCAATTTTACCATACCAAGCCCTTGGTGCCTGTTTTAGTCCATAAAGCGCCTTCTGAAGCTTACACATTTCTCTGGATGTTCTCGACTCTGGAAGCCTACCGGTTGATACATGTAGATTTCTCGATCCAATTCTCCATGCAAAAATGCATTCTTCACATCCATCTGCTAAAGGTTCCAAACCTTGTTGGCTGCAAGTGCTAGAAGAACTCGAACGGTTGTGAGCTTTGCTACTGGACTAAACATTTCATCATAGTCTAGTCCATACTATTGAGAAAACCCCCGAGCTACCAGTCGAGCCTTGTGCCTCTCAACTGATCCATCTGTGCAGTGCTTTACTTTGTATTCCCATTTGCAAGAGATAGGTTTGACATCTTTTAGCTTTAGTACAATCTCCCAAGTTTGATTCCGCTTTAAAGCTGTGATTTCCTCCTCCATTACTTTAATTTACTTGGGATCTTGAGATGCTTCCTCATACGTCTTAGGTTCTTTCTCTTCTGCTTCTTCTACAATGGCAGCATTTGCATACTTAGGATTTGGCTTTTTGGTTCTTGTTGACCTTTTGAGCGGAATTGGTGCTAACACTGCATTAGGCTCACCTTCTTCTCTTGGATGTTGATACACACTAGTTTGCCAAGGATTATGAGCACTATTTTCCTTAGCATTACCTTCATCATTAATGCCTTCAGCTTCATCCAGACTTAGGTGGATTTGAGGATGTTCCAATGCCTCTTTAAAGACATTTGAATCTGATAATACTTCCTTATCCACAAACCACCATGATGAAGCTTCATCAAAGACCACATTTTGGGATGTATAGCACTTCCCATTTATTGGATTATAGCACTGCCATCCTTTCCTGTAATTGTCATATCCTACAAAAATACACCTCACAGCCTTCTTGTCCATCTTGCTACGTAAATGATCAGGTACAAACACATAGCATACACAGCTAAAAAATTTGAAATGACATACAATAAGCTTTGTACTCCATAACCTTTCAAAGGGTGAATGGAAACCTAACCTTTGTTGAGGAAGCCTGTTTATCACATATGCAGCTGTCCTCATTGCTTCTACCCAAAAACGTCCAGGAACATTTTTTACGTGAAGCAAGCTTCGACATATTTCAGCCAGGTGCCAGTTCTTCCTTTCTGCTGTGCCATTTTGTTGTGGTGTGTTAGGACATGTGAATTGATGACGTATTCTACACTCCTGAAGAAAATTTGAGAACTCATCTGAAGTGAATTCTCCTCCGTTGTCTGTGTGTAGACAACTAACCTTTCCATCAACCTCCGCTTCTGCTTCCTTCTTGAACTCCCTAAACTTTGAAATAGTCTTAGATTTTTCTTTCATAAAGTAAACCCACACATACCTTGAGAAGTCATCAATGAAGGTCACCATGTACTTCAATCCACCAATCGAAGCTTGCTTAACTGGCCCAAACACATCAAAGTGTACTAACTCTAAAGGTTCCTTTGCTTTAAATTTGGAGTCTTCGAATGGCAATTGGTGTGCTTTTCCATACTGACAACTTGCACACACAGTGTCTGTTCTAACCTCAATTTGCGGAAGTCCCTTCAGCATTTGCTTCTTTATCATCACTTCTAACTTCGAGTAGCTAACATGGCCTAGTCGCATATGCCATAGATCAGCAGTCTCATTCCTTTTTGCCTTGTCTACATAGGCAGTCTCTGCTAATAGCATATAGACCAACTCTAACCTTCATCCATTCATCACTGGCTAGTCTAAGATCTCAAGATCACAATATACCTTCACATCTCGTGGTCCAAACAGGACAAAGTGACCAGAAGTCGTTAATTGTGCTACTGAGAGGAGATTTTTCTTCATACCTGGGACATGATAAACATTTTGAAGTGACACCCCATTGTCACTAGTTTGAGGAGCGACAGTTGTAGTCCCAATATGAGCTATTGGTAGCTTTGAGTTGTTCGCTGTCACCACAACACGACTACCCTTATAATCTGATAAATCCTGCAGCTTTCCAACATCACCTGTCATGTGATTGGAGCAACTTAAGTCAATAATCCAATCATTTTCATAATTGATTTGATTTGCTGTTGTTACTGTAAAGGCAAAGTCCTCTTCTTCTACAGCAAAGAGTGCTTCAGCATCCCACTCCTCCTCGACGTTAGAAGTAACAACATTACTTTCCACATACCTTTTCCTCAACCTGCAGTCTCTTGCCATATGTCCCTTCTTCTTACAGTTGAAGCACTGTCCTTCAAACTTTTTGCCACGAAATCGACTCCTTGAGCCTTCCCTTCCACGAGCACTTCCTTCACTTTCATGACCTCTTGTCTCATCATCATTCCTTTTATATCCACTAAACCTATGCTGCTTCGAGTTCCATCTGCCTTTGTTGGCATAGAGTGCTTCCTCTTGACTCTTTAGTGAAACTCCTCCCATTTGCTTGGCTAAGGCTTCTTGACCAGCTAGCAAATTTTCGAATTCTACAAGCGATGGCTGAGATTGCCATCCTTGTACAGCAGCAACAAAACCTCTATATTCAGGCCTTAGACCATGGATGATAATTCGCTTCATCCTTGTCTCTCCAATCGGGGCTTGTGGATCTAACTCTGAGATTTCTCGACATAGCAACTTCACTTTATGAAAATATTGTGCAACTGTCATGTCACGTTGTGCTATCGAGAGTAATTCACTCTCTAACAGTTGGAGCCTTGTGTCATTCTTCTTTGAGAACAGGTTAGCAAACGTATCCCATGCTTGCTTTGGGGTTTTGGCATCTTGAATGTGTTCTAGCACATCCTCTTCGATTGTCATCTTCAGGACAAACATTTCCTTGCCTACTTTGATCTTCCACTTTCGCAGCATGCCATTTGCATCTTCAGCTTCCGGTAGTGTCACCTCGCTGCCATTGACAACCTCCCATAGATCTTGCCTTTGCATATACGACATCAAGAAGGTTGACCAAGTATTGTAGTTATCGTTGTTGAGCCTCTTCATTTCACTGATAGCTTGTAGATCCGTCATGGTATCGACAGGACAAATCCGACACAAACACAATTATGAACTCCCAATGAAGACTAAACCTGCTCTAATATTAGATTGTTGAAAGATATAGCAAAAAAAATGCAGTAGAAGATCACAAAAACTCCCCCATTTTATTTGATCAAAAGAAAACTCACCAAATCAAAGATTATTTGTTTTCCACTTTTTAAGCAACAAATCTAATTCATCATTATCTCCTTTGTAAACTACTAAAGATTTTAAAAACAAACAAACCAACTAATAGATAGGGACTAAATAACAACCAATTAAGAATCTGATGTTGATTTTAATAGAGTACGTGTCAAAGTTAGGTATGGAGAGGGTGTGTACGAGATGAAATATTTTGTGGGGGAGAGAGAGATTGTCATGAGGTGAAAACAAAGAATAATAAATGAGGGGAATGAGTATTGAGAGGCGTTGTATTGGAGACTGAGGTGATAATTAATAAATGGAGAGTGGAAATGAGATTCGAGAGGAAAATAATATATCAGATAAATTATATTAATAAACTATAGTTAAACTATGAATAATAACAATTGAAATAAACTATTTTAATAACAAGTAAAAAATGTTAGTGATTATTATTTGTTTTCTATACATATCAATGATAATATAATCATCTCCATTATATATATCATTCGAATTATTTAGTCAAATAACTATTTTACTGACTTGGATAGACTTGGGACTTTTGCTTGCGATAAATGGGCAAATTGCTAGAAGGTTGCGATGAAATTGATAATCGGTTACCAACAAAATAAATTGATGAAAGAATTTAACATTATAAAAAATGCAAAAGAATATTAGAGTAAAAAAGTTTTTAAGGTTTATTATGAGTAGTACAATCAAAGAACATTTAAAGGATAATAGATATAATATTGTATTTTATCTAGAAAAAAGAAAGAAAGAAATTTATAAAACAAAATTAAAGAAAATTTGTAAAATAAAATAAAACTTGACAAAATTTGGGAAGTTGATTTTGTTCTATTTTTCCTTTTCCCCTTTCTTCCACATGTTGAATATATATATACAAGAGAATGTCCTAAACTGACTCCTACAAATTAGCTAAGTAAATAACAAGCATATCTCCAATATCTATCTACCTAAATTACAAAGATTACACAGATATCTATCTACCTAAATTACAACAATCACAAATATCATAAAAATGGAAAGTACAAGCCGGCCGACAGGAGATACACGGCTATATACACGACCGTGTGCTTTAGCCGTGTACGTTTCTGTGCATATGCTGGCAGAGATACACGGCCATGTACACAACCGTGTACTTTGGCCGTGTACATTCCTATGCACATTCTAGCAGTGATACACGGTCATGTACACAACCGTGTACTTTGGTCGTGTACGCTTCTGTAGATTTGCTGGACTCCACACACGGCCGTGCCTTGAAACACAACATACACAATACTCCCCCTCAAGTTGGAGCATGAAGATCTCGAATGCCCGACTTGCGAAGAACATATTCATATTTCTTTGTACCCAAAGCCTTGGTAAACATATCAGCAAGTTGCTCACGAGACGGCACAAATTTCGTTTGGATATCACCATGAAAAATGGAATCACGCACAAAATGGCAATCAACTTCAATGTGTTTCGTTCGTTCATGAAACACGGGATTGTGAGATATGTGGAGAGCGGCTTGACTGTCACAATGCAAGGTCATGGGTGAGGAATGAAGTACACCAAGGCTACACAAGATGCCTTTCAACCATTTTAACTCACAGGTAGTGGCAGCCATAGCACGATATTCCGCTTCAGCAGACGAACGAGACACCGTTTGTTGCTTTTTCGTTTTCCAAGAGACAGGAGAGTCACCAAGGAATACCAACCAACCTGTAAGCGATCTCCTTGTCAATGGACAACCGGCCCAGTCGGCATCACACCAACCATGCAATCAAAGCTCAGATTTGCTACTCAATACGATACCTTGCCCTGGACTACGCTTTAGGAAACGAACCACTCGCAACGCAGCTTGCCAATGATCTTCACGTGGTTGCTGCATAAATTGAGATAAAACATGAACGCTATAAGAAAGTTCAGGTCTGGTGAAACACAAGTAAATCAATCGTCCAACCAGACAACGATATGATTCCGGATCATTGAGCAAGGGGCTAGTCGAAAGTGCCAAACGATGATTTTATTCCAAAGGAACCTGGGCTGGGCGAGCTCCTAGTAGGCCAACTTCAGAAATAATATCCAATGCATATTTCCTTTGACACAAAAAAATCCGGCAGGTCCCCACGCAACTTCTATACTAAGAAAATACTTCAAAATTCCCAGGTCTTTCATATGAAAACAAGCACAGGGATATGTTTTAAACTGTTGAATGGCAGAAGTGTTGTTGCCAGACACAATAAGATCATCCACATATACAAGGACATTAAGTTGTATAGTATCACGTTGCATTGTGAACAAGGAGTAGTCAGAAAGGGACTATTTAAACTCGTACGCTTTTAAAGCAGTAGATAGCTTGGCAAACCAACATCTCGGAGCTTGTTTGAGACCATATAGGGACTTACGCAATTTGCAGACCTTTCCAAAAGTCGAGACGTGAAAACCAGGAGGCAACTTCATGTAGACTTCCTCTTGAAGATCTCCATGAAGAAAAGCATTATGGACATCCATCCGATGCACTTCCCAAGTTTTCGCCGCTGCTACTGCTAAAAACGTTTGAACAGTAGTCATCTTGGCAACGGGAGCAAACGTCTCAGTGTAATCGATCCCTTCCACTTGACGATTGCCTAACACCACGAGCCGAGCCTTATAACGTTCCACAGTGCCATCTGAATGATATTTGATCTTGTATACCCACTTACAGCCTAGAGCTTTCTTAGTGGGAGGTAAATCAGCAATATCCCAAGTTGCATTATTTTCCAATGCTTGGATTTCTTGTTGCATTGCCTTGCACCACCGTTTATGTTTCACAGCTTCAGAGAAAGTGAGTGGCTCACGGTCTGCACTTAATGCTGCAAGAAAAAGACGATGTCGCAAAGAAAATTGAGCACAATTCACATAGTGTGCAATAGGATGAGCCGTACCTGAGAGATGCTGTGGTGTGGATGACGAGGGGGATGGACTCAAGGTTTTGACTGCATGAATAACATAATCGCGCAGCAAAACGGATGGTTGTTTGTGCCTATGTCCGCGACCCAACAATTCTCCGTTGATAACCGCAGCACCTTGTTCCGCAACCTGGTCCAGAGTACCAGCCTGATTACCCTGCTCCTCTTCCTGTTCGAAGTCCTGTTCAAGTTCTGTGTCTGGTGGAAAGACGTTATCAATATGTCTCCCCCTTGCTACCAAGCTAGCCTCATCTAGTGAATCAATATCAGCAATCTTACACCTAGAGGACGAAGCAAATGGAAATTCTGTCTCGAAAAATTTCACATCGCGTGAAACAAAGAATTCACGTGTGTCTAAATCATACAGCCGCCAGCCCTTTTTCCCAAACGGATAACCAACGAAGATACACCATCTACTTCTACTGTCAAACTTGTCTCCCGATCTCCCTTGTGTATGAGCATAGCATAATGATCCAAAAATTCGTAGATGATCATACGCAGGTTCCCCTCCATAAAGAATACTATAAGGAGTTTTGCCATTCAGAACTGATGAAGGTGTTCGATTGATTAAGTAACCAGTAGTTAGAACACATTCACCCCAAAATGAAATAGGTAGATAGCCTTGAAAGCGTAGAGTTCGAGCCACGTTTAATATGTGTTGATGTTTTCTTTCTACCCGACCGTTTTGTTGTGGTATCCCAACACAAGATGTTTGAAAAAAAATGCCATTTTCAAGCAAATAAGTTTTCATGCAAGTAAATTCCGTTCCATTATCTCTTCTCACAATTTTTACTTGTTTATTAAACTGTCGTGCAATAATGGAAAAGAACCTTTCCATGGCTTTAGATACCTCCTTCTTATCAACAAGCAGATATATCCACACAGCTCTAGAATAATCATCAACAATAGTTAAAAAATATGATGCTCCACAAGAAGAGATTGTTCTATAGGGACCCCACAAATCGCAATGTATCAATTCAAACATTTCAGATGCTTTAAAATCACTTAGAGAAAATTTTTCTCTAGTCTGTTTCGCTCTTTGACAAATCTCACAACATTTATTCAAACTATTATTCTTAGTAGGATCCACAACCGGAAGCAACTTGGTAACCTTCATAGACGGATGACCTAGACGTTGATGCCAAAAATCGAGTGATCCCATCGTATCTGCTTTCATTGCTTTAATTCTTGGTGTCCCTTTGAAATAGTAGAGTCCATCCCGACGTTCACCCGCACCAATCAGCATCCTCGAAGATCGGTCCTGTATTACACAAATATTGTCAATGATTTTAATTATACAATGGGACTGATCTATGAGTTGCGACACAAAAATCAAATTGCAGGTTAATCCAGGTACATATAAAACATTTTCAAGGACAAGATTTTCATCAAGATAAATTGTCTCTTCTTTGGTGGCTAGAGCACTGCTCCCATTTGGCAACCCCATGGAACACTGCGGAACTGTATGCAAGTTATATAAGCTACTCAGATTTCACGTCATATGGTTCGTTGCTCCCGTGTCAATTATCCAGGACATGTGCTTACCAGTCATTTTTTCACCTCCAAATGTTTTGTTATTTACCAGCTTCACAAGTGCCTCCCATTGCTCATTGCTCAGACCAAGCGATCCAGGTCTATCACCTTCGGCATTGTTCGTCGAGGAAGAACTATCTCCTATGGTCTGAGCAGCATTGGCACGTACCGAACCAGACCCCCGTCCAGCTCCTTGTCCTGTTCTTTGTTGAGGCAATTGTTGTCCTTTGCCATGTCCTCCGCTTTTCCCTTTGTTCCGGAGTCTGTCGCCCCACCATTCCGGATATCCAATCAAAGCAAAACAGTTGTCGGCCTCATGCCCTTTGCGTTTGCAATGTGTACACACCATGTTCTTATCCTTCCCATCTCCTCGAGTACGAGCTGCAAAAGCCATCACTTCCCCACGTTCATCCTTTCTACGAGAAATAACTTTCACTCATTCTTCTTGGATAAGCATCGAGTACACTTTATTCAGGTTAGGCAACGGATCTTGAGCCAGAATGTTAGAACGAACAGTCCCATATATTGTTTCTTCTAATCCCATGAGAAAAGTATGCACCTTTTCCTCTTCTCGATTTTTTTCCAACACAGCCCTGAGATCACATGTGCATCCTCCACACTTGCACGTCGACAGCTGTTCGTAGTTGGCCAATTCATCCCACAATTGTTTGAGTTTGCCATAGTAACTGACAATGCTCATTCCTTTCTACTTGCACTCGACAAGATCTGATTTCAGCTGCTGTATTCTAGGTCCATTCACCAACGAGAAACACTCTCGTATATCATCCCAGAGGTCTTGCACAATCTCTACATGTGAGATTGTTGATCTAAGACTGGGCTCGATAGTATTTCGGATCCAAGACACCAACAACGAGTTGATTGTCCACCAATCTTCAAGGTCTGCAGAGTCCTCATCAGGTCTCGTGATTGTTGCATCAACAAATCCGAATTTCTTTCTCGCTCTCAAGGCCGTTCTCAATGAGTGAGACCACTCGTCATAATTCTCTCCCTTCAACTGGACCTGAGTTATCAGAAGTCCAGGATTGTCGAGGGACGTGATGTCATATGGTGATATGGTCTTTCGTTTGAAGTTTCCATCATCGCCAGAGTTCATCTTTACCGTTTTTTTTTTTCAAACAAACAAATCAAGATGCGATTTGCTGCTCTGATACCATGACAAAATTTGGGAAGTTGATTTCATTCTATTTTTCCTTTTCCCCTTTCTTCCACATGTTGAATATATATATACAAGAGAATGTCCTAAACTGACTCCTACAAATTAGCTAAGTAAATAACAAGCATATTTCCAATATCTATCTACCTAAATTACAAAGATTACACAGATATCTATCTACCTAAATTACAACAATCACAAATATCATAAATATGGAAAGTACAAGCCAGTCGACAGGAGATACACGACTATATACACGACCGTGTACTTTGGCCGTATACGTTTCTGTGCATATGCTGGCAGAGATACACGGCCATGTACACGACCGTGTACTTTGGCCGTGTACGTTTCTGTGCACATTCTGGCAGTGATACACGGCCGTGTACACAACCGTGTACTTTGGCCGTGTACGCTTCTGTGGATCTGCTGGAATCCACACACGGCTCCACACACGGCCGTGCCTTGAAACACAACATACACAATAAAACTTGTGAAGTTAACTATTGACAATCCAAAAGATGACGATGCATACACACCAGAAAAATAAAACAAATTTTTGAAGATTTTGATGTAGGTCAAACCTACAGACTTTAGCTCATAATCTCCGAACCTCGTGATCAGAATCCATAATCAAACCCATAAGTTGGAAATTGAAGTCAAGGCTCATAAAATGAAGCCCTATAAAGTGATTGGAAATGCAAAAACACACTAATGCTTGGTGGAAGTGTAATATTGGTGCCATCGAATATAAAGGCCTTAAGAGAGAATAGCCTCACTGGGTGTAAAACGATTTCTCCGGTTAAGTTCCTACAGTTGGACACATTTATGACTTCAAGATTCTCCAACAATCCAAGGGTACTTGGAAGATATTTTATGCTACTTCCAGACGTATTAAGCACTTTCAGCTCTCTCAGTTCTCCAATGCATTCGGGTAAGCCATGAATGCTAGTGTGTGACAAGTCGAGTTCCTTCAGACACCACTCTAACCGTCCAACGAAGTTTGGTAGTTTTCTTAATGATTTGCAGCCGTTGAGAGACAAGCGTTCGAGGCTATCCAAAGCTGTAAACGAATCTGGTAGTCTGCAGACCCCACTATCTTCCAATACCAGTTCTTCAAGCGAAGAAAAATTGCCAATAGAGTCTAGGTTTTGTAATAGGGAGTCACATCTCTTAGCACTAAGCCTTCGCAGATTTTTAAAAGCAGGTATTTCCTTTACACAGGTTCCCTCAAGGTAAAGCTCGAATAATCTCTCCAGGGAACTCAACTCTCGGGGCAATACCTCAAGCCTTGAACAATTTTTCATACTTAAGAATGATAGAAATTTGAGACTCCCAATTGATGGATCAACATGACTCAAGCTTGTACAATCATCAAGAGTCAATCTCTGCAACTTTGGAAATGAAGAAATATCTGGCGTCCTTGATAATCGTTTGCAAGATTTGAGGATGAGAACTTCTAGATTGATCGACGTCTGTAAAAACCAAAAATGACTTGTAATAAGAATTATTCAATTGGGACTAAACATTAAACAAGGGAAATAGGAATTATGATACCTGCACAAAATGCCAACCATTCCAGTCATCTGTAATATCGGTCTCTGATAATTCAAGAATAACAAGCTTTTCTAGGTGTAAATTGGTTGCCAAAAGTTCATTAGGGCAACGATGCCAACGAAGCCATTTGAGATTGGAAAGAAGCGAATTGAAATCATCAACAATGCTGGCTTTATTTAGTTGAAGAAATCTCAGATTAGGTAGCAATCTGAATTGTTCGCCCCTAAGGCAGCAGTCCTCAGATCTAGTTCCATAATCAATGCAGATGGCTTCAATTCTTTCTGTTCCCTGTTCCTCCCAAAAGATCTTAATGGTTATATTGAAAGCATATGGAAATATTTAAGGGGAAAAAAGCTTTTAAATATTTAACTTCATACCTGCTTATTATTAAGTACTTCTATTGCTTCTTCACTGTGCCATAACCTGCTTCTTTTACCCGGTTCATTGTCGCTTTCCTGCCGGACAATTTCTCTGCCAATGTCTCTAAGCTGATCACGCATCCACAACTTGTTATTATCAATAATTTCTGCAAGGGACAATGAACGGAGCCTTTGACATACTCCTGGTAAATATATGTGGGATGCAATCCGCCAATCTGTTCCAATGAGAAAGCATGCTATATCGAGAAACGCTTTCGGTGCCTCCCCACCTAATTCAGCTATCCTTTCATTGGGAATGAAACTTGCTGGTTTTGCCGGTAAATTGTAAAGAACATTCTTTACTAATGCTTTCTTCTCTCTACACAATTCCATTTGAACTGAATGTCATCACATAGCTTAATTATATGAACAACACAATCAGATATTTATTAAAAAAAAAAAAAAAAACTGAGATTAGGAATCGTAAGGTATACATACTCATCATTTACATGCTGCAATTCCTGCAATTCCCAACCCTTCAAGGCTCCGACCTCCCTAAGAGCAGTCCTCCACACCTCAACTATCTTGGCGTCGTAGCGGTTCATATGTTTCTTAAATGCCTCCCCATAACTTCTAGATTGTTCTTGAACTTGATGAGGTGTAACATTATAGAAAATTGGCAGAATCGACTGATTCCCCTTTTTATCGAATTTTACAATATGAGCCAATTCCTCGAGGCACCGGATGCTGAAAGCATAGCCTTCAGAGAAGATCGGTATGAAGATCTTTGACTGACTCATGGCTTCAAGTCGGCCTCCACCTATCTCTCCGTCATCTCTAAAAGTATTTATATCAGGGCTGATGTACAAATCATCGGACAAATCTTGACCTCTGAAGTTTAGGAAAACTTTATATTCTTGCAGATCAAAAAAGCTGGAGAAACAAAGAACAGTATAATAAGTGTATACTCCACAAAACCCCTCAAAAAGGGGAGAAAAATCATGCTATAAAATTTGGACATGTAGAACGATTATGTACCACTAAGATCTGCTATTAGATATGAACTTTCTATTTTTCAATTAAAAATCCAACGCATAAAAATGTTAGTAAAGAAAAATTTTGCCATGTGTGTAATTAAAAAAAAAAATGAACTAGTTTATATAAACTGGCAATAAATAATATGAATGTAAAAGAAAAATCTAACTTTAACCTTCTTTTTTTATTAATTTCATAGCAAGGCAATAAAATAACTACTCTATCCACTAGCTCACATTCTCTACATTCATTCCAGCATAGGTTTTGTATAAATTACAGCTCTAATATGACGAATGAACAAATAATAAATTTAAATTGAAGATACAAAACAATAACAAAAAGAGAAACCATAAAATGGACATGAGTTAGAGATGAGATAAGATCAATATTTTAAACTTCCATAATTCACCTGTTTAGCTAAGAACATGAGCAAACAATTATGGATATACATCAGGTTGACTTTGTTAAGTTTCTGTGATATTTTCTAAAAATATTTTACACTATCAATAACAGTTGGGGAGAGAGAGAGAGAGAGGGGCACCGTGGAAGACTGGCCCACGGAATGCCTGGCCATTTCTCAGTGTAGTGATATAAGGATGGGGAATATCCCACATCAACTCTCTCCAGTGATTTTAATTCCTCTAGTCCTTGGAGCTCTCTAAGTTTCTTACATTTTGTAAGACTCAAATGCCTCAGCATTTTTAAGGCTGAGAGATTTGGAAGTGATTGCAAGGAGTTGCATGATTCCACTTTCAAAGTCTTCAACTGTTTCAACTTTGACAAGTCCGATAACTTTTCAAGAGATTTACACCATGTTATGCTCAACTCCCTTAAACATTTTAATTTCTCTAGTCCGGGGAGCTCCAATAAATCATAGCAACATGACAAGATCAGAATTTTCAGCAATCCTAAGTTACCAAGGCCAGGGAGTCCTTTGAGTTTATAGCAGTCAAAGAGTCTAAGTTCCAACAAGTTCCAATTATCCGAAAGATCTGGGAATGTCTCTACCGGTCTGCACGTGATAGATAGATCTCGCAAGCTGTTGGGGAGATGGGGAAGTGCTTGAAGCGCATCACAATGAGCCAATTGAAAGGTTTGGAGATACGAAAGCCTCTGAATGTCCGTTGGAAGCACCGTAATATTCGTCCCTTCCAATTTCAAGGTCTTCAAAGAGCCTAGGCTCAAAAGATCTATTGAAATTTCTCCCCATAAGCCCTTACAACCTGAGGCATCCATAACTTCAAGCTTCTCCAACTTTCCAAGTGTACATGGTAGATCCCTTATCCCGGTCTCATTCACAAGGAGCACTTGCAGATTACTTAGCCCTCCAATAGAATCTGGCAGTTCTCTTAATAACCGGCAATTTCTCAGAGACAAGCGTCTTAGTTTCACCAGAGCTCCAATTGAAACAGGGAGCGTGCAGACATCAGTTTCATCGAATGATAACTCCGAAAGAGAAGTCAAATGACCAATCGATGGTGGAATGTGAGACAAATTCATACAGTTATTCGCACTGAGTAACTTAAGGTTCGCGAAACCATCAAAAGCGGGTAATTCTTGTACACCAGTTTCATCAATGTGAAGTTCAACCAATGCCTGTAGGTTACTGAACTCTTGAGGCAAATCAAGCCTAAAGCACTTTTTTGCACTGAGTAATTGAAGCTTCTTCAAACCATTTAAAGTGGATAATTCTTTAACACCACTTCCATCAATGTGAAGCTCAACCAATGCCTTCAGGTAACTTAGCTCTTGTGGCAATTCCCTAAGCATAGAGCAATTTTCCAGACTCAAGAAAATCAGATTTTTGAGTTTCCCTATTGATGGGTCAACTTCATGGAGACTCCTGCAATTTCTAAAACTCAATCTCTCCAATGACTGAAACTCTGATAAATCTGGTGTTCTGTTTAAATTACGGCAGTATTCCAGTATGAGAACTTTGAGTTTGATGGCCAGCTGCAAAATCATAAATGAAATGAAATTTACAACTTTCTAACTAAGACTAAAACATTAGACGAGAAAGAAATAAATGATATCCAAACCTGTCTTGAGCTCCAGCCTCTCCAATCATATGTAATATGACTATAGGAGAGGTCAAGAGTAACTAGATTCTCCAACGGCAAACTGGTTTCCTTAAGTTCTATGGGGCAGTAATGCCATTGTAGCCATCTGAGTTTGCCAAGAAGACACCAGATATCCGAAGCAACCTTGACTTTGACTAATCGGAGGAACCTGAGGTCTGAGAGGTTCTTGAATTGTTCTCTAGTATAGCAACAGTCGTTTGATTTAATTTCATTATCAAGTTGGATAGCTTCAACCTTTCTGGTTCCCTGTTTCAAATATCAAATTAAGCAAAGTAGTTATTGTGGAAGTATGATGTGATATTTGAAGATGACAAATAGAAGAGGAGGTGCAAGTTTAAAATTATTGACATACCTCCTGATTTTCAAGCACATACCTTGCATCTTCACTAGACCATAGCCTACTTCTCTTACCTGGTTCATTAATATTTTGCTTTCGTATAATTTCTCTGCCAAAGTCTCTAAGTTGGTCATGCATCCAGAATTTATTATCATCTCCAACTTTTATAAGAGACCTTTGAAGGAGTACTTCAATTCCCCTGTCGGGGTAAAGCTTGCAATCTTTCCACATGTACCGTGCAATCCTTTTATCAATTCCAATAAAAAAACATGCTATGTCTAGAAATATTTCCCGCTCCTCATCTTCTAATTCTATATAACTTATCCATAGCTTGTCTCGGACATCCTTATATGGCCCATTTTGTAATTTTTCTAGGGTATCCTCCCATACTGACCTGGATTGTCGATGAAGGAACGATCCAATGACCTCCAAAGCCAAAGGGAGTCCTCCAGTTTTTTCTACAATATCCTTGGTTAGATCTGCATAGTCAGATGCTGGTGACTGCCCTTTAAAGGCATGCATCCAGAATAGAAAGAGGGCGTCATCAAAATGCATAGGCTTGACTTCATAAGCTCGACGCACTTGAGATACATCCAGTACATTTCTGTCCCTGGTAGTAATAAGGATCCTACTTCCATTAGCAAACCAATTAACGTCAGCAACAAGTGCATTTATTTGCTCCTTCGTGTCCACATCATCAAGCAAAATAAGGACCTTTTTGTTTCGGAATCTTTTACTAAGCACTTCCCTTCCTTCATCAACACTACTAAACTCACGTTGTGGATCGTCAGATCTTAAGATGTCCCAGACCAGTTGAGATTGCAACTTTTCAAGACCCCTGAACTGCAAGGACATTTCACGAACGTCTTTGAGGAAGCTAGAGTACTCAAAATTCTCCAAGAGTTGATTATAGATTATCTTGGCAAGAGTAGTTTTACCAATGCCACCGATACCATAAATTCCAACTATTCTTACATCACTTTGTCCAACCTGTAACATTTCCCCAACATCCTGGACCTTGTCTTCGACTCCAACCATCGAGTCTTTTACAGTGAGATGTCCTTTTTTCAGTTCTCTCCGAACCTTTGAAACCACTTTTTTAACTAATTTCCAGTCTTGTCTGCAACAGTTCCATATCAGGTGGATGCCATATCACAAAACAAAAGATGATTAGCCAAAAATGGCTAGTGCAAACAAGAGCAGCTTAATTGAAAATTTGAACTTCTTATTGTATAAAGATATGATATGATATACCATATCTAAAATGCATTTAAACACATAAGACTGTAATTGAATTGATATTTAAATGGTCTCAAGCTGTCTTCTCTAGATCTATGAGACAAAATTTCAAGGAATTTGCAATATACCATTTTTATTAAGGGCCCTTTGCATTATTATGTCCTTTGGACTTACATTATTTCTTACAGGCCCATGGATTTTCTTTCATTCAAAATCCAAACTATTAGTAAGTTTTCCAACAAGAAGTGAAAATATAAATAAAAGTAAGATCACTGGTCAAGTTTTAGTATGCCTTTAGCTAACTTGCCATTTTCTTTTTTTCTTTTTTCTTTTTCTGGGTGGTGGAGCCAACTTGCCAATGGGAAGCTACTTTAAAAAGAATAGCACTAGCGAACAAATATAAAACATGATTTTGAGTAATAAAAAGGTTACCCATCAGCATCATTTTGCAATTCCCATCCCTTCAAGCCTCCAATCTCTGCAAGAGCGTTTCTCCAGTCATCAACTGTCTCCTCATTTTTACAAAACTTCCTAAAAGCCTCCTCATAAGTTCCAGTCAGCCGTCTGACTTGACTAGGAGTGACATCATAGAATATAGGCAAAACCAGTTGATTTCCGGTTTTCCTGCATTTTACCATATGAGCCGCTTCCTTTAGACACCATTTGCTACAAGCATAGTTTTTAGAGAAGATGGGTATGAAGATTTTAGATTGATTGATGGCTTTAAAAAGGTTTTCACTAATCTCTTCTCCAACATGAAGCTCTTCATTGTCTTTGAAGGCATGTATATTAAAAAGTTTAAGTTGTTCATACAGATGATCAACGAATCCTTTCCGAGTGTCAGGACCTCTGAAGCTCAAGAAAACTTCGTAGTCAGATCCTCGTCGAGTAGGGACCAACGAGTGCGACATAGCTTGGTTTGAGGTGGCTTGGTTTAAATCAGAATCCATAGTGCTACTGCATGAACTATCTATGCATCCTCTCTTAGAGCTGGCTTCAATTTTTTTCGTACCCTATTATTCACATGGATTTATAATATAGTTACGACTACAGAAGTACATAGAGAAATTTGAAAATAGAAAACGGAAGATACATGAAATCTAAAATTGACATCGTACCTGCTGATAGTGAAGCACACGCATTGCATCTTCACTAGACTCTATCATACTTCTCTTACCTTGTCTTTTATCGCTTTCCTTTTGCGCAATTTCCCTTCCAAGGTCTTTAAGTAAGTCATGCATCCATAATGTACTATGAAGCCCAACTTTTATAAGACACCTTTGAAGGAGTACTTGAACTGCCCCTTCGCGGTAAAATTCACATGATGTGATCGACTTATCCATTCCAATAAAAGAAGATGCTACGTGTAGAAATTTTTGCTTCTCCTCATATTTTAATGCTTCATAGCTTATCTTTAGCTTGTCTTGAACATCCTCAGAATGTTCACTCTGTAGCTTTTCAAAGGTTTCCTCCCATACTATCCTCGGTTCTACAAAAAGGAAAGATCCAATGACCTCCAAAGCCAAAGGAAGTCCACCAATCGCTGCTACAATATTCTTGGATAGATCTACGTACTTAGATGTTGGTGACTCGCTTTTAAAGGCATGCTTGTAGAATAGACGAAGTGCTTCATCAGAATGCATTGGCCTGACTTCATGGGTTGCCCCTACTTGAGATACATCCAAAGCATCTTTGTTTCTTGTAGTGATAAGGATCCTACTTCCTCCAGCAAACCAGTTAACATCAGCAGCAAGTGCATTTATTTGATCTTTTTCATCAACATCATCAAGTAAAATTAGAACTCTTTTGTATCGAAGTCTTTGACGAAGCACTTCAACCCCTTCAACAACGTTAGCAAACTCCAGTTGAGTTTGCAACCGCCCACGTAGTGGACCATATTTAGATCTTGTGATGTCCGAGATCAATTGGTTTTGCAGCTTTTCAAGACCCTTTTCTTTCGAGGACATTTCACGGACATCCCTTAGGAAGCTTGAGTACTTAAAATGTGGTAAGAGTAGATCATAGATAATCTTGGCAAGAGTAGTCTTACCAATGCCACTAATACCGTAAATTCCAACTATCCTTACATCGTTGCATCTGACCTGTAACATTGCCATAACTTCTAGTCTATTTTGGAGGCTAGATATATTTGCTTTTTCCAGTTCACTCCGAGCATTGGAAACCACTTTTTTAATTAACTCCTCTTCATTTCTGCCACATTTTCATATCAGATCAATACCATGCCATAAAACAAGAGCAAATATATTATTAAGCCAAAATACAGACCAATGTATCTTTAGTTGAAATCTTGAAGATCCAATTATTTTATATCGTGGTAACATTTATCCTTCCATGATTTATATTGCTATTGTAGAAGTAATTATATATCAGGATTGGGATGAAGACATATGCTTGTTATGTCCACAAAACACAATAGATTTATTAGTTTTAATTTTTTAGTTAGTTATTTCAAATTTTGAGTAGATATAAATAAACAATTCATTAGTCACCAAGAATTCATTCAATTCAATGGAAAGACAAGTTGCTCACTTTTCCAAATCTATGAAATTATATCCTTTCTTGGAGATTTATTTCCTTTATTTTTAGGTTCAAATATTTTGGCGCTCTCATAGAGAGAGAGATAGCTCTAGAGAAAATTTCATTAGATATGCTCTCTATCATATCAAAAGGGACGCTACTATTGAATGGAGTCGATTATGACATTAAGGTGAGTATTCAAGGGAATTTTGCCAAATAAAAAATAATAATAAAAAAAAATAAAACAAAGCTATCTGTCATAAGTAAAAAGTCAGAATGACTTATTGAAAAGGTTTGAATAAAGTCAATCCAAATGCAAAATAGATTTGTTTGATAAGTCCAAATCACTGTTTTGCAGAATTTTACAAAATGTTGTTTGTGCAAAAACACATCTCTACCTTAAGAAGGTATGCCTAAAAAATCACCATCTCTTGAAAAATTGCTATCTAAATCTTTAAACTTGGTTATGTCATAAGATAATTTCATGTTAGGTAAGTCCCTTACCATTTTAGATTTTATATTTATCTATTTTAAGCACACTTTTCTAACAATTTAGAGAAAATAAATTTTTAGAAAAGACGTAAATTGTTTCAGTGGAATTAACTTCCAGAGGGCTAAAATCGAAGAAGCATGAGAAGAGACACTAGAAGGGTGCAAGAGATCGAAAAATTACCAGTGAGCCATCTTCCAAGTCTATAAAACTTGTTTCTAATTGAAATGTTGCTCGATATGATTTGGTTTAGATATAACTAGTTGTCTCTAATTGATATATGATAAAAGTTGTTGGGTTGATAATGAAAATTATAAATAATTGGTGATTGAATCATTTTATCAATGGACAGAAATCCTCACGCTACAGCCTAAATACTATAACCATCCCGTTGGTCCGTGTTAAATCTTACATGGTGCACTTTATTTATTTAATTTAATTTTTTTTATTGTGCGTTGTGGAAATAGAACTAAGAAATTTTATAATGCATGTCGTATGGACACTTTATGCATGATATCTCATGTTTCTAGACAACAAAAAGAAACTGAAAGCTTCAGAAAGAATCTTTATGCGAAATCCTCAGTGTGTTTGGCAATTTTCCATAGAGAGAGAATGGGATAAGTAGAAAAGAAAGGAAAGGAAAAAAAAAAAATAGAACAAAAATGGAATGAAATGTAGTTTTTATTTTGTGTTTGGTAAAAAAGGAAGAAAAAAAAAGATTGAAAATAGAGTTAATATTCGGCAAGATTACTCTTATTGTTATTTTAATTAATATTGCTACAAGAGACAGTTTTATAATTATATTTTATTTTTGTTTATTTCTATCTATTTCTCTTCGATTTCAAACAAAAAGAAGTAAAATTTAAAGTAAAAATATTTCTAATCATTTTCTTCCTTTTCTACCGATTTTCATTCTCTATTTAAGTTGGTAAACACATTATTATTTATTTATTTATTTATTGGATAAATTGGCAATCACTTTATTTCCACCAGTTTTATTCCATTTCCACTCGTTTCCATCAATCCAAACACAGTGTAAGACCATTGTGGACTATTATTTCCTTCCAACCATCGAAACCACATGATCGAATTGAAATTGCATGTAAAATTAGATACTGTGAAATAGCAAATGACTGTTATTTCTTTAAAAAATAATTGCTTTAAGAACCGCAAGTTTGCTGTGGTGTGTTGACCATTTAGATGGAAACAGGGGGTTGCTTCTGTAAGTGCCTCCGTTATCAAGATATGGTTTCTTGGTTAATTAATGAAATTTACAGGCAGCTCATACGTCTCAGGCTATATGAATCCATCTCTATTTATGTTTAAATATTACGAGTCTTTACTGAATTGCCGTTACCTTTTCTTCGTTTTCATTTTTACCATTGAAAAGCTTACATAAAAAGAATAGCACCAATAAAAACTAGAAAATAACACGAACTGGTTACGAGTCATGGAAAGGTTACCCATCAGCATCAATCCGCAAGTCCCATCCCTTCAAGCCTCCAATCTCTGCAAGAGCATTTCTCCATTGCCGAACCCTATTCTCACCATAATGCTCCGAGTGTCGTTTGAACGCCTCCTCATAATTTCCACTCTGATGTTGGACTTGATGACGCGTGACATTATAAAAAAGGGGCAGAACCAACTGATTCCCGGCGTTCCTGCATTTCACCATTTGAGCCACTTCCTCTAGGAACTCTGTGGAGGATGCATAGTTTGGAGAAAAGATGGGTATACAGATCTCAGACGCAGTGATTTTTTGAAGACATTCTATCGACGATAATCTACTATCAATTAAATATCTTTTAAAGACACGTATACCAGCATCCTTAAGAACTTTATACAGATGATCAGTGAAACCGCGTCGTTTAAATTTCCCGAGTGTGGTGCTTAAGAAGACTTCGTGGTTTTTATACAGATGATCAGTGAAACAGTGTCGTTTAAATTCCTCGAGTGTGGTTCTTAATAAGATTTCGCGGTCATATCTTGGCGTATTAGCAACCGAAGAAGTAGAGTACGACATAGGTCGGTTGAAGAGCACTATCCGTGCGTTTTTCTCTCAATCCTACTCGATTTGTTCGTTCACTTGCAGCTTTTGTTACGCAGGAGGTACACTGCGTTTGGATTGGCGGGAACTTGTGGAAATCAATAAAGATGGAAGGAACCTGGAGAAAGTATGCGTTTGGATATCTTAAAAGGCTGCGAAGATGGATGAACCAGTAGAACAAGATAGATGTGAGATTTGAGAGAGATCAGGACGTCCTGAGGTAAGGCGAGAGAGAGAGAGAGTAGAGACGAGACAGTCCTGAATCAAAGATAAATGTGAGAGCTGAGTCCTGAGATTTGAGTGTGAGGCGAGTTAGGCGACGATCAATGTGCGGTGAGTGGCGAGAGAGACTAGAGAGAGAGAATAGAGACGAGAGAATATAATATATGATATTTGTACAATAGAGAGGTGAGATGATATAATATGGATGTCTAAGCTATTAGAAGAGACTCGTAGAATTTTAACTCTATATATATTATGAGACTTGATTTTAATATTGAAGGAGATTATGGTAGAGATATAGTCAATCCATTAAGTTAATTGTGAATTTTCTTTCCAATTATTAAATAAATAAATTTTATAATTTATTATATATTAGTTATCTGGAGTTTTATATAATTTTTCTCGGTCTATAAAAGTACGTAGTTGACTAACTCATCTAAAAGACCTTAGGTAGGTGTAATCAGGATAGCCATAATCTATCTTTGAAGTAGTTAACTATATTTTTATATAGACAATTTTATCTAATATAATTAATAAGTGTTAGCTTGATGATATAATAAATTATTAATGTGATTAATACATAAAGAAAGTAGATAAAACAAATGAACAATAAATTTTGACTGATGAATGTCTATTTAAATTTTAAATTATTGAATGAAAATGAATTGACATTGATAATGTATGGCAATTGTAATATCACAATCATGCTATTTTATTTCACAATTGAATCAATTCAAAAAAATGGATGAGATTGAAATCCCCTCTTCTATTGGAATCACCACAATAATAATAATAATAAAATTATAGACACATATACCATCATTTATAAGAACTTCATATAAATAATTAGTGAAATAACGCCGTCTAAAATTCAAATGTGTAAAGTTTAAGAAAACTTTGTGGTCATATCGTCATTGTCGATTAGCAATTGAAGAAGCTGAGTATGACATAAGTAGGTTGGAGAGCACTATCAATGCATTTTCCTCTCAATCTTACTCGATTTGTTCGATCGCTTGCAACGTTTGCTATGCAGGAGAACTACTATATTTGGATTGGTGGAAACTATGGAAATCCATGAAGATGAATGGAAATTAGAGGAAAGTATATATTTGGGTATCTTAATAAGTAGTATAAATGGGACGAATTTGGTAGAAAAAGGTGAAAATATTTCCATCAAATGCCTCTTTTTATTCTCTTCAAATTTGGGGAGATTCCAATGGAAATAAATGAAAATGATACAAATTTTTACTCTTTTTGCTTGTTCCAGCTTCCCCTTCCTCTTCAAAATCACTCATATCTCAACATCTCTCACACAGCAATTGATTTTCCATAAATGTCATTGTGTGAGAATTAATTCTTGCAATTGGACAACCAAATGCAATAATTTATGTGTTATAATATTAATGATCTAAAACCATCATATATCCTGTGAGAAATAATTCCCACAGTTAATTGCTCATAGCATGCCACAAATGTCACAATGTGCCCAACTTCAACAAAATGATGCATAAGTAAGTATGAAAAATTATTTATTGTATGTTGTAGAATTGAAGTAAGGAAGATATTTTATAATTATTTAACAGATTATATCTAATAATATAAAAGAATTTACAGAAAACATTGAATCATTTAAATAGTATATGTTGTTGAATAATAAAGTGTTATGTGCCATTTTTTCATAATTTAATATTTGATCCTACTAATTTTTCATGGAAAACATAATAAAATAGATGGAAAGACATGTCCCTTCCCTTCCAAAATGCATAAGCATCCAACTATTGGCAAACAGCTCATCATTGATTAATTGCTAGACGATAGAGTCCCACGACGGTATCCGTTGGGGCGCGTTGACGTCAATTGAGTGCGTCTCCAGGCTTTTGGATATCATCCGAAGGGCAACTTCATTGAACGCATTTTTTATCGATAAAAAAGCTCCAATGAAAAGCTCCCCACTCAAACTTCTTGCTATATGCTTCTATATTATATTAAAAAATAAGCAACTTAAAATTTAAAATTGTTTCAAAATTAGAAGATAAGATACCCATAGTGATTACAATTAGGGGAGATAGCATTTTGGTTAATCATGGAGGAACAATTATACAAAAGGTTGAGAGTTGTACATCAAACTTTCGCTTTATCCAAAGGCATTTGCATTAAACCTTATAATTAGAAGGTCTCTAAACTTTATAGTTATAGGATCTCTATCTTAGGCCAAAATAATAAAAAAAAAAGTTTTTTTAAAAAATATTATGCAAATAAGATATTGAAGACTCATGCACTATATATACTTTCCACTATAATATCTATTACACGATCCTAACACGGTTGTATACTAGCCTGTGTTGGGCAATATGGCCTCTAACATGGCCGTGTTAAAAGATGGACATCATCATTGTATATTAAATTATCTTCTTAATTAATTAAGTTCTGTACAACCGAGATGATTAATATAACCTCAAATAACCTAATAGATTAAAAGGAATTAGAAAAAATATATTATATTTGGATTTGTACTAAGAATGATGTCTTAATGATCATATAGATATCCACTTAGCTTAAGTTTGAGACAAGAAGTGTGTAAAGCTAGAATTTCAGGTACGCGTTTACTTTGTTTGTTGTATATGATTGTTAGGAAGCTATCTAATAAGTTGTATGTAAAATAATGAAAGGCTAAGATGTTATGTGAATTAAGCGGTATTATGAAATAATACAATGTTATTGGTTGAATGAGATGTGTTAAAAGACGAATAACTAGAGTATGATGAGAATGAGAACTTAATTAGACATTATATGAATGAGATGAGAAGAAAATACTATTATTATATGGAAGAAGAGTGATAAGAATTCTGAATATTGTAAATTGATGTTTTATTGTTAAATTGAAGTTATGAAGATAAATTGTAATTTGAAATTTTGTGATTATTAAATAATGAAAGTTGGAATGACTTATTTGTAAGTTATTTATTTGATTATAGTTATAGTAGTATGATGATAATGTATATAAGTAGATTTTGAAGTATGGTGTAGTTTTAGAGTTTTAGTGTATCGTTTGATAGTAGCGACACGTGATAGGCTGTAATATTTTAGGTTATGAGATATTAGAAAACACTATATATTGCATTATTAACTATGTATTTATTAAATTGCTCTATGGAAAAACTCCATATATGAAATGGATGATAATAAAAAGCCTAACAACCACTTTATGTATTTTATAATATGGAATAAATTTATTGTATACTCACCCACGCTTAAAATAAGCCCTTTGATTCATCATTTCCATGACACACGGTCGTCCTTATCTACATTTCGCCTGTCGTCGCTCAGCGGGTTTAGTTGCCGGTGCCACTAGTAGCAAGAGCTATAACGACAAGCGTGAACGGCCAAAGAGATAAGACAGAGACTTTTCCAGTAGCATTGATTGAATAGTTTATGTCTTTTTTTGGGGGGACGTATGGGACAATGCCTAAGAGTAGATGTGATTGACGGCTGAATTATTTTAATGAGGGTTTATTTAGTCAATATTGAGCTATTGTAGGGGGAGCCCACTTTTTTTGTCTTGCTCCGCTCAATCCGTCTGAGCACTGGCATTGGTCTAGTCCTGACCCTGGCATTCTTGGAAAGCATTCGTAAAATAATTTATGTCTTTCTTCTGACCGTAATGGATGATGCTTGAGACTGACAATAGGTGTAGTTGGGCTGAATTATTTCTATCTTAAGGATGAAATAATTATATCCACTCGAGTCGTCCATACGCATGCATTAATCTTGTCCTGTTGTATGATTGGTGCAAGAATCCATTAAGTGGTTTAATTGATTAGGACCATGGGGTATGTTCTATGCTAAACCAAAAAAAAAGAAAAAAAAGTTGATTATTGGAAAGGTAAATATTATATTTAAATATTAATTTTATTTATTTTTATAATTAATTATATAAAATTTTAAAATATTAATTTATTAGATAATTACCTATTTTTATAATTAATTACTTCTAATATACCTCTTTTTACAACCAACTATCTAAAATACTTACATTATTGCAAATACTTACACAAATGTGGATAGCCAAAGACTTTTCCAGTAGCATTGACTTCCATCGTTGGGCGGGCGCTAATCAAAATACTTACATTGTTGCAAATTCTGTGTATGTAATTTTGCCACAGCTCTCTATATCCAATTAAGATAGCATTTGATTAGCAAGTTTGGCTGGTATAGACTATAAAAAAAATAAGATAGTATTGTATAAAAAAATATTAAAATATAATTCTTTTATATAATGTTTAATTTACATCATATAGGACATGGTATAAATGATCAATCAACTATCTATACAATTAAGAAATTCTTCTAATGGTTTGCAGTAAAATAGCCTTTTTGGGCCAATTTATGTATATCTAGACTAATGAGCCCACACTCTTATAAAGTTGTAGCCCGATTGAAACTATTGCACTCCCCTTCTTCTAGTTTTACGGTGGGACAAGGACAAAAGGGAAGTACAGACCCTCTCATGGCATCAAAATGCTAGTAAATGAAGCCAAGAGCCCATTACTTACACTGTTATTATTGTACCCAAAGCAATTGTCCCCCTATCTCTTTCGGCAACAATATGTACAATTAAGGTCAAACACTGTAAACCAATAACCAAATTTTAAATCAGACCAAACTAAGCGTCAATTTTCAGGATCTTTTAGTTTGATTACAGTTTGAAAATTTCCGAGACTGAAATATTTATATTAATTGTGAGAGTCCTGAATCAAAGATAAATGTGAGAGCTGAGTCCCGAGATTTGAGTGTGAGGCAAGTTAGGCGACGAACAATGTGAGGTGAGTGGCGAGAGAGACTGTACAATAGAGAGGTCTGACGATATAATATATGGATGTCTAAGCTATTAGAAGAGATTCATAGATTTTTAACTCCATATAAATATATATTATGAGACTTGATTTTAATATTGAAGGAGATTATGGTAGAGATATAGTCAATCCATTAAGTTAATTGTGAATTTTCTTTCCAATTATTAAATAAATAAATTTTATAATTTATTATATATTAGTTATCTGGAGCTTTATATAATTTTTCTCGATCTATAAAAATATGCAGTTGGCTAACTCATCTAAAAGACCTTAGGTAGGTGTAATCGAGATAGCCATAATCTATCATTAAAGTAGTTAACTATATTTTTATATAAATAATTTTATCTAATATAATTAATAAGTGTTAGGTTGATGATATAATAAATTATTAATGTGATAAATACATAAAGAATGTAGATAAAAAAAAATGAACAATAAATTTTGACTGATGAATGTCTATTTAAAATTTAAATTATTGAATGAAAATGGATTGACATTGATAATGTAAGGCAATTTTAATATCACAATCATGCTATTTTATTTTATAATTGAATCAATTCAAAAAATGGATGAGATTGAAATCCCCTCTTCTATTGGAATCACCACAATAATAATAATAATAATAATAATAATAATAATATTATTATTATTATTATTATTATTATTATTATTATTATAGACACATATATTGGCATTTATAAGAATTTCATACAAATAATTAGTGAAATAACGTTGTCCAAAATTCAAATGTATAAAGTTTAGGAAAACTCTATGGTCATATCATCATTATCGATTAGCAATTGAAGAAGTTGAGTATGATATTAGTAGGTCGAAAAGCACTATCAGTGCGCTTTCCTCTCAATCCTACTCGATTTGTTTGATCACTTACAACGTTTGCTACGTAGGAGATCTACCGTATTTGGATTGGTGGAAACTTATGAAAATCCATGAAGATGAACGGAATTTAGAGGAAAGTATGTGTTTAGGTATCTTAATAAGTAGTACAAATGGGACGAATTTGGTAGAAAAAGGAGCAAATATTTCCATCAAATGCCTCTTTTTATTCTCTTCAAATTTGGGGAGATTCCAATGGAAATAAATGAAAATGATACAAATTTATAAAAATGTCATGAAAGAGAGAGCAGTGACAACATTTGTACTCTTTTTGCTTGTTCTAGCTTCCCCTTCCTCTTCAAAATCACTCATATCTCTACCATCTCTCACACAACAATTTATTTTCCTTCTATTTAAAGTCGTGCTTTTCCATAAAACTAATTTAGTGTAATATTATTATCATCTTATTCAAGTTCATTCTAGCAAAAATAAATAAATAAATACAGTTCATTGCTTTCTAGAGTTATCAGCATTCTTTTTTTTTTTTTTTAATCTTATATAGTGAATTGATAAATAAATAGGAAGGTTAGTTTTCTATTTAACCTATTGTAGCTTCTTGATGATAAGGGTAATTTAGTTAAACTATCATGTTATTTCTCTTTCTTTCATTTCTTTTATGTTAACCAAATAAGGAAAAAAAAAATTTCTACCTATTTACTTCAATTTCCACTCTTTATATCCAAAATAAGAATAAAAAAATATATTTTCTTTCATTTCTTTTTCTCTCCATAGCTTTCTTTTTATTTTCATTTTGGTTATAAGTGGCCAAATACAACGTTAGCTTTCTTACCCTTGAAAATAGCAATTCTCTTATAAAAAAGGCATGTAAAAAATAAAGAAGACTTTAATTACAATTGTTTGTACAAATAATAAGGAAAAAAAGAAATAAAAAGAAGGGATTGAAAAATAATAAGGTGAACAGAAAGAATATTGGAATATATAAATTTACTTGTTCGAAAGCCTACGTCCACTAAGCGAAAGAGGAGCAAAATCTATTAAAGAAAAATGTAGCAATTACAAGGAGCAAGGCTACCAAAAACCCTAAATACACAAAGGAAAAAAAAAACTCACAAATATTTTTCTCGAGTGGTATTAAATAATTACAATTTACTATGTATTTTGTCTAAAAAAATATATATTTTAATCATAAATAACAAAGTTCGTTGCTTTTCTATTTCTTTCCATATGGGTTCTTTTGCTCTTTAATTTGAACAAATGATCTCCACAAATTGAAGTTCAATTTTGAAAGCCCTCTATATCCCTTTATGTGAATTCATTGTCTCGCGTGGTCATTCAATTAAAGTAAAAAAAAGGAAAAGAAAGGGCGGTGTAGGTGTGGTGGTGGTCCATGAGGAGTGGTTGTCATCATTAGTGGTCGAAATGGGTTTGTTCCAGATCTCTTACTTTTTTTCTTCCCACTTTTTCTGGCTCTTTTTTATTGTTATTGTTATTATTTTTCTTTTTTCTTTTTATATGTTTTTGCTTATTAAAATGATGAGGCAATGGGAAATCATAATTTTTCCCATGTGAGCAATTTCATGGTAAAATTTGTGGATGTCAAGATAGAAATCAATTAATTTAAAATTATAGATATTGATATAATTAAAAAATTATTAAGGTGGTTGATATAATTTACCTTTCTATATTATGTTGAGATACTTTTAAAATTGAGGTTTAAGTTTTTATGATTGATGATCTTATTAGAAATATTCATTTATACATTGTATTAATAAGATAATTTGCGATATGCTTAGATATTCTAATGGATAATTTATGCGAGGAAAATGTTGTCCCATGACAAAACTCAGATATTGCATGAGAACTAATTCTTGCAATTGGACAAGCAAATGCATTAATTCATATGTCGCAATATTAAAGATTTAATAATAATAATAATCCACTAAGGATAATATGGAAAATAAGATTTATGATTAGGGATAAGATAGTTATTTCGCGACCTAGGTATATAAGCTTTCCTTTACCTAGAGTTAATTCTTTTCTGCACTTTTCAATCCAAAACCCTATATACACTCTAGAGAAACCGAAGGAAGAAAAGGACAAGCACGTACTACATCGATCAATAATAATTCATCATTAAATTCATGTATATTGTGAAGCGAGAATTAACATATTAAGGTTATTTATAGATCTAGATCAATTCGTGATACGCAAGGGACGAAACAAGCTATTCACTCATCATGATAACAATTCGGGTCAAGTAGTATATCTACTAGTGTATTACATTGTAAATTTATGTTAGATAGATCAATTAGATTGAATTGATTAGAAATTAAGCTAAGGGATCAATTTACGAAGTATGCAGTAAGATACATGGTCTCTCAACATGACTGTGTTATAGACATGTTGAATTTAAAGAATGGTGTAAACACCTCATTTTTGCCCTAATGATCAATAGTAATCAACCATAATTAATTTCCAATTTTTTCCATTTTTTCTCTAATTTAGAAGAAATAGGAAAAATATTCAAAAAATAAAATAAATAGGAAAAATACATCAATTTTGGAAAATAATTGTAGAAATGGCAATAAAAAGGGTTAAATAATTTTTACAAATTTTTGAAATTTCAAAAAATACAAAAAAATAAAAAAATCACATTGCATATATGCAAATTGCGAAAATAATAAAATCGCGAAAGTGGGCTAGTCCAGCTGGTCCGGACCATGGCCTAAGGCATGTGCGGGAGGCCTCGGTCAAGGATTCGAAACGCGGGGGAAGCAGAATTCGCGTTTTGCAAATTTTTTCTCTATTTGGGACACATGTCAGCAGCCGATTGGTTGGAGCGAACGCACGCACTAGGTATGTGATTGTCTTCAACCTCCGTTCGAGATTGCCGGCGAGGATAAAAATCCGAATTTCGGCTGTTTTGATTTGATTTTTTTGCACAAATCCAACAGATCTTCAATAGAAATGAGATAAACACCATCCAATTGGAATTAAATCGCAACAAATTAATGGATTTACACAAATCGAAGATGGGTTTTTAACCGCAAATCCGATTTGCTTCAATCAGTGGAAATCCAAGCTTATCTAACTCGATTTCTTATGCCTATAAATAGAGGATGAAGTGGAGAGGCAGAAGCACGGATCAAAAGTGAGAAAAAGAGAGAAAAGAGAGAGAATCGAAGCCTTACCGGAGTCCTTCACCCGCAACCAATTTTTTTGTATTTATTTTATTTATTTCAAATTTATTTATTTACTTATTTGTTATTTACAATTCAATAAATAGAAAAAATGCTAGAAATTAGATTTTTTTTTAGGATTTAATTTAGGATGAATTATAAAAAATAAAAATAATAATTATAATAAAAAATAATAATAATGTAAAAATTTATAAAGAAAATGATAAAAATATTAGAAAAGAATAATAATAAAAAATTTAGATTTTAGAATAGGATAAATAAATAATGTAGGAGAAAATTCTTTAATAAAAATTATAAAAATTATGAAAAACTAATAAAAATTAATAAAAAATTAATAAAAATTATAAAAAATTATAAAAAATCAATAAAAATTTATAATAGTAGAAATGGGTCGAAAAATAGAAAAATGAAAATTTTATCACTTAGAAAAATCATTTTCTTAAATAAATCCAAAATTGGTTTTTTCCTTAAAATAATTATTATTTTCAAAAAATCAAATTATTAAGCTTAGGCTTAGATTTTTTTAGAAAAATCCTAAAATGGTAAAAACATAAATCAAAAGAGATTTCACAATTAAAATTCACCAACACACTAAAATTTTTCAGGAAAAGCGAACTACGGTACGTTTAATCCTGAATAGCAGGTACGTAGGCACCTATTTAGGACAACCTTAAAAAGAATAAAAAAATCATTTTCTTAGAATTCACTCAAAAACATAATAAAAAACAACAAAAATAAATAAAAGACATTTCTGGATAAAGTTTAGATTTTAGGAGATTATGGTGGTAACCTTGGGGTTTTAATAGGTTAGCTTCCGAACTTAGAAACTCTAGTTTTCCCTTTTTCTCTTTTCACAAAAATGAAAGAGGAAATCACAACGACTAGTGGTCCAAATTAGGACTAATCTACTCAGTTAGTCCTAATTCAATCTTTCCCAACTGCAGTTGGGTGGCAACTCTAAAACAAAACAAAATTCCTAACTCAAGTCGATGATCTACATTAGATGAGCATAGGGTCTAGTATAGATCGGATTAGGAATAGGAAATAAAAAATTAGACTTGACAGGATGGCGACTCCACTAGGGATGAACATTCTCTAGTAGGCTAGCACCTGAATCTCCTCAAATTGCCCCTTTTTGAGAAATGTCTTTTGATTTGTTATATTACTGCTAACATTTCAGGGATTTAGCTAAAGGTTAAAATTTAGCTATTTACTTTAGTAATCGAGTCTGCATGCATACAATTGTGTGAGTAGATACGGTCAAACTCGGGCCGTCTTAGGACCCTAAGACGGGGGGCCATTGTGTAGGTTTCGGGCAAAGTGATGTGATCACCGTTCGGGACTGATTAGGCTACCCCACCCAATGCTTCAATATGGCCTGAGATCCATTTTTCCGAGAATGCGGGAGGCTATAGAGCTTGGGGACTTGTTAGAACCTACCTGTTTGCATACATAATGTCATGGGCTGACAATAGATTGATGATGTAATATTTTTGTTCTGTTCATGGAGTTTAGATATATTTCCCTGTAATGTTATCATAGTTCTAGTTGTAATTAGGAAATTTCTGTTGTAATAGATGGTTAGTACCGCAGTTGACCGCCTCCTCCGCAAAGAAATCCGAGTGTGCAAACCTCTGGATCCGAAATTGGTACTGGACCACTGGTTCACCCTATACAACCCAGAGGAGCAAGCATTCATCCAGTAGAAAATAGGGCCCATCCTCTCACTGATGAAGATGGAGATGAACTTGCCCTTGGAAGAGTACACCCAGCTGCTACAGGCTCCAGCACTAACCAACCAAATCTATGTACGATATCTTGAGGCCGGGCCAGCCGGAATTTTTAGCAGACTCCTAGGTATCCGCAAAACAGAAATCAACAAGGCCTTAGCAGACTGTAACGGATACTGCATACGGATGGACGAGTTGGAAGCCTGGTTCATCGCCCTAGAACATAATGGGGATAGGAAAGACATATTGTGTGGGGACCCCAAGACTTATAGATAAGGAAGAGTGAATGCTTTCATCCTGACAGCCTTTGCTACCATACTTTTCCCCACCGGAACTTTCTATGTCCACTACCAAGTTGCAGAATTAGTGGCCCAATTCCTGGAAGGAAGATCTTACATCTTGGCTCTATTGGTTGAATAGATCCGGAACTTAAATTTTGTCAAGAAAAAAGGCCACGGGATCCTCCACTTAAATATTAACCTTATACTGGTATGGTTTGTAAGCCACCTCAAATGTTTTGGGTTGAACATGGTCCGGAAAACCTTAGCTCAACAAGTGGACCTCGTGGACTCATGCATAGAGAAGATAAAGCTACCCGACGACCTTACTAGCCACAGTTGGGTAGAAGTGCTTAGAAGTTTCAGTGCTGATGACATTTTGTGGACAGCCAGATGGAGTTGCTGCGATAAAGTTATTTTAGCCTACAGTAACTTTCAAGTCGTGCCTCTAATCGGTATCAGCGGATGTATAGGTTATCATCCCAACTCAGTGGTCTGCCAGTTCAGTACTATTCAAGACATAGTTTATCGGCCCTCGCTGGAAGCAGTCACATTCGAGTATCAAGATCCGAACTTACTAGTAGTTGAGAAATTTGCTAAGCTGGCAGAGGTCAAATCACTTTGGGAAGCCAGAATCGAGAGCTCGAATGTAGACCTCGGAGAGCTAGATGGCGAAGTGGGCAAACATCGAGCCACTAGGGAGTTCGTAATCCACCAGTTATATCAGACAGGGGAAAGAGCATACCGGGTCCTAGATATCACCCAACCTAAGCCAGACAAGGTAAATCCGGAGCTGGAAATCTACCTAGAGCAAGTCAGGGGCCAGATGGAAGTGTATTTTGAAGCTGCAGATTATAAAAAAAGACATCTGGAAAGGTCGATTCAAGGAATCCGACCAAAGAAACAAAGCCTTAGAAGCTCAGCTGGAGAAGACCCAAGCCAAAGTCAAGGAATTAGAAGCTGTCATCAATAGGAAACCTGAGTCTTCACAATAGAAGTCCAAAAAAGCTAGGAAATAGATTATCATTGTACTCTTTCATTTTTTTTTTAAGTATCAAACTCCAAAGTTTCCAATATTAATAAAAATAAAGTTTCAATATTACATCATCAATCAATTGTTGGCCCCTTTTTTATTTTAGTATCTATGTGACACATGCATCACATTTGCATACATTATACTAAAAAGAAAAAATGCGCGCCAGGTATCAAAATAGCTCCCAAATAACCGAACCATCCCAAAAGCCCAATTTGCACACGTTCAAGAACAAAAATGGCAAACAATGGCAACAACCATAACAACGTAAATGCTGACGCTGCTTTAGACTCTAGGATCGTATCCTTGGAATAAACGGTCCAACAGCTAGCTACACAAGTACACCTCCTAACTGAAAGCATTGGCCTCCTTCGCACTACCCAGCTGACTCAAGAAGAACATTCAGGGGCTAGAAAAGGGAAGGCAGTGGAGGGGCAGCCTCCAGAATATGAGGAAATCAATTCCCACCTCAAGCCGGCCTTTGAGTATGAGCCAAGAATCAACTAGGGTCCAACCTCTGATGACTTGAAAAAAAGAGATGGAGGAGAGATAGAAAGAAATGGAAAAAAGACTCTTCCAACAGCTGGCTGACAAGATGAAAACAATAGAGGGGCCTAACAATTTCGAGCAAGCCGGAATCACCAGTTTGTCAGCATATGGGGAAGAGGTCTACCCTGATAAATTCAAGACCCCGGAATTTGAGAAGTATGACAGTACTGGATGCCCCAAAATGCACACAAGGCTATACACCCGGAAGATGAGTAAGTATGCTCAATATGACCAACTGATGATCCAGACCTTTCAGGATAGCCTTACAGGCCTTGCATTAGTCTAGTATGCCCACATAGATTTCAATCAGGTCAACACTTAGGAAAGGCTTGCCCGGGTGTTTTATGACCAGTACAAGTTTAATATTGAAGTCGCCCCCTCAGTGATTGATCAAAGGAGTCTTCGAAAGAGACATGCTGAGCCTTTTAAAGAGTATGCTCAGCGTTGGAGAGCTCAAGCTGCCAGGGTAGCAACCCCAATTTCTGAGAAAGAGTTAACATCCATATTCGTCAACACTCTGGACAAGACCTACTTCTCACATTTAGTGAGCTAAACATCATCCATTTTTGCAAAAGTAGTAGCTACAGGGTGCCGGATTGAAAGCGCCATCACCATAGGCAAACTCCAAATAATGGATCCTCCCAGGGTCACACCGTCACAAAGGCCCTTGGGAGGTAACAGAGCCAAGGAGTCTACCATCAGCACAGTTAACTCCAGTAAAGCAGACAAAGCTGGAACTCGTGTGACATTCTAGACCACAAGTACCCCAGCCCAGCACTCCACAGCAAATCACACCCAGGTTACTAGGGTCCCGAGACAGTTCACTCCAATTCAAATCCTGCTCAGCCAAGTCTTTACTCGGCTGCGAGCGGATAACTTGATCAGCTTCAAAATCCCAAACGATCGGTACAAGCCCAGAAACTTCGACTCAAGCCTCAAATGTGACTATCATATGGGCCAAGAGGGGCATTCTATAGACCGATGCTGGAGGCTCCGACACAAAATCCAGGATTTGATTGACACTGGGATTGTGTAGTTGGATTTTATTAACACCCCAGCACCCAACGTCAACACCAATCCGCTGCCTAATCATAAGCCCACCATCAATATGATCACATTTGAAGAGTCGGCTCCCAAAGAAGCCTCTAAGCAAAAGGTGACGGACTAGTAGAAAAGGTATTCCCGTCAAGCCCCAAAGAAAACCCCCAAGTCACATATCAAAAAGACATGGTTAGCCAGAGACCCAATAGTTGGCACCTTGGGAGAATCACATGGGAGATTCGAATACCTAGTGAACTATTCTTATACCCTAACTGTATATGGGCCACCTAGCAGATGGGGGCCCGAGTTTGAAAAAGAGGACAACCTGCCAAAGGAAGGGGAGAAATCTGTAAACATGATCAATTCAAATCAAAAGCCAAGAGTCATAAAATGCTGTAAGGGACAGTCAACTGAGATACAAATCCCAAAGAAGAGCTATGTGTTCAATGTCCCAATACCTGTGGAGAGGTATAAGGTTGCACCGTTTGACTATCAGATCCTCGAGTAAAAGCGACCTCCTATGGTGGGAGGAATCAACCGCTCTGAGAGAGTATATGACCCAAAATATAAAATCTCAACTGAAGAGCTCAACATGGAGAAAGGAGAGGAAGAAGAAGAGGGGCTCGCTGCATTTACAAAAATGATCAAAGCGAGTGAATATAAGATCATGGAACAACTAAATAAGGTTCCAACACAAATATCACTCATGGGCCTCCTTACACCCTCTGAGCCCCACAGGGAAGCACTCTTCAAAGTGCTCAAACAGATTCAAGTCCCAGAAGGCATTGCTACAAATAAAATAAGTCATGTGGCGGATTCTATTTTCACCATGGACTAGATATCTTTCTCCCCTGAAGAGCTAGGAGAAGATAGAGACCAACATACAAAACCACTATTCATAGTGGTAAGGTGTAATGACACGATTGTCTCCTGAGTACTCATCGACAACGGGTCGTCCCTCAATGTTTGCCCATTGGCTACCCTCGACTTATTGGGGGTCGATCCAAGCAATATTAAACCTAGCTCGACGGTGATCAGGGCTTTCGACGGTTCAAAAAGAGACACAGTAGGGGAAATAAACTTGCCGGTAGAGATTAGCCCGCAAGTGTTCTAAATCTCTTTTCAAGTTTTCAACATCCCAAGATCTTTCAACTTACTTTTAGGAAGGCCTTGGATACATACTGCTGGAGCCATACCCTCCAATCCCCATCAAAGGGTCAAATTTATTGCAAATGGGCAGATAATCACTGTGCTGGGCGAGTAGGATTATGCCAACTACAAAGAAATCGCCATACCATACATCGAGGAGGATGGTTCCGAAGACTTTGGTCTCCAGATATTCAACGAGGTGAATGTGGTGACCAGCAAGGAGGGCCATCAGTTTAAGGAGAGGCAGCAAGGGACGTTTGGACTAGGGTACGTTCCTATAACTCGGGAAGAAGCACAAGCCAGAGGTGTCAAAGGTAGGACGAAAGAGAAGCCAAGCAACACCCCGATGCGTATTCCACCCCTCCAGCAATCTTTCAGAAAAGCAACTATCATTCAAGAGCCAAGGATAAGCAAAGATGACGTCAACAATGGAAGCCTAACCCCTCGCACGTCCAAACAGCATCCGGCTCTCAATAATTGGTTCTGTTATCTTATTGATAGCTCTAGGTCAGCTCAAGGATAGAGAACGATTGTTAAACAAGTTTTATTTAGACTTCTTTGTAATTCAATAAATTACAGTTTGTCTTACTTATATATATCTGTTTTCATTTTACTTCACCCAGATCTCCTACCATCAAACATCAGGGACATTTCGTGCAGGTAGAAAATAAAAACGCTGATATCGTTTCCGACGCCGCTGGGTCAGTTGTTGGAGGCGATATCCTTGACCACGAAATAATACAAGAAAATTGGCAAAAACATGAACAAAGTGGAATTTCAATCGACCAGCCGGTGGAGACAGTAAATCTAGGAAGCATTGAAAAACTTAAAAACCTCAAAATTGGGACCAGTTTAAGTGCCGAGCAAAAGTGTGAGATAACCGAGCTGTTAACTGAATCTGCAGATGTGTTCGCCTAGTTGTATGGTGGCATGCCAAGACTAAACCAATCAATAGTTCCCACAAGGGAAGATGTCAAACCTAAAAAACAGAAATTGAGAAGATTTAGGCCTAACATATTACTAAAGATCAAGGAAGAAGTCAAGAAACTGCTAGAAGTAGGGTTCATCGAAGTGTCCGATTACCTAGAATGGGTAGCGAATATAGTCCCTGTTATGAAAAAGAATGGAAAAAAACGCGTATGCATAGACTTCCGAGACTTAAACCAAGCTACGCCAAAAGATAACTTCCCCCTACCTCACATTGATGTTCTAGTAGACAACACTACAAGAAACCATATTTTCTCGTTCATGGACGGTTTCTCAGGATATAATCAGATAAAAATGGCTAAAGAAGATAAAACCAAAACGACTTTCATCACAACATGGGGAACTTTCTGTTATAAAGTCATGCCCTTTGGTTTGAAAAACGCCAGGGCAACGTATCAGAGAGCCATGGTTGCGATACTTCATGACATGATGCATCGAGAAGTCGAAGTATACGTCGACGATATGATAGCTAAGTCTAAAGAAGAAGAGAGCCATACAGATATCCTGAGAAAATTGTTTAAACGATTGAGAAAATTTCAGCTCAGGTTAAATCCGGAGAAGTGCACTTTCGGGGTCACAACGGGCAAATTGTTAGGGTTTGTCATAAGCCGGGAAAGCATTAAAATCAACCCTGACAAAGTAAAGTCTATATTAGAGTTACCTTCCCCACGTACTATCAAAGAAGTAAGAAGTTTGCTGGGAAGGTTAAATTACATAGCTCATTTTATCTCACAGCTCACAGATAAGTGCCGGCCACTATTACGTCTGTTGAAAAAGAATGTCGCAGTAGAATGGGATGACGAATGCGAAGAAGCATTCAGGACGATCAAAGACTATCTCATAAAACCTCTAGTCTTGATAGTCCCGAAGCAAGGGAAGCCCTTATTCTTATACCTCACGATACTCCCTGAATCTATGGGATGCGTGTTGGGGCAAAAAAGATAAAGAGGGAAGAGAGCGTTCCATAAATTACCTAAGCAAGAAATTCACAAACGGGGAATAGAGGTATTCAGAAGTAGAAAGGACCTGCTGTGCTCTAATTTGGGTTATGCACAGATTGAGGCAGTATACCTTTTACTATCATATTGAGTTGCTCACAAGACATGATTCTCTGAAGTACTTGGTAGAGAAACCCATTTTGATAGGGAGAATCTCCAAATGGAAAATGCTCTTATTGGATTTTGATATTACATACATAAATCAAAACTCGATGAAAGGGCAATCTTTAGCCAACCAATTGGCAGAACACCCTATCGAGGGGAATTCCCAAGAGCTACAAGTTCAATTCCCTGATGAAAATATATTAACAGTGGAAGGTACACCAGTAGAAGACTGTGGAATAGAGCAGAACCTTAAGTGGAAGATGTTCTTCGATGGAGCTGCCAATGTATTCGGTTGTGGGATCGGGGCAGTGTTGATATCCCCAGACGGAACACAATTCCCTACAGCAACAAGACTCACATTTCCATATACCAATAATATCGCGGAATATGAGGCATGCATCCTCGGCCTCAAAATGGCTTACCACATGGAAATCCGTGAATTAGAAGTATACGGAGATTCATCACTTATCATACTACAGACAAGAGGGGAATATAAGACCAAAGACCCCAAACTTGTACCATACCATCACCATTTGACATAACTAATCAAAGAATTCGAGGCAATCACTTTCACATACGTCCCAAGGATTCAGAATCAGTTTGCAGATGCACTCGCCACACTAGCATTTATGATCCAGATAACAGGGGGAGCCGAAGTCCAACCAATGAAAATAGACATCGAAAATCGGCCCGCCTACTGTTTAGCAATTGAAAAAGCACAAGATGACAAGCCCTGGTATCACGACATCAAAACTTTTCTCTAAGAAAGCAAATACCCTGAAATGGTTAGCAAAAATGACCAGAGAACACTCAGAAAATTAGCAAGTCATTTCTTATTAAGTGGGTCTATACTTTACAAAAGATCGTCTGATACCACCTTGCTAAGATGTGTGGATAAAAATGAAGCATGCGAATTGATAAAAGAAGTACATGAAGGGGTATGTGGACCTCATATGAGCGACCACATGTTAGCCTGAAAAATCATGAGGCCGGGATACTATTGGATAACCATGGAATCAAATTGCATAAAATATGTCAAGCACTGTCATTTATGTTAAATGTACACAAACCGGATAAATGCTCCACCCAATGAGTTGCACTTGTTGTCAGCACCATAGCCTTTCTCCATGTGGGGAATCGACATAATTGGCCCAATCACTCCAACAACATCCAATGGCCATGGGTTTATATTGGTAGCAATTGATTACTTCACCAAGTGGGTAGAAGCTTCATCATATGCCAATGTCACAAAAGGGGTAATAGTCCGTTTCTTGAAAAGGGACATAATAGCTCGATATCGAGTTCCTGAGTCCCATCACTGACAACGATACCAATCTTAATAACAAGTCGATGGTAGGTTTATGTCAACAATTCCACATAAACCATAGAAATTCAACTCCCTACCAACCTCAGATGAATAGGGCAGTAGAAGCAGTTAACAAGAATATCAAAAAGATCATTGAAAAAATGACAACCACTTACAAAGATTAGCACGAGATGTTGTCGTTTGCTCTCATGGCTTATAGGACCTCAATAAGAACATCTACTGGAGCTACCCCATATTCATTGGTATATGGTACTGTGGCGGTGCTACCAGTCGAGGTCGAAATACCATCATTCAGAATTTTATTAGAAACGTAGTTAAATGAATCAGGCTGGATGAAGAAGAAGCTTGATCAGCTGAATCTGATTGATGAAAAAAGACTCACTGCACTATGTCATGGCCAGTGTTACCAACAAAGAATGGCCCAAGCATTTAACAAGAAAATGAAGCCTCGATGCTTTAAAGAAGGGGATCTAGTGCTAAAGAAAGTTCTCTCGAATACCCAAGACTCCAAAGGGAAATTTACCCCAAATTATGAGGGTCCATATGTGGTAAAAAAGGTATTGTCAGGAGGCGCTCTAATATTGACTCAAATGGACGGTCCAGAATTGAGAGACCCCATCAATGCAGATCCTGTTAAGATGTATTATCCTTAGGCAAGGGAATTGAAATTTTGCCAATGTTTATGAAAGTCAATATTCAATATAAATTTTGTTGAGTCTAGTTTTCATTTTTTACAAGCAAAGTTAATGTCTCTGAATGGTCGATAATTCTAACCAATTCTCATTACAACAAACATTCCTAAACACATTACCCATCGCTCCACCAATGAATGATAAACACTAAAACGATAATGAATCTCAATAAGTTTTATAATATAATTCTATCTACTTTTGAGCATTAAAACCTGGTGTATTAATAGGATAACACTACCGTCAAAAGAGTCATGCACACAAGAAAGGAAGCACATCAAGATCTTCAACCCTGTGTCAAAGCAAGAGTAAGCGAAGCAGGAGCAAACTAGCACAAAAGTTCGGTTGTTTGGTTGCTATCCACGATAAATTGGCAAACATATAAATAACTATCATCCATATATCATGAAAACATCGAATCATTTAACCCCATCAGTAGAAGCACGTTCAAGAGCATAAGATTAGTTACCCCACAATAGGGGACTTGTCTAAACATCCCCTTGAATAGGTTAGTAAGCCCGTAATGGGGCACTTTCCTAAATATCCTCTCTTAAGGTCAGCCTATAAAGGGCACCTTTCAAGACATTTCTTCTTGTCATAGGTTAGTTAGCCCATAGAGGGGTACTTTCCTAAACTTTATCTCTCAGGGTTAGCCCATAGGGATACCTTTCAAGACATTTTGTTATAAGATAGTCAGCCCACATTAGGGCACTTCCCTAAACATTATCTCTTAGGGTTAGCCCATAAGGGCACTTTTTGGGACGTTTCTCCCCATAGGTTAGTCAGCCCACAGTGGGGCACTTCCCTAAATATCTCTTCCTAAGGTCAGCCTGTAGAGGTACCTTTCGAAACATTGCTTCCCCAAGGTCGTGAGTCTAAGAAGATACTTCCCGCTATAGGTTAGTCAGCCCACAATGGGGCACTTTTCCAAACACCCCTTCAAAAATGTTAGCTCATAGGGGCACCTTTTTTAGGCATGACCTCTTGCTATAGGCTAGTTAGCCCGCGAAGGGGCACTTTCCTAGATACCTTTTCTTGAAGTTAGCTTAGATGAGCACTTTTCGAATCTATCGATAAGTTAGCTCAAATGAGCACTTTTCAAATCTATCGATAAGTTAGCTCAGAGGAGTACTTTTCGAATCTATTGATTAGTTAGCTCAGAGGAGCACTTTTCGAATCTATAGATCAGTTAGCTCAGAAGAGCACTTTTCGAATTTATCGATCAGTTAGCTCAGAAGAGCACTTTTTGAATCTATCGATCAGTTAGCTCAGATGAGCACTTTTCGAATCTATCAATTAGTCAGCTCATAGGAGCACTTTTTCAAATTGCCTATAACCGATTAATCAGCTCATAAAAGCACTCTTCGAAGGTATTTTTCCAAACAGTCGCTAGTCTGGTCAAGACGCTTCTATTGATAGGTAGCCAGCTCATAAGAGCGCTTCCTAAGACAATCTTCTCTTCAAGGTTGCTAGTCCGATAAGATCCTTCCTATCATCAGACATTCCACTTACAAAAACACACTCCTAAGCAATTCTTGAGATTTGTCCTATCGCCAATTAGTCAGCCCATAGAGCACTTTTTGGAATGATACATTATTCTAGATTGTTAGGACCATTTCCTAAGCAGTACTAACCATCACGAAACACTGGTGGGATTATTAGCTCATAGAGCATTTTCCTACTAGAGACTCAATTCCAGATAACCAGCTAAACCAAGGCGTTATCCATTCAATCAAGAGGCAAAAATGGCATCTTTCTTATCTTTGTAGTTAAGTTTTTCAAACTTTACTACAAAGAGGGGTAGTTGTAAACACCCCATTTTTGCCCTAATGATCAATAGTAATCAACCACAATTAATTTCCAATTTTTTCCATTTTTTCTCTAATTTAGCAAAAATAGGAAAAATATTCAAAAAATAAAATAAATAGGAAAAATACATCAATTTTGGAAAATAATTGCAGAAATGGCAATAAAAAGGGTTAAATAATTTTTACAAATTTTTGAAATTTCAAAAAATACAAAAAAATAAAAAAATCGCATTGCATATATGCAAATTGAGAAAACAATAAAATCGCAAAAGTAGGCTAGCTCAGCTGGTCCGAACCATGGCCTAAGGCGCGTGCGGGAAGGCTCGGTCAGGGGTTCAAAACGCGGGGGAAGCAGAATTCATGTTTTGCAAATTTTTTCTCTGCTTGGGACACGTGTCAACAGCCGATTGGCTGGAGCGAACACACGCGTCGAGCATGTGATCATCTTCAACCTCCATCCGAGATCGCCGGTGAGGAGAAAAATCCAAATTTCGACCGTTTGTATTCGAGTTTTTTGCACAAATCCAATAGATCTTCAACAAAAATAAGATAAACATCATCCAATTGGAATCAAATCATAACAAATCAATGGATTTGCACAAATTGGAGATGGTTTTTAACCGCAAATCCGATTTGCTTCAATCAGTGAAAATCCGAGCTTATCCAGCTCGATTTCTTACGCCTAATAATAGAGGATGAAGTGGAGAGGCAAAAACACGGATCAAAAGTGAGAAAAAGAGAGAAAAGAGAGAGAATCGAAGCCTCGCCAGAGTCCTTCACCCACGACCACCGATTAAGTGTCGAGAAGCCACCAAGGAGGCATTTTTGAAGCAAACCACCTCCACAGTTGAGTTCATCACCCCCGAAAACCTAGGAATCAACACCTCAACCGCTTCGAAAGGCCGCCAGAACGCCGTCAATGAGCATCCCCAACCGCCGTGTCCAATCGACCCGACCTGCGCATTGACCCGGATCTAAGTAAGTCGGATTTTCTGATTTTTTGTATTTATTTAGTTATTTTATTTATTTACTTATTTGTTATTTACAATTCAATAAATAGAAAAAATTCTAGAAATTAGATTATTTTTTTTAGGATTTAATTTAGGATGAATGATAAAAAATAAAAATTATAATTATAATAATAAATAATAAAAATGTAAAAAATTATAAAGAAAATGATAAAAATATTAGAAAAGAATAATAATAAAAATTTAGATTTTAGAATAGGATAAATAAATAATGTAAGAGAAAATTCTTTAATAAAAATTATAAAAAATCAATAAAAATTTATAATAGTAGAAATGGGTCGAAAAATAGAAAAATGAAAACTTTATCACTTAGAAAAATCATTTTCTTAAATAAATCAAAAATTGGTTTTTTCCTTAAAATAATTATTATTTTCAAAAAATCAAATTATTAAGCTTATGCTTAGATTTTTTTAGAAAAATCCTAAAATGGTAAAAACATAAATCAAAAGAGATTTCACAATTAAAATTCACCAACACACTAAAATTTTTCAGAAAAAAGCGAACTACGACACGTTTGATCCTGAATAGCAGGTATGTAGGCACCCATTTGGGACAACCTTAAAAAGAATAAAAAAATCATTTTCTTAGAATAATTCACTCAAAAACACAATAAAAGATAACAAAAATAAATAAAAGACATTTCTAGATAAAGTTTAGATTTTAGGAGATTACGGTGGTAACCTTAGGGTTTTAACAGGTTAGCCTCTGAACTTAGAAACTCTGGTTTTCCCTTTCCTCTTTTCAAAAAAATGAAAGAGGAATTCACGACGACTAGTGATCCAAATTAAGACTTATCTGCTCAGTTAGTCTTAATTCAATCTTTCCCAACAACAATTAGGTGGCGACTCCAAAACAAAACGAAATTCCTAACTCAAGTCAAGAATCTACATTAGATGAGCATAGGGTCTAGTATAGATCGGATTAGGAATGGGAAATAAAAAATTAGACTCGACAAATGGATTGAGAGATACACGACCTCCCAACACGACTGTATTAGAACTGTGTTGAAGACCTAAAGTAAACAGAGAGATACACGTCCTTTCAATACAACCGTATTGTGACCATGTTAAAAAAGAAAAAAGAAAAAAGAAAAAACACAACCTCTCAACATGAACATGTTGAGATCATGTTACTGAATAGTGAATAGAGAGATATACGACCTCTCAACATGACCATGTTGAGACTATGTTGATAAACAGTGAATAGAAAGATACATGATCTCTAAACATGACCATGTTGAGATCATGTTGAAAAAAAAGAAAAGAAAAGAGAAATGTATACAACCTTTAGCATGGTTGTGTGCTACCTTGTATTTGATTACACGGCCTCCAACATGATTGTACTAAGTTGAAATGCATCTATTTTCCTTTTGATATTTATAGAAATACAATTCTAAAAGCAAATAATTTGAATCATGTATAGGTTTGGGAGACTTGTGAAGCTAAAAAAGTATAAGGCAAACCAAGTATTACGATTTAAGTACGTGTATACCATGTTTATTGCTTGTGCTTGATAAATTAAGTTTTTGCATATGGTTTTAATAATATTATAAATGAACCTGACTATATGTGCATGTGATTGTGAATTGCTAAGATCACGAAACCGAGTGTAGGTCAGTGTTCTTGGGATGGCACCCTGATGATTGGTATGTGACATTGTCCTTAGCGAAGTTGTGTATTAAAATGATCTGAGTATTATGTGGAAAGTTGTGATGTATATTGTGAAAGGATTAAGAAGGTTTTAGTGTATAGACTCATGGGCAATAGGGAGTACCCACTATCATATATATATATATATATTGTGTATAGTTGTGGAAGGTAGATGTGTGAAGACTCATGGACTCATAGATAGTGGAGTATACCTACTGTCATATTATATATATATATATATATATATATATATATATTATATATATTATTATATGTGGTAATAGACTCATGAACAAAGAGGTCGGTGGATGGATAGATTGTGAATGGATGTTTAGGAATGTTATGTGTGATGATGTTTATAATGTGATTGTGTATCGACTAAAGATTGTGAAAAATAAATAAAATTGTATATGAATATTATGATGCATCTTGCATGTGTTATTGTTTTTGCTATGACATGCATGTATGTGTATAGGTATGTACTATACTGGGCGTTAGCTAACCCCTCATGGGAAATGTTTTTTTTTTTAGTTGCAGATACTACATAAGAGATTGTAGGGTATGGTGAAACCCTAGTAAAAACGAATTAGGATACAGAGAAGAATATAAAGTACGTATATTATGATGAGTAGGATCTTAATGAGAAGAAAGGAGAATATGGAATTTCGTAATTGTGATTTAGATTATCAAGTTATTTAAATCGTTGAAGTCTTTGACTTTATTTAAATTGAGGAAATTGAGTAGGAATTATGTTTGGGAAGATATACATTTCTTTCAAAAATTGTGGTATTCTTAGAGTTTATGAGTGCTTTTGCTGTGGTAATTCAAGAGTTTCATTTATTATATTGAATAATTGAAAGATAATGTTTGGAGAATTGTAGCAATTGAGCCTTTACAGGTCTTCTAGTACTGATGACACATGGCAAACTGTAGTGTTTCTGAGTTTTGGGGCATTACAACATAGGTGGTATTAGAGCGTAGGTTAATGATCTTTAGAAGCATAAGCTTTGATAAAAAGAATGTAGGTTTATGATCTTTAGAGCTTAGGCTGATGAATTTATAAACTGCATAGGTTTGTTGATCTTTAGAATTAAGTGAGGATCAATAATATAAGTTTCAACAAATAGAAAGTAAGTCATGATCTTTAGATGAATTGGATGTTAGATCTATTAGATCAAGATATATATTGAGAGTGGTTATAAAATGAGATCGATATTACTGATTAGCGAACCCCCTTCAGTAATATTTATAATTATATGTTTAGAGAACCCCCTTCAGTAATATATACATTCTTATATCTTTCCTCAAAGCTTTGATGTGTTTAATAGAATGTCTAGGACAATCTCAAGACCAAGGTTAATCTTAAGAGCTGGAGGTGATGCTTTTGATAATAGAAGGCCACCTAGACCTCCTTAACATAAACAGGGAGGGAATGAAATCAATGTTGCACAAATGCTAGAGGCCATTAATACTCTCGTAAGAATGGTGTCATGACAACAACAAAAACAAATACAAGAGACGCAAGTGTTAAGTATGAGATGGGCATAGATGATGGGGGGAATTAGAGAAAAAGAGAGGCTAGTTAAGGAAGTGGGTCTAGACCGTTTTATCAAAATGGTTAGAGAGTTCAGACTTAAGATAAATGATCCACTAGATGTTGAGTAGTGGGTTGATGAGTTAGAAAAGACGTTGAGGCATTGGGAATTCCTAGTGATAAGAAGGTAAAATGTGATGTTTATTTGTTGAGTGGCTCGACTTCTGAAGGGTGGTCAAGTGTTTCTAGACTTAACCTAAGAGTAATCACATGGGAAAAGTTCAAGGAATTGTTGTATGAGCAATGTTTCCCATGCAACATAAGGAAAACAATTTAGTTTTAAATTAGAAGCACATAAGCTAACAAGATTGCTAACATATGAACTATGGGGTAAATGATAACTTTTATAGCAGTTGAGGCTAAAGATGTGATAAAAATTGAGAGAGTAAGGGTAGTGAAGGAATTTACTGGAGTGTTTCCAGATGACTTACCCGATTTACCTCTAGTAAGGGAGATTGAATTTAGCATAGATACAGTATTGGTACGGCTCCCATATCAAAAGCCTCATACCATATGTCACCTACGGAGTTGAAAGAACTAAAGGATTAAATACAAGAGCTATTGGACAAGAAGTTTATTAGACCAAGTGTTTCACCTTATAGTGCGCCGGTATTATTTGTGAAGAAGAAAGACAACAGCATGCGGTTATGTATAGACTACCAGGTGTTGAATAGGGTTATAATTAAAAATAAGTACCCTCTCCTAAAAATTAACGACTTATTTGATCGATTAAAAGGAGCTCAAGTCATCTAAAAAATAGACTTGAGATCTAGGTACCATCAATTGAGGATCAAGGAAGATGACATCCAAAAGACCACGTTTAGAATTAGATATGGGCATTATGAGTTTCAAGTAATGCCTTTTGAACTCACAAATGCACTAGTAGCCTTCATGGATTTAATGAAACCATATTTAAGGAATACTTGGATAAGTTTGTCATCGTGCTCATAGATGGCATTTTAATATACTTTAAAAATAAAAAAGATCACGTGCAACACTTGAGGGTAGTATTGAGTAGATTGCAAGCAGAAAAGTTGTATTCTAAGTTTAAGAAGCGTGAGTTCTAGCTAAAGCAAGTCAACGTTTTGGGATATGTGATTAGTAAGGATGGATTATCTATATATCATGAGAAGATAAGTGATGGGGATCAGCTAGCATCAAGAGTTCAAGAGTCAAAGTCTACCGACTCGTTACATGGTATGGGAGGTCCAATGACAAGAGCTAGAGCTAAGTGGATGAGAGAAGCCTTGCAAGGATTAGTGATGGAGCTGCAAGAGAGGGAACCGAGCTTTACTAAGGAATCCAAGGGATCATACACGGCCTCCACACACGGGTGTGTATCACGACCGTGTATCCTTACACGGCCCAACAGCACGGCCAGCGGCACAACCGTGTGTCTCAGCAAAATTCTCACAGAAGAGTACACGGCCAAAAGGCACGGTCGTGTATGAAACCGTGTATCGTGCTTGTCACATACACAGTGTTATACACGGGTCAAGTATGAGACCGTGTAACTTGTTCGTCGCCTGCCTAGTGTCATACACAGCTTGGAGACACGGGTCGTGTATGCGACCGTGTATCTTGTTTGTCGCCTGCCCAGTGTCATACACGGCTCGGAGACACGGCCGTGTATTACACCGTGTACTACGCGTATCTTTTTATTTTCGTTCCGCGTATTTTCGTTTTAAGACTTTGTACGAGGAAGTATAAATACCCTTTTGTAAAAAACGCTAGGGTTACGAATTTTGACAGATTTGAATACATATTTTGAGGGTTTTCTCTCTCTTTGTTCTTTGCAAAAGAACTCTTTCGATTTCTTCAATCTAAACGCTTGGGGAAATCATCCTGATAACTTAGGTTTCAATCAATAGGTGTGGTTGGGGTCTAGTTCCGTTTATCACTTGTTCAAGACGATTCTTGGGGATCCGATTTCAAATCACGATCGTCGGGTTCTAGGTTTAATATACCTAGGGTTCGCATCAATAAGAGCTATAAATGAATGGCTTAGGTTAAAGACCATAATAGAAATTAGAAGCTTCTTAGGGTTAGCTAGATATTATAGAAGATTAGTGAAAGGACTCTCTAAATATATTGAAAGAGAGATTAACTTCTACACCTATACTTGTATTACCAGTTAGTGGTGAAGAATTTATTGGTGTACAGTGATGCCTCTATATAAGGGCTCGAATGTGTGTTGATGTGGAATGATAGGGTGATTGCTTATGGATCTAGGTAGTTGAAGCCTTATGAGAAGAATTACCCAACACATGATCTAGAATTAGTGGTATTTGCACTCAAGTTATGGAAACATTACTCGTATTGGGAAAAGTTTAGAATATTCACATATCAGAAAAGCATCCAGTACTTATTTACCTAGAAACAACATGAGGCAAAGACATTAACTAGAATTAATAAAAGACTATGACTTAGACATCTAGTATCATCCCGGAAAGGAAAACGTAGTTGCTGATGCACTTAGTAGAAAGAAGCATGGTAATCTAGCAACGACGATCACAACCTAAAAGAGAATATTAGAAGATATGTAGAAACTAGACTTAGAGATTGTTACCTAAGAAGTTGGAGCTAGACTCATCAGTTTACGAATACAACAAGTATTAATTGACAAAATAAAAACCGCATAAGTTAAAGATGTTGGGATACAGGAAATAAAGAAAAGAATGGAAGAGGGAAAAGTTGTAGAGTTCAATGAAGTTGTAGAGGGGGTGTTGAGGTATGATCGTAGACTATGTGTGCTAAGTATAGATGAACTGAAAAAAAGAGATATTGAAGGAAACACACTATTCTGGGTACTCTATACACTTTGGAAGTACCAAGATATATAAAGACTTGAAGAACCATTATTGGTGGAGGAATATGAAGAAGGAAGTGGTTGATTATTTATCTAAGTGTATGACCTACCAATAGATCAAGATAGAACATTGGAGACCCGCTAGCATGTTACAACCTTTACTTATACCAAAGGGGAAATGGGAACATGTGACCATTGACTTTATCATAGCACCATCCCGATCAATGATTAGATTGGACATAATATAAGTAATTGTGGATCAACTTACAAAATTAGCACACTTCATACCAATAGGTATTAAGTCTAAACTAAAGAAGTTGGCACAAATTTACATAAAAGAAATTGTAAGGTTGCATGTGATACCAGTTTCTATAGTGTTAGATAAAGATACAAGATTTGTATGGAGGTTTTGGAATAGTTTGCATAGAGCTTTGGGGACAAAACTACAATTTAGTATCGCTTTTCACCCATAGATGGATGGTAAGTCAGAGTGAATGATTCATATATTGAAGGATATGTTGAGGGTGTGTGCATTAGACCTTAGTGGAAATTAGGATAGATGTGGAAATTAGGATGAACATCTATCCTTAGTAGAGTTCACCTACAACAATAGCTATCAAGTTTCCCTCCAAATGGCACCATATCAGGCGTTTTATGGAAGAAAGTGTTGGTCGTCGTTACATTGGGATGAGAGGGGTGAGCAACAAATATTGGGACTTGATCTAGTGCAAGATGTAGTAAACAAAGTGAAATTGATTAAGTAAAGAATGCAGTCAGCTCAAAGCTGCCAAAAGTCATATGGGAGATCATGTGATGTTGAAGATTTCACTTATGAAGAGATTGATAAGATTTGGACTATGGGGAAACAGAACCTTAGATATGTTGGACCCATTAAAATCTTGGAGAAAATTAGACCGGTAGTATACAGATCGGCATTGTCATCAAGTTTGGTTGGAGTAAATAATGTATTTCATATTTCTATGCTAAGGAAATATGTACCCAACCTAGACCAGATCACTGCATTGGAACCTCTACAAGTGCAACCAAATCTCACAACTGTGGAAGGACTTGTTAGAATTGTGAATACTAAAGAGCAAACTTTAAGAAGATGGGTTATCAAGTATGTCAAGGTGCAATGGAGCAATCACTTTGAAAGAGAAGCAACTTGAGAACTAGAAGAAGAGATAAGAAGAAGATACCCAGAACTCTTTAATGATACAAGTAATTTTTTAGGACGAAAATTCTTGTAAGGAAGAGAGAATGTAAATACCCAAGTAATATTATATGTGTGTGTGTGTAATTGATAAGTGGACATGGGTGTAGGGCCTGTAGTGGCAGTTCCTAACACTAAGTTTAAGGGAATTAAGTGCATAATGGGTTTGGGGCTCGTAGTAGCAATTTCCATCACCAAGTTCAAGCATTTAAGGGGTCATAAGTGTGAAGCTCGTAGTAGCAATTCCCATCACTAATTATGTTCCAATTGTTTAAGTGTATTAAGTGGGTTATGAGTATCCTGTTATTGCTTGTGGACTTAAATCGTATCATAAAATGGTTGCTTGTGTTTGAATATTGCATAATGCATGTGATACCTGTTTATGTTTGTTTATGCGTGTGTGCTTGTATTATATGTATTGAGCATTAACTCACCTTTTGGGAAACATTTTTTTTTTTTTTTGTGCAAGTATTGAGGAAGATAATAACCTAGAAGGTAACTTGGGATTGGATGAAACAAAAAGAGATGAAGAAGATTGTTACTATTATTACTATGGTGATTAGAAATTAAGGAGAATTCTATTAGTTGAATGTAATATTCAATATCATTTGGAGAATGTTAATTTAGAGTCTTATATACTTTTGTTGTGTTAGATGTTGAATATGGATTTATGAAAATTTAGAGTTTTATAGACTTCTGTTGTGTTAGATGTTGAATATGGATTTATAAAATTAATTTTGAAGTTTGTGGGATGGATTAAGTGTTTTTATATATGAATTACATGATAAAAAGATATCAAAGTTGGTTTAGAGCCTTAATATGTCTTTGTGAGTTAAGGACATATGGCGAGTAATAGTCTGACCTGAGTTTCGAGGTGTTACAAAAATAAAGCAAAATAAATTAGATTCATAATTCATCTTCAACTTAATTATTTGTTTATTTTAATCTCTTCTATTTCATATGTTCCATAATCGTTAGACATCACTAACTCCGTATGATTTCTTTGCTGTTGTTTTTTTTTTCCATAATTGTATGATCTAAAATTTTAATTTATAGACACTTTCATATTTATTATTATTACCGATCCTTATCATAAAAAGGGCCAAACTATTGATTGTTATCTATGAAGTAATGATGCTCTGCACTAATATCACAGTGAAGATTTAAAAATTGAAATTATATGATTAAATCATTCATCGACCATTGTAATCTTATGAGAAGTAACAATTTTGATTATCCTCTCTTCTCACCTTACGAAGATTGGTATAAAAAAAAAAGTAAAAAGAAATAGAAAAAAAGAGAGAAAACACATGAAGTTGAATTTCAAGTATGAAAAGTATTTAATTAATTTATTTTGATTTCTTTCACACTCTAAGACCAACGATTTTGTATTCTATTGTTAGCAGACACAACCAAAAGAGCAATTGGTCAACATCGATAATCCAAAAGGAAAGAATAAACAATTGCTTTACAATTAACGTGTAGAGGAAGCCGATACGATAACACAGTGCTTGAGTCAAGTTGAAGGAAATTGCGTGGAAAAAGGATAGTGCTCGCCAGCCACGCTCAAACTTCGGTCAGACTTTTTGGCTCATTTTATTTCCCTTTTTTCTCCTCCTATTTACTTTTCACTGTAAAATATATATGATTTGTCAACATAATTATCTGATATAAATGATGTCTAGTTAAAGTATGCCTTGATTTCATATGGTGGTTTCATTTTTTTCAAATTATTTGCTGTTAAATTATTTTCCGTACTAAAATTGATTTTTTATATAATCTACTTCCATGTTGCCTTAAAATTACCATTATATTTCACATATCTTAAACATATTTAGGTATTATATTTACTTTCAACTATGACTTACTTACATGCACACATACATATATATACATATACACAGATATAGATATAAATAGAGTATAAATATTGTTATCTTTTATGATGGGTATTACAATATATTTCTACTATTGTTTTATAATTTACATCATCCTATCGAACACATAATATACATATTATGATAGCTATTTGTTAATTACTTGCTATTTTTCGTAAATATTCAAAACATTCTATATTTTAATGAAAGGTTTGTTTTATTTTTTCTTATGTTACTAATTTATGATTGATATAATTATTTACATTTTTCTCTTATTACTGTCATTATATGTGCTCATTGGTTCAATTTGATATTTGGAATGTGTTATTACATTTGAGATTGAGGTAGAGATATGTGACTATGGCGGTCTACTTTATTGCAAGTATTGTAGTAATGGATATTGCAGTGGAAGGTACATATAATGCATGAGCCTTCAACATCTTATTCGCATAATATTTTTTATTTTTTGTTATTTTGGCTTAAGATAGAGACCCTATAACTATAAAGTTTAGAGACCTTATAATTATAAGGTTTAATGCAAATGCTTTTGGATAAAGCGAAAGTTTGATGTATGACTCTCAACCTTTTGTATAATTTTCCTCCATGACTAACCAAAATGCTACCTTCCCTAGTTGCAATCACTATGGGTATCTTATCTTCTAATTTTGAAACAATTTTAAATTTTAAGTCGCTTATTTTTTAATATAATATAGAAGCATATCGCAAGAAGTTTGAGTGGGGAGCTTTTCATTAGAGCTTTTTCATTGATAAAAAATGCATTCAATGACTAATAATTTTTTAATTATATCAATATCTATAATTTTTAAATTAACCAATTTCTATGCTAACAGCCACAAATTTTGCCATGCAGTTGCTCACATGTGAAAAATTATGATGTCCCACTACCTCATCATTTTAATAAGCAAAAACATATAAAATAAAAAAAAGGAAAATGAGAAAGAAGAAAAAAAATAACAATAAAAAGGAGCCTGAATAAAAGAAGGAAGAAAAAAGTAAGAGATTTGGAAGAAATCCATTTCGACCACTGATGATAACAGCTGCTCCTCAGTGGCGCACCACCGCCATTTCTTTTCCTTTTTAATTAAATTGAAGGACCCCGCGAGACAATAGACTTACACAAAGGGACAAAGAGAGTTTTCAAAATTGAGCTTCAAATTGTGGAGATCACTTGCTCAAATTAAAGAGCAAAAGAACCCACATGGAAAGAAACAGAAAAGGCAACAAGCTTCATTATTTATGATTAAAATATATTTTTTTAGAAAAAATACATAGTAAATTGTAATTATTTTTAGACATACATATAACAAGTTTTTTCTTTTCATGTTATGGAAGATTATTTCTTTTTGAAATTTTTTAGTGAGTGATTGGATAATAGCAATCGGAAGATTTAGTTGTAAATACTCTCATTAAAGAAATAAAAGTCCAAGGACAGTGTATGGTTGGTTTTTTGTTTTTGTGAAATAGCAACGTATGGTATTTAATACCACTTGAGAAAAATATTTATGAGTTTTTTTTTTCTTTGTGTATTTAGGGTTTTTGGTAGCCTTGCTCCTTGTAACTGTTGCATTTTTCTTTAATAAATTTTGCTCCTCTTTCGCTCAATGGGCATAGCCGCATAGGCATTTGAACATGTAAATTTGTATATTCCAATATTCTTCCCGCTCACTTTATTATTTTTCAATCCCTTCTTTTTTATTTCTTTTTTTTTTTCATTATTATTTGCTATAAACAATTGTGATCAGTCTTCACTATTTTTGTAAATACCCTTTTATAAGAGAATGGCTATTTTCAAGGGTAAGAAGGCTAACGGGCCGCTTTAAAACAAAATGGAAATAAAAGAAAGCTGTGGAGAGAAAAAGAAATGAAAGGAAATATAATTTTTATTTTTATTTGGATATAAAGAGCGGAAATCGAAGTAAATAAATAGAAATATTTTTTTTCTTTATTTAGTTAATACAAAAGAAATGAAAGGAAGATAAATAAAATGATAATTTAAATAAATTACTCTTATCATCAAGAAGTTAGAATCGGTTAAATAAAAACCTAAGCTTCCTATTTATTTATCAATATGTTAAGTAAGATAAAAAACCAAAAAGAAAAGGGTGTGTATAACTCAATAAAGCAATGAACTTGATTTTATTTTATTTTATTCAGAAATGAACTTAAATAAATGGAGGGATTTATTTCCATTGGAATCACCCCAAATTTGAAGAGAATAAAAAGAGGCATTTGGTGGAAATATTTTCTCTTTATTTCTACCAAATCCACCCCATTTGTACAACTTATTAAGATACCCAAACACATACTTTCTTCTAACTTCCATCCATCTTCATTGATTTCCATAAGTTTCCATCGATCAAAACACAGTAGATCTCCTACATAGGAAATGCTACAAGCAAACGAACAAATCGAATAGGATTGAGAGGAAAACACACTGATAAAGATAATGCTCTCCAACCTACCTATGTTGTACCAAGAAAAATTATGTAAAGCTCTGGTTGACTAATTTCATAATGTATGATAAATTATAAAATTCATTCATTTAATAATTGAAAAGAAAGTTCACAAGTAACATAATCGATTAACTATATTCCTATCATAATCTCCTCCAATATTAAAATCAAATCTCATAATATATATAGAATTAAAAATCTATGAGTTTCTTCTAATAGCTTAAACATCCATATTGTATCCATGACCAGAGAAAAGATTCATTCACATTGATAAGTAATGATAGTGTTTGATTACTATTATTTTATGGTACTAAATTGAAAAAAAAAATAGTTTTTTATTTGATTTATATAATTAATGTACTAGATAAAGCCTAAAAAATTTATACTATTTCACTAAGTAAAATAAGCACAATTTTAAAACTTAAAGTATAATCCTACATTATTACCAAATTTTTTACTGTTATGTTTATATCAAAGTTCTTTTGACGAGTTTTTATGTTGATTTTGAATAAGTTCAATTATTTAAAACAAAAACATATTTCTTTTAGTTTAAAAATTTAGGATTTAAAGATTCAATTTTGAAAATAAAGGATCAAATGTACACAATGTAAATAGGAGGAGGAATATTTATAATATTAATTTAAAAAAAATCCTTTTTATTACCCGTTCTTAGTTTAGCCTCCAATATTTGACCTCAATTATTTATATTTGTTTAAAAATTACCATTCTGTTTCATATATCTCTTAAACGTATTTAGATATTACATTTATTTTAAACTATATTTTACTTACACACATACACACACAAATATATATACATAAAAGTATAGCTAATCGTAAATTATAAATATTGTTATTGAATTCCTTTTTGTTACCATTACTTTTATTGTTGTTCCTATTCCTATTGCTGCTGCTACTACTATTATTACTATTATTTGTTGGGGGTTGCTATACAATTGTGGTTATTCATTCATCATTGTAGCAAAAATCAAGAAACGTGTTTTACTCATCGCCATAGGTTGTGCTGTGCATTAACTATTTACACATAAAATTATTTATCCATTGTTTATTTATTTTTTATTTCATTATATATGTGTATATATATCATCATTTTATCATTATTCTAGTGTTATAAAACTAATATTTCATAATTTAACCTAAATATTCACAAAAAATAAGGTTAATAAGTTTTGAAATTTTATTAATTCAATATAAGAGAGACATAACATATGACTCAAATTGACACAATACAACATTATATAATAAAACAACTAACATTTGATTGATATAAAAAGATATCATGAATTTATCATTTCCTTTCCATATGTATAAATGCCATGGTAAATTGAAATATACTATTTCTTTCTTTCTATTTTTTTTTTTATTGTAAGTTTTAATTAGTCATTTGATTTCTCCTTTCGTGTACATTTTATTTACTTGTCTGATTTGAGTTTTGAATTTAATACCTTTATCTACTCTCACGCTCTCGACCACTTCCAGTCTCTCTCATCTGTAATCCCTGTCTCCCTCAGTCTCTCTCGTGTTCTCTCGTCTCATCTCTACCGTCTACTCCCGTGTTCATCGTCATCTCTACTCTCAGTCTCTCTCAGCGCTCATCCTCTCGTGTTCATCGTCATCTCTACTCTCTCTCTCTCTTAGTCTTTCGTCTCTACTCTCTGTCTCTCTCTAGTTTCGCCTCGTGCTGCTGTCACCTGAGTTGTGACTCGCCACACCATCGCCTCACTCTCGTCTCTACTCTGTGTCTATCTCTAGTCTCTCTCGCCATTCACCTCAATTTGTTCGTCGCCTACCTCGCCTCACACTCAAATCTCAGGACTCAGCTCTCACGTTTATCTTTGATTCAAGACTCTCTCGTCTCTACTCTCTCTCTCTCGCCTTACCTCAGGACGTCTCGATCTCTCTCAAATCTCACATTTATCTTGTTCTACCGGTTCATCCATTTTCACAGCCTTTTAAGATATCCAAACACATTCTTTCTCCAGGTTCCTTCCATCTTTATTGATTTCCGCAAGTTCCCACCAATCCAAACAGAGTGTACCTCCCGCGTAACAAAAGCTGCAACTAAACGAACAAATCGAGTAGGATTAAGAGAAAAAGCACGGATAGTGCTCTCCAACCGACCTATGTCGTACTCTGGTTCTTCGGTCATTAATGCGCGAGGATATGAAGTCTACATATTTCATGGAACTGAGGGAAAAGCACTAAAGATGTTCACTTATCATCTGTGTAGAAGTCTTAAGATTGCTGGTATACTTGTCCTTGGAGAAACTGGATCGAAATTTAATTCATGGTTGGTGGGACAAAAAATAACAAAATTTCGTGAAACAATCAGAGAGTCTAAGATCTGTATACCCATCTTTTCTCCAAACTATGCACACTCCGCAGGGCTTCTGGAGGGAGTGGCCCAAATGGTGAAATGCAGGAACGCCGGGAATCAGTTGGTTCTGCCCATTTTTTATAATGTCACGCGTCATCAAGTCCAACATCAGAGTGGAACTTATGAGAGGGCATTCAAACAACACTCGGAGGAGTATACTGAGAATAGGGTTCGGCAATGGAGAAATGCTCTTGCAGAGATTGGAGGCTTGAAGGGATGGGATGCTGATGGGTAACCTTTCCATTACTCATAACCAGTTCGTGTTATTTTCTAGTTTTTATTGGTGCTATTCTTTTTATCTAAACCTTATCAATGGTAAAGACGAAAACGAAGAAAGGTAACGGCAATTTAATAAAGACTCGTAATATTTAAACATAAATAGAGATGGATCCATATGGCCCGAGACGTATGAGCCGCCTGTAAAATTCATTAATTAACCAAGAAACCATCTCTTGATATCGGAGGCACTTACAAAAGCAATCCCTTGTTGTCATATAAGTGGTCTACACACCTCAGCAAACTTGCGGTTCTTAAAACGATGATTTTGAAAAGAAATAAGTCATTTGCTGTTTCACAATATCTAAATTTAAATACAATTTCAATTCGATCATGCGGTTTCGGTAGTTGGAAGGAAATGAAAGTCCACAAGAGTCTTAGACTGTTTGGATCGATGGAAACGAGTGGAAATGGAATGAAACCGGTGGAAATAAAGTGATTGCCAACTTATTCAAAAAATAAATAAATAAATAATGTGTTTGTCAACTTAAATAGAGAGTGAAAATGGATAGAAAAGTAAGAAAATGATGAATGGGTAGAAAAGGAAAGAAATAATCAGAGAGATATTTTGATTTTAAAGTTTACTTTTTTTTTTTTGGTTCAAAATTACGGGGAAATAGGTGGAAATAAAATATAATTTTTATTATCAACCCAACAACTTTTATCATATATATCAATTAGAGACTAACTAGTTATATCTAACTCAAATTATATTGAGCAACATTTCAAATAGAAACAAGTTTTATAAACGTAGAAGATGGTTCACTTGTAATTTTTAGAACTCTTGCACCCTTCAAGTGTCTCTTATGTTTCTTCGGTTTAGCCATTCGATCAAGATAAGCCCTCTTGAGGTTAATTCCACCGAAACAATTTATGTCATTATCTAAAAATTTAAATTCTCTAAATTGTTAAAAAAGTGTGCTTAAAATAGATGAACATAAAATATAAAATGGTAACTTGGAGGCAAATAAGTCGATGCTTCCCACACAGTTGTGCTAAGGGACTTACCTAGCATAGAATTATCCTATGACATAACCAAGTTTATAGATTTAGATAGCAATTTTTCAAGTTTCTAAATGATATTAAATTATATAGAAAGTTTTAATTTAACCATTGCAATACTTTACAACAATCTCAAGAGTCACAATCCTTGAGAAAAATGAATCACAAGTATTATATTTTGATTAATCATTTATCGATTGATCTAGACCATATATACCCCCAAATAATTGACGCTAACATACTTTCTTAAGGTACGGCTATGTTTTTGCACAATCAGCATTTTCAAAAATTCTGCAACGCAGTGATTTGGACCTATCAAACAAATCTATTTTGCATTTGGATTGACTTTATTCGAACTTGTTCAACAACTTATACTGACTTTTTACCTCTGACAGACAGCTTTTTTTCTTTGTTTTTGGGTCTTTTATTTGGCGAAGTTCCCTTAAATACTTACCTTAATGTCATAATTGACTCCGTTCAATAGAGCATCCCTTTTGATATGATAGAGAGCATATCCAATGATATAAATCGTGGAAGGATAATGTTACTACGATTTAAAATAATTGGATCCTCAAGATTTCAACTAATGATACATTTGTTTGCATTTTGGCTTAATAATATATTTACTCTTGTTTCATGGAATGGTATTGATCTGATATGAAAATGTGGCAGAAATGAACAGGAATTAATTGAAAAAGTGGTTTCCAATGCTCGGAGTGAACTGAAAAAAGCAAATGTATCTAACCTCGAAGGTAGATTAGAAGTTATGAATATGTTACGGGTCGGAGGCAATGATGTAAGGATAGTTGGAATTTACGGTGTTAGTGGCATTGGTAAGACTACTCTTGTCGAGATAATCTACAAACTACTCTTGCTGTGTCATTGCAAGATCAGCTTCCTCAAAGACGTTCGTGAAATGTCCTCGAAAGAAAAGGGTCTTGAAAAGCTGCAAACCCAACTGATCTTGGACCTCATAGGAAGTACACTTGATCCACTAGAAGAGCGGTTGAGATCTAAATATCGACAACGTAAGGTTGCTAACGTTGTTGAAGGAGTTCAAGTGCTTAGTCAAAGATTCCAAAACAAAAAAGTTCTAATTGTGCTTGATGATGTTGATGAAAAAGATCAAATAAATGCACTTGTTGGTGATGTTAACTGGTTTGCTGGAGGAAGTAGGATCCTTATCACCACAAGAAACAAAGATGCTTTAGATATACCACAAGTGGGAGCAACCTATGAAGTCAGGCCAATGCATTCTAATGAAGCCCTTCGTCTATTTTGCATGCATGCCTTTAAAATGGAGTCACCAACTTCTAAGTACTTAGATCTATCTAAGGATATTGTAGAAAAGATTGGAGGACTTCCTTTGGCTTTGGAGGTCATTGGATCTTTCCTTTTTGTAAAAACGAGGAATGAATGGGAGGATACCTTTAAAAAGCTACAAAGTGGACATTATGAGGATGTTCAAGACAAGTTAAAGATAAGCTATGAAGCATTAAAGGATGTGGAGAAGCAAGAATTTCTAAACATAGCATATTCTTTTATTGGAATGGATAAGAGGATCACATTACGTGAACTTTACGACAATGGGGTAGTTCAAGTACTCCTTCAAAGGTGTCTTATAAAAGTTGGGGTTGATAATTCATTATGGATGCATGACTTGCTTAAAGACCTTGGAAGGGATATTGCACAAAAGGAAAGTGATGCAATGCGTGTGCCTCGCTGTTGGCAGGTATGATGTCAATTTTAGATTTCACGTATCTTCCATTTTCTATTTTCAAATTTCTCCATTTACTTCAGTAGTCGTAACTATATTATAAATTCATGTCAATAACAGGGTGCGGAAAATATCGAAGCCAGCTCCAAGAGAAGACTCATAAATAGTGCATGTAGTAGCACTATGGATTTTGAGTTAAACCAAGCTATGTCGCACTCGTTAGTCCCTAATCAGCGAGGATTTGACTACGACGTTTTCTTGAGCTTCAGAGGTCCTGACACTCGAAAAGGATTCGTTGATCATCTGTATGAACAACTTAAACTTTTTAATATACATGCCTTCAAAGACAATGAAGACCTTCGTGTTGGAGAAAAGATTAATGAAAAACTTTCTAAAGCCATCAATCGGTCTAAGATTTCCATACCCATCTTCTCTAGAGATTATGCTTCCAGCAAATGGTGTCTAATGGAAGCGGCTGATATGGTAAAATGTAGGAAAACCAAGAATCAGTTGGTTTTGCCCATATTCTATGATGTCACTCCTAGACAAGTTAGACGGCTGACTGGAACTTATGAGGAGGCATTCAGATTGCATTCGAAGTTTTGTAAAAATGAGACAGTTGATGATTGGAGAAATGCTCTTGCAGAGATTGGAGGCTTGAAGGGATGGGACTTGCAAAATGATGCTGATGGGTAACCTTTTTATAACTCAAAATCATATTTTATATTTGTTTGCTAGTGCTATTATGTTATGTTACTTGGCGTAGGATCTAGTTATAGGTCTAGACACTAATAATTCTTTCCTAGAAGCTATGATGAACGAATGGAGGCATACTTGTCTTCTATTTAGCCCCCTCCTAGACTAAGTTTTTCAAAATGAAAACTTGCTTCTTTATTGAATAATAAGTCCCTTTTTATAGGTAACATAAGAATGGAAAGTGAATCCTTAGTCTAGGATATGTAAGTATAGTAACTAAAACAAGAAAGGAAACAAAATAAAAGAGCTATCATAGTTATACTTTCCCCTTTGAAGTATTGTTGATTTCTTTTGATGATATTGCCTTCTAAGAAAGGCATTTGTATCATTACTCCCCCTCTCGTCCTTGAGCTTGTCTTCAAGCTCAAATTCCGGATAAGCTTCCTAGAAGTTTGCAATGTGCTCCCAAGTGGCATCTTCTTGAACACCTCTTGCCTAGTGGACTAAGAGCTCCTTGGTGCCTCTATTGAGTCTACTGCGAAGAATAGCTTGAGGAGTTGGTAAAGCCTTGCCCTCGTGTAGCTGTGGTAAAGTGCCTATAGTCGCTAGTGGAGGTCCTTTAAACTCCTTGAGGAGAGACACGTGGAACACATCATGTATGCGACTACTCACTGGAAGTTCAAGCTTGTAAGCAACATGGCCGACTTTGGTTAGGATGCGAAAAGGCCCAAAGTACTTTGGAAGAAGTTTATGATATTTCTGATGTGCTATTGTTAATTGGCGGTATGGTTGAAGCCGTATCCATACCCATTCCTCAATTTCAAAAATCAACTCTTTATGCCGAGAATCATATGTGGTCTTCATCCATTGTTGAGCTTGTAAGAGTTTCTCGCAAGTAGTTTTGAGTATTTTATCTTTTTCTTGAAGGACTTGATCCACTGCTTCAACTCGTGTAGAGCCGCTAGTATAAGAAACAAGCCGAGGAGTCTCTTGGCCATAGACTAGCTGAAAAGGAGTGGTGCCAAAGGTAGTATGGGAAGAGGTGTTGTAGCAGTATTCAACTCAAGGAATCCAATCAACCCATTGTTTCAAGTGATCACCCATGAGACACCTTAAGTACATTTCAATAAGACGATTCATAACCTTTGTTTAGCCATTGGATCAAGGATGGTAAGCGGAAGAGAGAGCCAATTTAAAACCACTCAAGTGAAATAATTCCTTCCAAAACATATTAAGGAAAACCTTGTCCCTATCTGAGACCATGGATTCTGGTAAGCAATGAAGTTTAAACACTTTGGTAAAGAAAGTAATGGCGATAGAGATAGCTGTGAATGGATGAGCTAAGGGTAGAAAATGGGCATACTTAGAAAGCCGATCAACCACCAACATGAGAACTGATTTACCCCGAACCTTAGGTAACCCTTCCGCAAAATTCATTGAAATATCAAACCACACTTCTTGTGGTACTAGAAGAGGTTGAAGTAAGCCTGCCGATTGCAAGGTTTGCCATTTGTGGTGCTGACATACCAAACAATTCTGGATAAAATCAAAGACAACACGCTTAATATCTTTCCAATAAAAATCTTGACGAATACGGTGTATGGTCTTTTGCCCTTCTTCATGAATCGTGTCATGGATAGCTGAAATAATGGTTGATACAAGTGGAGATGTAGCCAAAATATATACCCTCCCTTTAAAAAAAATTAGCCCATCTTCTACATCCTAATCTGTCCCCAACTCTCCTTGTTCAACTTGTTGCTACAGCAGTAATAATTCTTGGGAGGCTGCAATTTTCCGCTTAGCTACCTCTAATATTTCAACTTGCAGGAAGGAGACGGCCATGATGTGTGCAGAATCTTCATCACATCTAGATAAGGCATTGGCAACCTTGTTCATTTTCCCAGCTTTAAATTCCCCCCCGAAAATCAAACCCCATCAATTTGCTTAGCCAATGTTGTTGCGTGAATGTGGCAAGATGCTGTTCGAGCAAGTATGCAAGTCTAAAATGATCTGTACGAATGATGAAGGGCCTGCCCCATAAGTATAGGCACCAATGTGACACTACTTTAGCCAATCCTAACAATTCCTGATCATATGTAGCCAATTTAAGGTGCTGGTCAGCAAGTTTACGACTGAAAAAAGCAATGAGGTGATTGTTCTATTGTAAGACAACTCCAATCCTGCTACCAAAAGCATCACATTCTATCACAAATTCTTCCTCAAAATGGGGTAACGGCAAAACAGGGATAGTTAAAAGAGATGCCTTTAATTTGTTGAAAACATCATTAGTTTCTTTACTTTATTGAAAGGCATTTTTCTTCAAGAGACTAGTTAAAGGTGCTGCCATTTGTTCATAATCTTTGATTAATTTTCTGTAGTACCTTGTTAGTTCGAGAAAACCCCATAAAGCCTTGGTAGATTGTGGAGTTGGCCACTTAATGATGGCTTTGATTTTTGTTTTATCAACTTCTATGCTAGCACCATGAATGATATGCCCTGGATAGGTTATCTGTGTCTCACCAAAGGAATACTGGGGCTTCTTTAAAAATAATATATTAGTGCGCAAAAGATCAAAAACTATCTTCATATGTTGCATGTGCTCCACCCATGTTTTACTATAAACTAATATATCATCAAAGAAAACCAAGACAAACTTATGTAAATGAGGCTAATTCATCAAGCTCTAAAAGGTTGAAGGAGCATTTGTAAGCCTAAAAGGCATGAAAAAAAATTCAAAGTGCTCATGGTGCGTTCTAAAAGCTGTTTTCTCCACATTCGCTAGTGCTATCCCTGCATTGTAGGTCTAACTTTGTAAAATGTTGAGCCCCATGCAATTCATCCAACAATTCATCTACCACTAGTATCGGGAATTTATCCTTAACTGTGCATGCATTGAGCTCTCGATAATCAACACAGAAATGCCAGGAGCCATCATGCTTCTTGATTAACAGTACAAGGGAAGAAAATGGGGATCTACTCGGTCGAATGGTCCCTTGCTGCATTTGTGCACACTGTCTGTCAATTTCATCTTTTTGTAGATGTGGGTATCTATAAGGTTTAACCACCGCTGGTTCTGTGCCAGGCAAAAGAGGTATACGATGATCACACTCACAATTAGGAGGTAAACTTGAAGGCTCCATAAACAAATTTATAAACTTCGCTAATAGATTTTGCAAGATAATAGTGGTTGGATTGTGTGTTTGCATCAAGTTAAGTTGTAGGTCTACCTCTGGGTTTTGGCCTTGCCACAAGACCTTCTTTCCTCTTAAAACAAATTTCATAGTCAATAAACTAAAGTCCCACAAGATAGATCCAAGAGTACACAACCATTTAACCTTTAGAACCACATCAAATCCTTCTAGCGGAATAGTATAAAAATCAGCATGCAAGGTATCCTTTCCCACCTGAAGTGGAACCGACTTGCAGATGCCTATGTTAGGTACCCATTCCCCATTCGCCACACATACGTTCAGCCTTGTTCTTCTCTATACCTCCAGTCCTAAGCTTGAAATTAGACCTTTATGCAAGAAGTTATGTGTACTTCTAGAGTCCACCAACACTGATACAACCACTCTTGAAACTTTTGCCAATGATTGCATGGTAGGAGAATTCCATGTTCTACTGATTGCATTTAAAGAAATCTCCAGATCACCTGCCTTATCTTCATCTGAATCACTATCAATACTAGGAACCTCAATCCAAAATAACCTTTTACATTTGTGTCACAATGTATAAGATTCATCACAATTATAGTACAGTCCTTTGGCTCTCCTCTTCGCCATTTCCGTGTGTGTTAATCTCTTGATAAACAGTGTGGAAGATGCCACTCTATTGTTGCTCCCCATCGGTTGTTTGTGTTTTGGCCTTGACGACACCCTTATTAGCAGAAATAATTGATTTTTTATTGCTGGACTTGTGCATCAACCGGTTGATGTTGGTCCTTGCAGTTAAGGATCTTTAGGACACCGCGTGTTTACGCTCTAAGGTTCTAGCCATATTCATGGCAATTCTGAGACTACCTGGCTGTTGTAATTCAATATCAATTTGTAGTTCTTCCTTTAATCCTGCTATAAAAAAGATCCACTGGTTGTCGTGGTCTTAGGCCGAACGTTCTAGCCAATAATGTCTAGAATTGGCGTTGATAATCCTCAACCGATCCAATCTTTTTAAAGTTGGCTAGTTCTCTTAAAGGATTATTACTTATCAGTGGTCCAAACCTCACATGACAATGCTCCTTAAACCGTCCCCATGTCATATCAATCTCTCCTTGTTCAACTTGATCAAACCGAAGTTGTGCCTTACCCAGCAGATGGAATGCAGCTAAGCCTACTTTATCATCTTCGACCGTCCTTTGATTGACAAAGAACTTCTCACATCTTTTCAGCCCCCTTAAAGGATCATCAGTGCTATCATACATTGGAAGTTCCATCTTAGAGTACCTTGGTACCATAAAGCCTCCTCCTTGTGATTCTGACTTGTCTCTTGAACCCGCACTATGGTTTCTGGCATTATTGCTACAGCTTGGACCCTTTTCTACATCTTGGTTAGGTTCCTTCCCTTTGACATCGATAGCTTGGCCACCCATTCTTCCAGCGCTCTTTGCCACATAGCCATTTGTTCCATAAAAGCTTCCAGTTTGGCTGCTAAATTATCCATGTTACCCATAACTCTTAGCTCTGATACCAAGATGTTATGTTCCTTGGCGTAAGATCTAGTTATAGCTTCTTTCTTAGAAGCTATGATGAACGAATGGATGCAGACTCGTCTTCTATTAAGCCCCCTCCTAGACTAACTTTTTCATAATGAAAACTTCTTCTTTATTGAATAATAAGTCCCTTTTTATAGGTAACACAAGAATGGAAAGTAAATCCTTAGTCTAGAATATATAAGTATAGTAACTAAAACAAGAAATGAAACAAAATAAAAGAGCTATTACAGTTATACTTTCCCCTTAAGTATTATTGATTTCTTTCTATGATATTGCCTTCTAAGAAAGGCATCCCTATCGTATTCTTTTTAAAATAGCTTCCCAACGGAAAAGAAAATGGCAAGTTGGCTCCACCAACAAAAAACAAAAAAAAAATCATTGGAAAAAAAAAAAAGGAAATGGCAAGTTAGCTAAAGCCATACTGAACCTTGAATAGTGGTCAAGGGGTTGCATGGGGTCTATGAATTGGGTTTATAAATTTCTTTAAATTTTATGTTTTTATTCATAAATGACCAAAATATCACATTTACTAGACATGTAATCTCAACTTGACTGAATGGGTCTAAGGTTTGTTGTATATGTACTTTTTTTAATTCAATTTTGTTCTTACTATTTAAACTCGATAACTTTAAACTAATTAACCAAGTGGATATAGCCAATTCCGTTGATTTTTAAAGCAGCAGCTTTTTTATTTATAAAAAGCTTTAATAGAATGGGAAAAAAAAAAGAGACATAAAATATGATAGAAAACTCTTTTTTAATGAAAGTCAATATGTACTTGACTAGAATTTAATTTTGATAATTTTTGTGCTTCTCTATCGATAGTGATAGCTAATGGAAAAAACTCATATAACAGAAGTTATAAACTTTTATTATGAATTAATTAAATTTACTATGGCCATGGATTTAATGTGATTTTTGTCCATATCTACATTGAATTATATATTTTATTAGGGTTGAAATATTCATGAAATTGAAGATTACATTATTACTGTTCTTAAAAAAAAGTCAAAATTCTAGTGACCTTACTTTTATTTATATATTTACTTCTTGTTGGAAAACATAATAGTAATTTGGATTTTGAATGAAAGAAAATCCATGGGCTGTAGGAAATAATATATGTCCAAAGGACATAATAATGCAAAGGGCCCTTAATAAAAATGATATATTGCAAATTCCTTGAAATTCTGTCTCACATAGATCTGGAAAAGACAGCTTGAGACCATTTTAATATCAATTCAATTATAGTCTTATGCATTTAAATGCATTTTAGATTTATAATGGTAATTTAATGAGGAATTCTTATTATAAAAAATATTAAAGTTATTTAGTGCTTAACTCTTTATATATCCTTGGTACCATAGAGCCTCCTCCTTGTGGTTTTGACTTGTCTCTTGAACCTGCACTATGTTTTCTGGCGTTACTGTTGTAGCTTGGACCCTTTTCCGCATCTCGGTCAGGTTCCTTCCCTTTTTCTTTGATCGACATCGATAGCTTAGCCACCTGTTCTTCCAGCACCCTTTGCTGCATAGCCATTTGTTCCATAAAAACTTCTAGTTTGGCTGCTAAATTATCTGTGTTACGCATAACTCCTAGCTTTGATACCAAGATGTTATGGTCCTTGGCATAGGATCTAGTAGGTTAGACACCAATAATTCTTTCTTAGAAGCTATGAGGAACGAATGGAGGCAGACTCGTCTTCTATTGAGCCCCCTCCTAGACTAACTTTTTCATAATGAAAACTTGCTTCTTTATTGAATAATAAGTCTTTTTTTATTGGTAACACAAGAATGAAAAGTAAATCCTTATTCTAGGATGTGTAAGTATAGTGACTAAACAAGAAAGGATACAAAATAAAATAGCTATTATAGTTATATTTTCCCCTTAAGTATTGTTGATTTCTTTTTATGATATTGCCTTCTAAGAAAGGCATCCGTATCATATTCTTTTTAAAGTAGCTTCCCAACGGAAAAGAAAATGGCAAGTTGGCTCCACCAACCAAAAAAAAGAAAAAAAATCACTGAAAAAAACAAAAGAAAATGGCAAGTTAGCTAAAGCCATACTGAACCTTGAACTGGGTTTATAAATTTCTTTAAATTTTATGTGTTTATTCATAAATGACCAAAATATCACATTTACTAGACATGTAATCTAAACTTGACCGAATGGGTCTAAGGTCCGTTGTATACATACTTTTTAATTCAATTTTGTTCTTACTATTTAGACTTAATAACTTTAAACTAATTAACCAATTGGATATAGCCAATTCCGTTGATTTTTAAGGCAATAGCTTTTTTATTTATAAAAAGCTACTACCAAGCGATGTTGAAACTAGCATATAGAAAACTTAATCATATGCGGCAGCGGAAGTGAAATAAATCCTTTACATACCTCCAGCCATTGCAAAGCAAATAGGTGTCCTGTTCGGTGGAGAATAATGTTATGCCTCGGTTACGGTTGGTGCTTCTAAACCTTAACTCACTCAATATAGATGGTGTATTTCTGTAGTGGTGAGCAGGATTAGGGACCCCGTAATACTCCTATTTATAACTCATTCCATCAATGAGTTGTTTCACAAAATTAGGAATTATTTGGAACATATCTTTCCTGATATAGTGGGATATATTACTATCCCTGATTTAGTGGGATTTATTGTTCCCGATTTAGTAGGATAATATTGTTCCTTTTATTATGGGATTCATGGACCATATTTAGAGGTTATTTGTTTCCAAGAAAAAAGGAAACAGAATAACTAACATTCTCCCACTTGGTCCATGTATTCCATAATCTATCTTAATGAGAAACAAAATTCATGAATCATGGTGATAGGTCCTCTAATGACGAGTATTATCTCCCATGTATTACAATGCATTGTGCTTCTCAATCTTATAGAACTTGATGAATAAACCCGATGTTTATTCTAGCTCCAGACTTAATGATATTTCTCAAAATAAATGAATAAACAAATGTGTACACAAGGCTAAATGAGAAAACATCAACTGAATAAGAGTTTTATTAAACATAATAAAAATTACATTATGGAACTAAGTCCCATTCTCATCACATGATCCTTAAAACTCTTTAGTTGCATGCCTTTAGTTAAAGGATCAGCTATCATTAACTCAGTGCTAATGTGCTCGATGACCACTTTCTTTTCCTTAACACGTTCTCTTATGGCTAAGTACTTGATGTCGATATGTTTACTTCGACTACCACTCTTATTGTTCTTAGCCATAAATACAGCAGCTGAATTATCACAGTACAATCTTAATGGCCTAGAAATAGAGTCGACGATACTAAGCCCAGATATAAAACTCTTTAACCATACACCATGTGAGGTAGCCTCAAAACAAGATATGAACTCGGCCTCCATCGTGGAAGTAGCAGTCAAGGTCTGCTTTGCACTTCTCCAAGATACGGCCCCACTGGCAAACATGAAAACATAACCAGATGTTGATTTACGTGAATCAACACAGCCAGCAAAATCCGCATCGGAGTACCCAACAACCTCCAGATTATCGGTTCGTCTATATATGAGCATATAACTCTTTGTCCCTTGAAGGTACCTCATTACCTTCTTTGCAGCTCTCCAGTGGTCAATACCTGGGTTACTCTGATATCTTCCTAGTATCCCAACAGCAAATGCAATGTCAGGTCTGGTACAGACCTGAGCATACATCAGGCTTCCAACAGCTGAAGCATATGGGATGTTTCTCATTTGTTCCTGCTCAAGCTCATTTTTGGGACACTGACTTAAGCTGAATTTATCACCCTTTATAATGGGTGCTACACTTGGTGAACAATCTTTCATCCGAAATCTCTCTAAAACTTTATTGATATAGGTTTCTTGAGACAAGCCTAAAATTCCTTGAGATCTATCCCTATGGATCTTAATGCCAATGACATAAGATGCCTCACCCATATCCTTCATATCAAAGTTCTTTGAGAGAAATTGTTTCACCTCATATAGCAACCCCTTATTATTAGTTGCAAGTAAAATATCATCCACATATAGCACAAGAAAACAAATTTTACTCCCACTGACCTTTTGGTACATACATTGATCCATCATGTTTTCTTCAAAGCCAAATGAAGTGATGATATCATGAAATTTCAAATACCATTGACGGGAGGCTTGTTTTAATCCATATATGGATTTATTAAGCTTGCAAACCAAGTGCTCACCTTCACTAGAAGAGAATCCTTCAAGTTGTTTCATGTAAACCTCTTCCTCTAGATCTCCATTAAGGAAAGCCGTTTTCACATCCATTTGGTGCAACTCCAAATCAAAGTGTGCAACCAAAGCCATCATTATACGAAGGGAATCTTTCTTAGACACAGGAGAAAATGTCTCTGTATAATCAATTCCTTCCTTTTGAGTGAATCCTTTAGCAACGAGTCTTGCTTTATATCTCTCAATGTTGCCTTATGAGTCTTTCTTAGTTTTGAAGACCCATTTACATCCAATGGCTTTTACACCATCAGGCAACTTGACGAGATTCCAGACTCCGTTAGATGCCATCGAATCCATCTCATCTTTCATGGCATTATGCCACAAGTTCGAATCCTTATAACTCATGGCCTGTGAAAACGATTCAGGATCATTTTCGGCTCCAATATTGTAGTCACATTCTTGTAGATATACAACACAGTCACTAGGAATTGCTGATTTCCTTACTCTAGTAGATCTTCTCAATGCTATATCAACATTCTCCTGAAGGGCAGGATCATATCGTTCAGCAGGCTGTTCAACAGCTTCGGGTATCTGTTGAACTTCAACATCTACTGAATCAGGATTGACAGCTTGTGGTATCTCGGGGACTGAATTTTCAACACGCATTTGTGCTGGAGGCGTGTTGTTAACAACAATCAGTCCACTGCCCGAGGTGTCATATTGGGCATCTGAATGGTCTTTCTCAAAACCAATGTCTTGAGATCGAACGTTCCCACTGATCAAGTCATTCTCAAGAAATTTTGCATTTCTTGATTCCACAAACCTAGTACTATGAGATGGACAATAAAATCTGTATCCCTTAGACCTTTCGGCATATCCTACAAAATACCCACTAATAGTCCTTGGGTCTAACTTCTTCTCATGTGGATTGTAGACTCTTACTTCAGACGGACATCCCCAAACGCGTACATGTCGTAAACTCGGTTTCCACCCTTTGAATAATTCAAATGGCGTCCCTTGGACAACCTTGGTTGGAACTCAGTTTAATATGTACACAGCCGTTTTAAGAGCTTCATTCCACAAGAAGTTAGGAAGCTTGGAGTTTGCAAGCATACTCCGCACCATGTCCAATAATGTTCGGTTTCTCCTTTCGGCTACTCCATTATGGTCTGGAGAGCCAGGTAAACTGTATTGGGCAACAATCCCATTTTCTTGAAGAAACCTCGCAAATTGACCAGTCGCTCGTCCATTCTCTATGTATCTACCATAGTATTCTCCGCCTCTATCAGATCTCACGATTTTAATATGTTTTCCACATTGTTTTTCTACTTCTGCTTTAAATACCTTAAAAACATCTAATGCTTCATTCTTGTTATTAAGAAAGTAGAGATACATATATCGTGAGTAATCATCTATAAAAGAGACAAAATACTTGTTACGGTATGCATCCATGTCTGGACTACAAATGTCTGTATGTATGATTTCCAATAATTCAGAACTCCTTTTGGCACCCTTTTTCGACTTGTTAGTTTGTTTTCCCTTAATACAACTTATACAAGTCTCAAAATCAGTAAAATCTAAAGCACTAAGTACCCCATCATTTACTAACCTCTTAATTCTATTAATGGAGATATGACCTAATCTCCGATGCCATAACATAGAGGAGTCCTCATTCATAACACATCGTTTAGTGCCAATCCTTTCATGAACATGCATAATAGTATGGTTATCATCATTTTGTAAACTAAGAAGAAAAAGACCATCAGACAAAGTACCACATCCAATAACATCAGATTTATAAAACAAATTAAATCCTGAGTCCGAAAAGTTAAAGGAATAACCATCTGATACAAGTCTGGAAACTGAAATTAAATTCCTAGAGTACCCTGGAATATAAAATGTCCTTTTCAATTGCAAAATGTAACCACTACTTAAAACTAAGCTGCACGTCCCAATAGCTTCCACATGTGAGGACATCTTATTGCCTGAATAGATGCTACGCTCACTTCCCACTGGATTCCGCAGGTCTTTTAAATCCTGCAATGAATTGGTCACATGGATTGTAGAACCAGAATCAATCCACCATGTGTTATGATTAACATCAATCATATTGGTTTCATAACAAACAAGTGAAAGTTGAGTACCTTTCTTATCAAGCCACTGCATGAACTTGGTGCACTGTTTCTTCATGTGCCCTTTCTTTTTACAGAAAAAGCACACAGCTTCCTTCTTAATGTCCTTTATGGGAGGGATTTTCCCTTTCCCTTTGTCCTTGGCTTGATCCCTCCTTTTGCTCTTCCCATGAGTAGTAAAGTTCACATTCTCTTTTTCCTTTTCCTCCATAATTAGTCTGCCCTCTTCCTGAACACACATGGTCAATAATTCATTGATTGACCATTTATCCTTATGTGTGTTATAGGATATCTTAAATGGGCCATACTGTTGAGGTAAAGTGCAAAGAATGTAGTGAACAAGGAAGGATTCTGATAACTCAACCTCCAATGCCTTCAATTGGGCCGCAATATCCCTCATGCGCATGATATGATCACGCACACCCTTAACATTGGTGAGTCTTAGAGTTGAAAGCTCTATAATTAAGGTGCTGGCCATTGCCTTGTCTGAAGTAGCAAATTGCTCATCAATGGCCTTCAGCAGATCTTGGACCTTTTGATATTGCTCGACAGAGCCCCTGATACCAGCAGAAATTTTAGTCTTTATGAACATAACTGATAGGCGATTGGATCGCTCCCATTTTTCATAAAGACTTATTGCATCTGGAGTGCTGGTTTTTGTTACTATAGGGGGCTCTTCCTTCCTTATAGCATAATCAATGTCCATCCATCCCAAATGAAGGAGAACCCTCTCCTTCCAAACCTTATAGTTATCCCCTTTGAGCTCGGGAACATCACATCGCATATCAGAAAAATTGACAGGTTGAATTGCTCCAGCAATAATTAAATGAACATGCTCAAAATTCGAGGCTAATCAATATATAACATGCTTTTACCAATGTAAAAACATAAAAAATTATGAATCTAGTGACATAAAACTTGCCTGTGGGCTAAAGTTCTAATTCAATTAGATTCTACTTAAGACTTATTATCATGATAGAATGTGAATCTAGTGACATAAAACTTGCCTGTGGGCTAAAGTTCTAATTCAATTAGATTCTACTTAAAACTTACAATAAAACAATCAAATTATGTTCCCTTTTCTAATTCCTGTGGGTAAATTAGAAAATATAATTTGATATTATGTCAACGCAATATTTATTATCAATATGTGATCCTAAATTATCTTTAATATATAATTTTAATCAATTAAGGATGCTGTGGCTACTCCCTAATCATTTAAAATTATATGGATCACTTAATCATTAACTAAATCCTTAGGCTAAGAGGCACGGCCAGGAGGCACGGCCGTGTCTCCAGTCAGATACTCTCCCAAAAACACACACGGTTCAAGGCATGGCTCAAGGCATGGCCGTGTGTTATAGTTATGCCACGTGTGTATTAAAAAACCATAAGCAATATACTATGAATATATTTCTAACATTCTTATATTGTCTAATCAACATTTCAAGTATAATGGCAAACCATAAATTATGCACTTAATATAACATAAGTATGCAATATCACAAATTAAGTTCATAGCATGCTAAAAGAATTAATTCCCTTTAATAAATTTCATTCATTGACAAATGCAAATAATTTTAATATAAAATTATTCTGCTAAACGTCATACTTACACCTTGCAACAACAAGTACATGAGAAATAAAATTTCATCACTTAACGATTTCTAATCACCAGAAAATTAAAAACACCGCTAAGCAAACAAATAAAAACCAAAGCCAAACTCCACAGAATTCAATAGGGCAAGGCAGAGGCGTCAGGGGCTTTGATACCAAATGTTGAAACTAGCATATAGAAAACTTAATTATATGCGGCAGCGGAAGTGAAATAAATCCTTTACATACCTCCAGCCATTGCAAAGCAAATAGGTGTCCTGTTCGGTGGAGAATAATGTTACGTCTCGGTTACGGTTGGTGCTTCTAAACCTTAACTCACTCAATATAGATGGTGTATTTCTGTAGTGGTGAGCAGGATTAGGGACCCCGTAATACTCCTATTTATAACTCATTCCATCAATAAGTTGTTTCACAAAATTAGAAATTATTTGGAACATATCTTTCCTGATATAGTGGGATATATTACTATCCCTGATTTAGTGGGATTTATTGTTCCCGATTTAGTAGGATAATATTGTTCCTTTTATTATGGGATTCATGGACCATATTTAGAGGTTATTTGTTTCCAAGAAAAAAGGAAACAGAATAACCAACAAGCGACACCATGATTTAATAGCATTGGAAAAAAGAGAGACATAAAATATGATAAAAAAATCTTTTTTAATGGAAGTCTATATGTACTTGACTGGAATTTAATTTTATAATTTTTGTGCTTCTCTATCGATAGTGATAGCCAAATGGAAAAAACTCATATGACAGAAGTTATAAACTTTTATTATGAATTAATTAAATTTACTACGGCCGTGGATTTAATGTGATTTGTGTCCATATCTACATTGAATTATACATTTTAGTAGGGTTGAAATGTTCATGAAATTGTACATTGTTACTGTTCTTAAAAAAATGTCAAAATTCTAGTGACCTTACTTTTATTTATATTTTTACTTGTTGGAAAACATAATAGTAATTTTGATTTTGAATGAAAGAAAATACATGGGCTTGTAAGAAATAATATAAGTCCAAAGGACATAATAATGCAAAGGGCCCTTAATAAAAATAAAATGATATATTGCAAATTCCTTGAAATTCTGTCTCACATAGATCTGGAAAAGACAGCTTGAGACCATTTTAATATCAATTCAATTATAGTCTTATGCATTTAAATGCATTTTAGATTTATAATGGTAATTTAATGAGGAATTCTTATTTTAAAAAATATTAAAGTTATTTAGTGCTTAACTCTTTATATAGCAATTTAATGCTAGATTAGAACTTTTCCCCCAAAATACACTTAAAAAATCAATGGACGTGAGAGAAATAATATAAGTTTAAGAGTAAATTTCACTTTTAAATTTCTGGACCCAATATCTACAAGATAAAGTACAAATGGATTCAGAATCTAAAAAAATTTCTTCCGTGTGCAAATTTGTGTCAAAATTTAACTACTAACTCATAAACATGAAACTAATATATCAATCGTGTGCAATTTTTTTTTTCAACTGAAAGAAAATCATCAAAAGTTTAAATTGAAAACTATGTGTAATAAAAATTAATTATACATATAAATTTCAATATGTATATTACTTTTCATATGTAAAGTTTTCTACTTAATATCACTAGTAAGAGAGGAAGAGAATAAACAATTCAATAAGAATTAATTGTTGATTGGTCATATTTATAATTGCATTTTTGGAAACTTTACTGTTAATATGGTTTAGTGAGATATACAATCATTTTTATGATAAGAATGAAATCTGGAAATAATAATTTTAAACCAAGCTTACTACAATTTATACAGTAAGAAGTACAAATTTTCAATTAAGCTGCTCTTGTTTGCACTAGCCATTTTGGCTGATCATCTTTTGTTTTTATGATATGGCATCCACCTGGTATGGAACTGTTGCAGACAAGACTGGAAATTAGTGAAAGAAGTGGTTTCAAAGGTTTGGAGAGAACTGAAAAAAGGACATCTCATTGTAAAAGACTCGATAGTTGGAGTCGAAGACAGGGTCCAAGATGTGAGGGAAATGTTACAGGCTGGACAAAGTGATGTAATGGTAGTTGGAATTTATGGTATCGGTGGCATCGGTAAGACTACTCTTGCCAAGATAATATATAATCAACTCTTGGAGCATTTTGAGTACTCTAGCTTCCTCAAAGACGTTCGTGAAATGTCCTTGCAGTTCAGGGGTCTTGAAAAGTTGCAAACTCAATTGGTCTGGGACATCTTAAGATCTAATGATCTACAACGTGAGTTTACTAGTGTTGATAACGGAACGGAAGTGCTCAGTAAAAGACTGAAAAACAAAAAGGTCCTTATTTTGCTTGATGATGTGGACAAGAAGGAACAAATAAATGCACTTGTTGCTGACCTTAAGTGGTTTGGCGGAGGAAGTAGGATCCTTATTACTACCAGATGCAAAGATGTCTTAGATGCATCTCAAGTCAGTAAAACTTACGAAGTCAAGCCTATGCATTTTGACGATGCCCTCTTTCTATTCTGGATGCATGCCTTTAAAGGGGAGTTACCGGCATTTGACTATGCAGATCTAAGCAAGAATATTGTAAAAACAACTGGAGGACTCCCTCTGGCTTTGGAGGTCATTGGGTCTTTCCTTCATCAACAATCCAGGTCAGTATGGGAGGAAACCTTAGAAGAGTTACAAAATGGACCAAATAAAGATGTCCGAGACAAGCTAAGCATAAGTTATGAAGCATTAGGAGATAAGGAGAAGCAAATATTTCTAGACATAGCATGTTTTTTTATTGGAACTGATAAGAGGATTGCATCGTATATGTGGAAAGATAGCAAGTTTTACCCTGACAAGGGAATTAAAGTACTCCTTCAAAGGTCTCTTATAAAAGTTGATGATAATAATAAATTCTGGATGCATGACCAACTTAGAGAACTTGGTAGGGAAATTGTACAGAAAGAAAATATTAGTGAAGGTGAGAGAAGTAGGCTATGGTCTAGTGAAGATGCAAGGCGTGTGCTTGAAAATAAGGAGGTATGTCGATAATTTTAAACTTGCACCTCCTCTTCTGTTTGTCATCTTCAAATATCACATCATACTTCCATAATAACTGCTTTGCTTAATTTAATATGTGAAACAGGGAACCAAGAAGGTTGAAGCTATCCAACTTGATTATGGAAATAATTTAATACCAGTGGACTATTGCTTTGCTAGAGAACAATTCATGATGCTCTCAAACCTTAGGTTCCTCCGATTAAGCAAAGTCAATGTTGCTCCAGATGTTTGGTGTCTTCTACGCAAACTCAGTTGGCTCCAATGGCATTACTGCCCCATAGAACTTATTAAGGAAACCAGTTTGCCGTTGGAGAATCTAGTTACTCTTGACCTCTCCTATAGTCATATTACATATGATTGGAGAGGCTGGAGCTCAAGACAGGTTTTTACATCATTTACTTCTTTCTCGTCTAATGTTTGTCTTAGTTAGAAATTTCATTTCATTTATGATTTTGCAGCTGGCCATCAAACTTAAAGTTCTCATAATGGAACACTGCCATAATTTAAACAGAACACCAGATTTATCAGAGTTTCAGTCATTGGAGAGATTGAGTTTTAGAAATTGCTGGAGTCTCCATGAAGTTGACCCATCAATAGGGAAACTCAAAAATCTGATTTTCTTGAGTCTGGAAAATTGCTCTAAGCTTAGGGAATTGCCACAAGAGCTAAGTTACCTGAAGGCATTGGTTGAGATTCACATTGATGGAAGTGGTGTTAAAGAATTATCCACTTTAAATGGTTTGAAGAAGCTTGAATTACTCAGTGCAAAAAAGTGCTTTGGGCTTGATTTGCCTCAAGAGTTCAGTAACCTACAGGCATTGGTTGAACTTCACATTGATGAAACTGGTGTACAAGAATTACCCGCTTTTGATGGTTTCGCGAACCTTAAGTTACTCAGTGCGAATAACTGTATGAATTTGTCTCACATTCCACCATCGATTGGTCATTTGACTTCTCTTTCGGAGTTATCATTAGATGAAACTGATGTCTGCACGCTCCCTGTTTCAATTGGAGCTCTGGTGAAACTAAGACGCTTGTCTCTGAGAAATTGCCGGTTATTAAGAGAACTGCCAGATTCTATTGGAGGGCTAAGTAATCTGCAAGTGCTCCTTGTGAATGAGACCGGGATAAGGGATCTACCATGTACACTTGGAAAGTTGGAGAAGCTTGAAGTTATGGATGCCTCAGGTTGTAAGGGCTTATGGGGAGAAATTTCAATAGATCTTTTGAGCCTAGGCTCTTTGAAGACCTTGAAATTGGAAGGGACGAATATTACGGTGCTTCCAACGGACATTCAGAGGCTTTCGTATCTCCAAACCTTGCAATTGGCTCATTGTGATGCGCTTCAAACACTTCCCCATCTCCCCAGCAGCTTGCGAGATCTATCTATCACGTGCAGACCGGAAGAGGCATTCCCATATCTTTCAGATAATTTGAACTTGTTGGAACTTAGACTCTTTGACTGCTATAAACTCAAAAAAATCCCTGGCCTGGGTAACTTAGGATTGCTGAAAATTCTGATCTTGTCATGTTGCTATGATTTATTGGAGCTACAGGGTCTCGAGAAATTAGAATGTTTAAGGGAGTTGAGCATAATATGGTGTAAATCTCTTGAAAAGTTGTCGGACTTGTCAAAGTTGAAACAGTTGAAGACTTTGAAAGTGAAATCATGCAACTCCTTGCAATCACTTCCAAATCTCTCAGCCTTAAAAATGCTGAGGCATTTGAGTGTTACAAACTGTAAGAAACTTAGAGAGCTCAAAGGACTAGAGGAATTAAAATCACTGGAGGAAGCTAATGTGGGATTGTCCCCATCCTTATATCACTACATTGAGAAATGGCCACACATTCCGTGGGACCGTCTTCCAGGAAGGTAACTCTCTCTCTCTCTCTCTCTCCCCAACTGTTATTGATAGTGTTAATATTTGTTATTTTATGGTTTCTCTTTTTGTTATGGTTTGTGTCTTTAATTTTAATTTATTATTTATTTATTCGTCCTATTAGAGCTGTAATTTATACTAAACCTATGCTGGAATGAATGTAGAGAATGTGAGCTAGTGGAATGAAGGTTAAAGTTGGATTTTTCTTTACTTACGATTTTATGCGTTGGATTTTTAATTGAAAAATAGAAAGTTCATATCTAATAGCAGATCTTGGTGGTACATAATCGTTCTACGTGTCCAAATTTTAAGAACATGCAATTCATTCTGTACTTCAACCCTAATAGCATGCATTTCCCCCCCACCCCCCTTTTTTGTGGGGTTTTATGGAGTATACACTTATTATACTGTTCTTTCTTTCTCCAGTTTTTCTGGTAGAAATTCTGCAAGAATATAGAGTTTTCCTAAACTTCAGAGGTCAAGATTTGTCCGATTATTTGTACATCAGCCCTGATCTAAATACTTTTAGAGATGATGGAGAGATAGGTGGAAGCCGACTTGAAGCCATGAATCAGTCAAAGATCTTCATACCGATCTTCTCTGAAGGCTATGCTTTCAGCATCCGGTGCCTCGAGGAATTGGCTCATATCGTAAGATTCAATAAAAAGGGGGGAATCAGTCGATTCTGCCAATTTTCTATGATGTCACACCTCATCAAGTTCAAGAACAATCTAGAAGTTATGGGGAGGCATTTAAGCAACATATGAACCGCTATGACGCCAAGATAGTTGAGGTGTGGAGGACTGCTCTTAGAGAGGTTGGAGCCTTGAAGGGTTGGGAATTGCAGCATGTAAATGATGAGTATGTATACCTTACGATTCCTAATCTCAGTTTTTTTTTTTTTTTTTAATAAAATATCCGATTGTGTTGTTCATATAATTAAGCTATGTGATGACATTCAGTTCAAATGGAATTGTGTAGAGAGAAGAAAGAATCAGTAAAGAATGATTTTGCTGGTGAGGCATTGAAAGCGTTTCTCGATATGGCATGCTTTTTCATTGGAACAGATTGGCGGATTGCATCCCACATATATTTACCAGAAGCATGTGAAAGCCTCCTTTCATTGTCCCTTGTAGAAATTATTGATAATAATAAGTTGTGGATGCGTGATCTGCTTAGAGACCTTGGCAGAGAAATTGTCCAGCAGGAAAGCGACAATGAACCGGGTAAGAGAAGCAGGTTATGGGATAGTGAAGAAGCAATAGAAGTACTTAATAATAAGCAGGTATGAAGTTAAATATTTACTCTCTTTTTTCCCCTTAAATATTTTCATATGCTCTCAATATAACCATTTAGATCTTTTGGGAGGAACAGGGAACAGAAAGAATTGAAGCCATCTGCATTGATTATGGAACTAGATCCGAGGACTGCTGCCTTAGGGGCGAACAATTCAGATTGCTACCCAATCTGAGATTTCTTCAACTAAATAAAGTCAGCATTGTTGATGATTTCAATTCGTTTCTTTCCAATCTCAAATGGCTTCGTTGGCATCGTTGCCCTAATGAACTTTTGGCAACCAATTTGCACTTAGAAAAGCTTGTTTTTCTCGAATTATCAGAGAGTGATATTACAGATGACTGGAATGGTTGGCATTTTGTGCAGGTATCATAGTTCCTCTTTCCCTTGTTTAATGTTTAGTCCCAGTTGAATAATTCTTATTAAAAGTCATTTTTGGTTTTTACAGATGTCGATCAATCTGGAAGTTCTCATCCTCAAATCTTGCAAACGATTATCAAGGACGCTAGATTTTTCTACATTTCCAAAGTTGTGGGCATTGACTCTCGATGATTGTACAAGCTTGAATCATGTTGATCCATCAATTGGGAGTCTCAAATTTCTAGAATCCTTAAGTGTGAAAAATTGTTCAAGGCTTGAGGTATTCCCTCGAGAGTGGAGTTCCTTGGAGAATTTACAAGAGCTTTACGTTGATGGAACTCGTGTAAAGGAAATACCTGCTTTCAAAAATCTGAGAAGGCTTAGTGCCAAGAAATGTGACTCCCTATTGCAGAACCTAGATATTGTCAGCAATTTTACCAAGCTTCGGGAACTGGTATTGGATGATAGTGGGGTTTGCAGACTACCAGATTTGTTTACAAAATTGATTTTCCTCCAACGCTTGTCTCTCAACAGCTGCAAATCGTTAAGAGAACTACCAAACATCGGTATAACTTCAGGTTTCCATTTGAAGGAACTCGACTTGTCACACACAGGCATTCATGCCTTACCTGAGTTCATTATAGCACTGAGAGAACTGAGAGTGCCTAATTTGTCTGGAAGCAACCTAAAATATCTTCCAAGTACCCTTGGATGGTTGGAGAATCTTGAAGTCATAGATGTGTCGAACTGTAAGAACTTAAATGGAGAAATCGTTCTACGTCCAATGAGGCTATTATCTCTGAAGACCTTTATATTCGATGGCACCAATATTAGACTTCCACCAAGCATTAGTGGGCTTTTGCATTTCCATTCACTTTATAGGGCTTCATTTTATGAGCGTTGACTTCAATTTCCAACTTATGGGTTTGATTATGGATTATGATCACGTGGTTTGGAGATTATGAGCTGAAGTCTGTAGGTTTGACCTACATCAAAATCTTAAAAAATTTGTTTTATTTTTCTGGTGTGTATGCATCTGTCATCTTTTGGATTGTCAATAGTTAACTTCACAAGTTTTATTTTATTTTAAAAATTTGCTTTAATTTTTTTTTTTATAAATTTCTTTCCTTTTTTTTTTCTAAATAACATATAATATTATATCTATTAACCTTTAAATGTTATTTGATTTCATAATAAACCTTAAAAACTTTTTACTCTAATATTCATCTGCATTTTTTATAATATTAAATTCTTTCATCAATTTATTTTGTTGATAACTGATTATCAATTTCATCTAAGTTGTCTTTTAATTCTCTATATTCCATTCCCCTAAATTCTTCTAAAATTGATTTTGCTAATTCTAAATGCCCTACTAATCTCTTTATGCTTAAAATTAAATTTACTCTTACAAAGTGAAAGTCGTCGACAAAATTTTAAAAGCTTCTTAAGAGCTTGTCTCCGACAACTTAGCAAATCAGTCCGATAGAAGAAAAGCAAGGTCAAGCGCGTCTGTCCAAGCATTCACCAAGTCCCAAGTCCGTCCATGTCAGTAAATTTTAATCAAATCAAGTGAAGCATTCACCAGCTTCCACACCAGCAGCAAGAAGTGAAACAGGGAAAGGAAAGACTCACGCGCCTGAGAAGTATCAAAAAGGAAAATAGAGAGATCTATCTTTGGGACTTGTTTTATCAATTATAAATAAATACACAATCCCGTGCATTGAAAATGAAAAAAGCCCAAATCAAAAGGAGAAGAAGAAGAAGAAGAAGAAAATGATTAAATAATAAAAATGAATTTAAAAAAATAATTTAACAAGAGTAGCATAAATTAGAATTTATGTTAAAAAATAAAATTTAATCGTGTAAAAATAGTTAATTTAACTGAATCTTTATGAAATGATTAATGTATAATGGAGATAATTATAAATATATATATAAGCAGTAACTACTAACAATTTGTTATTAAAATAGTTTATTTCAATTGCTATTATTCATAGTTTAACTATAGTTTATTAATATAATTTATTTGATATATTGTTTTCCTCTCTCTCCCCCCACAGAACATTTCATCTCGCGTACACCCTCACCAATATTACACTTCCACCAAGCATTAGTGATTATGGATTATGATCATGTAGGTTCAAAATCTTCAAAATTTTGTTTTATTTTCCCAGTGTGTATGCATCGTCATCTTTTAGATTGTCAATAGTTAACTTCACAAATTTTATTTTATTTTACAAATTTTCTTTAATTTTGTTTTATAAATTTCTTTCCTTTTTTTTTTCTAGATAAAATACAATATTATATTTATTATCCTTTAAATGTTATTTGATTGTACTACTCATAATAAACCTTAAAAAAAATTTACTCTAATATTATTCTGCATTTTTTATAATATTAAATTCTTTCATCAATTTATTTTGTTGGTAACTGATTATCAATTTCATCTAAGTTGTCTTTTAATTCTCTGTATTCCATTTCCTTAAATTCTTCTAAAATTGATTTTGTTAAATATAAATGTCTTAATCTCTTTATGCTTAAAATTAAATTTATTCTTACAAAGTGGAAGTTGTCGATAAAAATTTAAATACTTAAGAGCTTGTCTTTGATAACTTAGCAGACCAGTCCAAGCTCTGAAATTAGAAGCCTGTCATAGAAAAGCCAGCAGCACTGACCCAACCCCAACCTTCTAGCAATTTGCCCATTTATCACAAGCAAAAGTCCCAAGTCCATCCAAGTCAGTAATTTTAATCAAATCAAGTAAGTATTCAGAAGCTCCCACACCCGCACCAAGAAATGGAAAGAGAGTCACGCGCCTGAGAAATAGAGAAAAAGGAAAGTAGAGATATCTATCATTCAGAGGAGGGGAATTGGCGGACTGAAAATGGAAAAGCCCAAATCAAAGGGAGAACAAAATGATTAAATAATAAAAGTGAATTTCAAAAAATAATTTAACAAGAGTAGCATAAATTAGAATTTATGTTAAGAAAAATTAAAGCTTAATTGTGTAAAATAATTATTTGACCAAATAATTCAGACGATATATATAAAGGAGATGATTATATTATCATTGATATGTATAGAAAATAAATAATAATCACTAACAATTTTTACTTGTTATTAAAATAGTTTATTTCAATTGTTATTATTCATAGTTTAACTATAGTTTATTAATATAATTTATTTGATATATTATTTTCCTCTCAAATCTCATTTCCACTCTCCATTCCCCTCGTTTATTATTCTTTGTCATCACCTCATAACAAACTCTCTCTCCCCCACAGAATATTTCATCTCGCGTACGCCCTCTCCATACCTAACTCTGACAGTTACTCCTCGTTCTCTTCCTCTCTCCCTCTGCTTTCATCTTTGTCACCAGAGCTCATAAAATCTTCAGAGCTTGATGGTTGTTGCAATCGACGAACAATGAGACGTCGGAGAACCTTCGAGGTAAGACGAGTCCTTGAAACTTCAAATCGAAGAAATTTCGGAGAACGCTTAGAGCTGTGGTTTCTGGAAAGCCGAGTAGATTGCGAAATTGAAGGTCTGATGAGATGAAGCAGTTGCCAGCGGTGTTGTCCAGTGTTCGAGCTGCATTACGGTAGCGTCATGCTTGGTTGACCAATCGGACAGCAGAGATCAATCGTTGAATACGTAGATGATTTTCAATCGAGGTAATCTCTGATCTACATCCGAGTAAAGTGGATGATATTGTATTCGATCTTAAGTTTGAGTTGTAATCATTGGAGAAGAAGACCCTGGTTTATTTGTCAATGAGGTTCGGATTACTTGACAAAAGGAAAATATTGAGAATGATATCAATAGCAAGCACTATTAGTCAATTTATTTTATATGGTGCAATTTAAATAGATAAATCGATCACGCATGCGCCATTGTTTTCCCGTCTTGGATTTCATTTGTCGAGCTCGGAGTCCACGGGTATCTCGTTGAGGATGAAGCAGATAGTGGAGATAATCTTGGTGGTGCAAATTCATTTGAGCTAAGTTCCTGAACTTAATTGAGTTTTAGGTAGTTAAATTAATTACCACTAAAATATATATAATAGTTTTGAAAAATTGAATCAAGCTGTTATTTTTCAGCGTGCTGATGTGTTTTTTGACAGCTTATACTAAAGTTGATGACCTGCTATTCTGTTTTGGTATTATGAAAATCTACTTTGACGGGTGTTCATGGTTTTCTCGGTTTGACAAGCTATTATCGCAAGCTTATTCACGATTATGGAAAACTTGCCAGGCCTTTAACTCTCCTGTTGAAGAAAGATTCTTTTCATTGGAATAATTCGGCCCTTCATGCTTTCTGTTCTCTTCAGCAGGCCTTGGTGAATGCTCCTGTTCTTACCATGCTTGATTTTTCTAAGCCTTTCGCTATTGAATATTGATGGAGGGGATACAAGACGCGATCATACGGTTGAAAGCACGGGTTCTGTGCACGGCCTGAAGCACGGCCGTGTCTCGACCAGGGGTATCGAACAACAAATCTTCATAGAGTCCAACACGGCCTAAAGCACGGCCGTGTCTCGACCAGGAGTATCGAACGACCAATCTTCACAGAATTCAACATGGTCTGAAGCACGGCCGTGCCTTTGCTCGTGTACGCGTAGATTCGCCTTTTCTTTTGATATTTTAAGGGAGAGTATATAAACCCTTTTGTTAGTCATGTTAGGGTTACGTCTTATTTTATATTTGAAATACATTTTGTGAGAGGCTTCTCTCCTTTAACAAGTTGTGCACAACCATTGTATGTATGAGATTCATTCGTTGAGTGATTCCCGTGTTTCTCTACGCTAACTCGCTGCGTCAGTTGGTATCAGAGCAAGGAAAATTTCCTGTGGAGATGTCAAGTGACGGAAGTTTAGGAGGCGGTCACATTCCGGACGTTGCTCGGGATGTGGAAACTCTGCGAACCGAAGTGCAGGCTCAAAGGGTAGTGTTGGATACCATGGATCAAAGACTCCGATGTTTCGAACAACGTTTTGATGATCTGGTGGAGCGTTTCGACGCAATGGGAACCAATACTAACAGGGATAGAGACGTTAGGGGAGTACGACCTGGGGCAAACCCTGCTCTTGGTGTTCCGATCAACAGACCTATCGCTGCGAATCGAAGAGTCCAAGCGTATGATGTGGATTCTGAAGAGGAAGATGATTGGTTGGCCGGAAACCCGCAACCACAGCGGAGAGGATACGGTGAGGGTGGTTATGGCCGGAATCACCAGGGCTACGATCAGGGAGACACCGGCGAATTCAAATTAAAGGTAGATATACCCTCTTTTACCGGTAATTTGAACATCGAGGATTTAATAGATTGGCTGGCAAAGGTAGATTGTTTCTTTGATTATATGGAAGTGTCGGAGAGTCGTAGGGTGAAGTTAGTGGCATGTAGATTGAAAGGAGGGGCTTCGGCCTGGTGGGAGAGGTTACAGAATAGGCGATATAGGGAAGGAAAGCAACTGGTGCAGATGTGGTATAGAATGAAGCGATTAATTCAAAGGGATTTCCTACCTCCTGACTACGAACAAATATTGTTCCAAAAATACCAGAAGTGTGAACAAGGCCCGAGAACAGTGTATGAATATACGGCGGAGTTCATGAGGTTGGCTGAGAGAAATGATCTTAGGGAAAGCAAAGGACATCAAGTGGCTAGATACCTGGATGGACTGAAGTTGCAAATTAAGGAGAAGATAGGGGTTTATGTTTTACGCAACGTCAATGAGGCAAAAAACATGGCCCTTCAGGCAGAGATGATGCTACAAGAAAAGACCAATAGGTTTGATGGGGGAAACCGAAGGTTTAAGAACGAAGGGTTCAGTACCGTAGGTACGGATAGAGGGAAGGCTGTCCTGGAAACTCCAGGCGGAATCAATGAAAAGAGAGAGGAAAGAGGAGCAAGTAGGAGACCAATGGAAAATAGGGAAGCACCTAAACAAAACAATCCCTATGCTAAACCAGTTATGGGAAAGTGCTATAGGTGTAACCAACCGGGTCATCGTTCCAATGAGTGCCCTAGTAGGAGACCAATCAATGTTATTGATAGAGAGGAGGATGTTGAGGTGTGCTGTGAGCCGGATGGAGGGGATGAGTTTTATGGTGATGATGGTTATGGAGATGATGAGGAAACGTATGTCATTAGGAAGTTGATGTTGGCACCGAAGTGTGATGAGAAGTCCCAAAGACATCGTTGTTTCGTACTAGATGTACTGTTGATGGTAAGTTGTTTGATTTGATAGTGGATAGTAGGAGTTGCGAGAATATCATTAGTAGGGAAACGGTGAGAGTATTGAATTTGACGACTGAAAAACACCCGAATCCATATACCATTGGATGGATTAAAGCGGCTGAAAAAATAGAAGTCACCGAGCGATGTAGAGTACCTTTCTCTATAGGGAAGTATAGAGATAAGGTCTATTGTGATGTCGTGGACATGGACGTATGCCATCTTCTGTTTGGGAGGCTTTGGCAATTTGATGTTGATGCCAAACACGAAGGAAGGGAGAATGTTTACCGATTAGAGAAGGATGGGGTAAAGTTCACTCTTCTACCTCTCAAAGCATCACACCGCCTTAAAACTTCTAAAACGGAAGGGCGTTCTTTCCTCACTATCACCCAATCTGAGAGGGAGATGGAGGAAGCAATCAAGGAGACGCATACAGTCCATGCATTAGTTGTCCGACAGGTGATGACCGTGGAGGAAGATCAGAGTAGTGATCAAGAGTTGCCTGACAGTGTGAAGGCGCTACTGGAGGAGTTTAGGGAAATAACATCTGAGGAGCTACCCGATGGATTACCTCCCATGAGGGATATCCAACATCATATTGATTTGATTCCAGGAGCTAGCCTACCTAATCTTCCACATTATAGGATGAGCCCAAAGGAGACAGAAATATTGCAGGGAAAGGTGCAAAAACTACTCCAGAAGGGATTCATTAGGGAGAGCATGAGCCCTTGCGCAGTGCCCGCCTTGCTAACCCCAAAGAAAGATAGTAGTTGGTGCATGTGTGTCGACAGCAGAGCAATCAACAAAATTACCATTGGCTATAAATTCCCAATACCAAAGTTGGAAGACATGCTAGATTGCTTAAGTGGGGCCAAATTCTTTTCCAAGATCGATATGAGAAGTGGTTACCATCAGATTTGGATCCGACCGGGAGATGAGTGGAAGACGGCCTTTAAAACTAAAGAAGGCCTATATGAATGGATGGTCATGCCTTTTGGCCTCAGTAATGCCCCAAGCACCTTCATGCGTATTATGAATCAGGTACTTAAACCTTTTTCTGCTCGGTTTGTCGTAGTTTACTTTGACGATATCCTAATCTATAGCAAAACTGAGAAGGAACACATCGATCATGTGAGGGAAGTGTTGAATGTTCTGAGGGAGAATAAGCTCTTTGTGAATCTAAAGAAATGTGTATTCCTCTCTAGGAGGTTGTTGTTTTTGGGTTTTGTCGTTAGTGGTGATGGAATTACTGTGGATGATGAGAAGGTAAAAGCTATTAGGGAATGGCCCATTCCTAACACCGTAAGTGCTTTGAGGAGTTTCCTAGGATTAACAAGTTTCTATAGAAGGTTTATTCGTCACTTCAGCACCCTTACTGCACCTATGACTGAGTGCCTGAAGAAAGGGAGGTTCCAGTGGAGTGATGAAGCTGAAAGTAGTTTCGGGCTATTAAAAGAAAAGTTGTGCAATGCGCCAGTTCTTGCATTACCTGAATTCGATAAGTTGTTTGAAGTCGATTGTGATGCAAGTGGGGTTGGAATAGGAGTGGTACTATCTCAGGAAAGGAAGCCCATTGCCTTCTTCAGTGAGAAGTTATGCGAGTTTAGGAGAAATTGGTCCACTTATGACAAAGAATTTTACTCAGTGGTGCGCGCTTTGAGGACCTGGGAACATTACCTAGTGGGCAAGGAATTCGTATTATACTCCGACTATGATGCTCTTAAGCACTTGAATAATCAGACCAAGATTAGTAAGGACATGCATGCACGGTGGATTCAATTCTTACAGAAGTTCCCGTTTAAACTTAAACATAAATCGGGAGTCTACAACAAAGTCGCAGATGCTTTGAGTAGGTGAGCCAGTTTGTTGGTGACACTTTACACTGAAGTGGTGGGATTTGAGCATATGAAAGATCTTTACGCAACTGACAATGATTTTAAGGATGCGTGGGTGTTGTGTCGGGACAAACAGCCTAGTAGTGATTTCCATATTTACGATAGGTTCCTCATGAAAGGAAATCAACTTTGTATTCCAAAGTCTTCTCTGAGGGAGAAGCTGATCCGTGATTTGCATGGTGGTGGATTGGCAGGTCATCTGGGCAGAGACAAGACCATTGTAGCAGTCAGTACTAGATACTACTGGCCACACTTGAGGCGTGACGTTGGGAGGATTGTGCACGGTGTTATATATGCCAGACCTCTAAGGGTCAAGCCTAAAACACGGGCCTCTACACGCCACTCCCTGTTCTTGAGAACATCTGGGAGGATTTGTCCATGGACTTTGTCCTGGGATTGTCCCGTACCCAACGGGGCGTTGACTCCGTTTTTGTTGTGGTGGACAGGTTCTCCAAGATGGCCCATTTTATCCCATGTCGGAAAGTCGCTGATGCGCAGGTCATTGCCAAATTATTCTTCAAGGAAGTGGTATGCCTCCATGGGGTACCTAAAACTATCACTTCCGATAGGGACAGCAAATTCTTGAGCCACTTTTGGCAAACTTTATGGCAACTGTTTGATTCCTCCTTGAACTATAGCAGCACCACCCACCCTCAAACAGATGGTCAGACAGAAGCAACAAATCGAACTTTAGGCAATTTAATTAGGAGTATCTGTGGTGAGAAACCCACAGCAGAGTTTGCTTATAACAGTGCCGTTCATAGGACAACAGGCAAGTCTCCATTCTCTATTGTCTATACCAATACTCCTAATCATGCTGTAGATTTGATCAAGCTTCCAAGGGATACTGCGTCTCACACAGCAGCCAAAAACCTAGCGGATAGTTGGCAGAACGTTATAGCTGAGGTGCGGGCGAAAATTGAACAATCTAATGCTAAGTACAAAGCTGCAGCTGTCAAGCATCGCAGGCAACAAGTGTTTTCAGTGGGTGATCAGGTTATGGTATTCTTACGCAAGGAACGGTTCCCTGTTGGAAAATACAGCAAGCTTCAACCTAAAAAGTATGGTCCGTATAAGATCGTGCAGGCAATCAATGATAATGCTTATGTGGTTGGTTTACCAAACACCATGGGCATTTCAAAGACATTCAATGTCGCTGATATCTTTCCCTTTTCCCTGACGATGTGGTGTTATATCTTACAGAGAACTCGGGGTCGAGTTCTTCTCTGGTGGGAGAGAATGATGGAGGGGATACAAGACGCGATCATACGGTTGGAAGCACGAGTTCTGCGCACGGCCTGAAGCACGGCCGTGTCTCGACCAGGGGTATCGAACAACAAATATTCACAGAGTCCAACACGGCCTGAAGCACGGCCGTGTCTCGACCAGGGGTATCGAACGACCAATCTTCACAGAATTCAACATGGTCTGAAGCACGGCCGTGCCTTTACCCGTGTACGCGTAGATTCACCTTTTCTTTTGATATTTTAAGGGAGAGTATATAAACCCTTTTGTTAGTCATGTTAAGGTTACGTCTTATTTTATATTTGAAATACATTTTGTGAGAGGCTGCTCTCCTTTAACGGGTTGTGCGCAACCATTGTGTGTGTCAGATTCATTCGTTGAGTGATTCTCGTGTTTCTCTATGCTAACTCGCTGCGTCAAATATGATGCGTCTGGTCAGGGCATTGGGGCTGTCCTTATGCAAGAACAGAGGCCTATTGCTTACTTTGATAAGACTTTAGCCAAGTCTAGTTATGAGCGAGAACTTATGGCTTTGGTGCTTTCTATTCAACATTGGCGCCTTTATTTGCTTGGTCGAAAATTTATTGTTTGGACTGATCAGAAGAGTTTGCAGTCTTTGCTCGACTAGCGTATTACTACTCCAGCCCAACAACTCTGGCTAGTAAAGCTTTTAGGCTATGACTTCGATATTCAATATAAGCCAGGTCTTGCTATTTAAGCTACTGATGCTTTGTCCCGAATGCATTCCACTCTGGTCTTGCTAATCAAGCTACTGATGCTCTGTCCTGAATGCGTTCCACTCCGGCTTTGGCTGCTATTTCTAGTCCGATTTGGACTGATCATTCTGCTATCAGTCACTCTGTTCTCCAGGATCCTTTTTTATCCAATGTTGTGGTTTCTTTACAGCAAGGTCTTGCTGTTCCTAAGGGTTATCATTTGGCTCATATTGTTTTGTATCATAATGGCCGTTTGGTGGTTCCGGCTAAGTCTCACTGGGTTTCTCTTTTTCTTCGCGAGTTCCATTCCACTACAACAGTTGGTCATGCTAGGGTATTACGGACTTACAAGCGTCAACCTACCAATTTGTATTGGCCTAGTATGCGCAAGGATGTGGAGGCTTTTGTGGCTGCTTTTGAGGTTTGTTAGCATAATAAAGACCAGTCTTTAACCCCTGCGGGCCTATTATAACCTCTTCCTACTCCTTTTTGGTTTGGGAAGACATTTCTCTCAATTTTATTGTGGGTTTACATAAGTCTCGGGGTTATGAAGTGATTTGGGTTGTGGTTGATTGCTTATAGAAATATGCGTATTTCTTACTTCTTAGATGTCCTTTTACCGCCCACACAGTTGCCCATAGTTCTATGGCTGAAGTGGTCTGACCTCATGGCATTCCTTGTTCTATTGTTAGTGGTCGAGATCCTTTATTTGTTGGCACCTTTTGGCATGAGCTTTTTTGGTTGCATGGCACTCATTTATGGTTTAGTACCACTTATCACCGTAAATCGGATGGTCAAATCGAAGTTCTTAATCGTTGTTTGGAAGCTTATTTATGTTGTTTTGCTTCAAATCAGCCTTGTGCTTAGGCTATTTAGGTGTCTTGGGTAGAGTTACAACACTTCCTTTCACATTGTTGCAGGTATGATTCCTTTTGAGGTTGTATATGGTCACAAATCTTTGACTTTACCTTCTTATTTGGGTGATGCTTTTGTTTCTTCTTTACATGATGATCTACGCACTTGGGATGAGGTGTTGCAACAACTCCATTATAATATGGAGTGCTCTTAGCTTCATATGTGTTTTTCAGCTATCTGTGGAGTTTGTTGTTGGGGATTCGGTTTATTTGAAGCTTTGTCCTCATTCTCAAACTTCTTTATTCTCTTCCATTTCTGCAAAGCTTGCTCCTTGCTATTTTGGCCCCTTTCATATTGTGGAACAGATTGGTCTTGTAGCTTATAAGTTATAATTGCTAGATGGCTGTTACATTCATTTTGTTTTTTCCTTTCTCACTGTTGAAATGTCATGTGGGTGTTCACCCTGTTACTTCCTCCTTGCCTGCTGAATTATCTTTTGATTTACTTCCTTCACTTCAATCGGCTTGCATTTGGGGTTATTGTTTTTCTCTTCACGATGGCCGAGAAATTCCTTAGTTTTATGTCCAATGGCAAGGCTAATCCATCAATGATGCTTCTTGGATAGATCAAGATGCTTTTCATCTGTAGTTTTCTACATTCGACCTTGGGAACAAGGTCGATTCTTTCGGGGAGGTATTGTTATGATTCCTTAGACAGTTAAGCCTATTACATGTGTATACACAAGACGTGTAAATGGGACTTAAGGACTTTAGTGCATTATTTGTTTGTTTAGAGATACTTTTAGATATTTTCTTTTTATTTCTTCTAGAAGTTTCGGAACTATCTAGACAACTTTATAACTGTTTTGGTAGGCTATAAATACTTGTCTGCTAGCTATTCTAAGGAGGTTGGAAACTTAGCTAGTTGATGCTTGAGCAAGTGTGCTCAAGGAGGCTTCATAGCTAGAGCTTGTGTACCTTTTTTTTCTCCTGAAAATTAATAAAATAGCTTATTGTTCATCTTAAACAAGTTGAGTTGTGATAATTTGTTATGGTATAATATTTGTTAGTGTTGAAATTCTCTTAGGTGGAAGACACTTGTAAATAGAGAACATGTGAGGCTCAAAGGATATTGGGTGTAGCTTCGGTGTAATCACTCCGATATCTAAGTTAGCATAAGTTTTTATGAAACTAGTGAGCTAAAGATAGTTTGAGGGTTTAAGATTTTGAACCTAGATTCAAGTGGTGCAAACCCCTATTTATAAGTGTTGGGGTTGAGACAATTTGGTGGATGGAATTAAGGTGTTGTAGGTAAATTCATCTTGTGTCTATGTTGTTTTTCCATGCAAGTTGCACCTTCTCTAGATCCTCTCATATATTAGGTTTAGGTGAGTGTGAATGACTTGATCTGAGTTGTTTGGTCTAATATTCGAAATTGGACTGATCTTCAGTTCTTAGACTAGGACTTGAGAGTTCAAAATTTGGTCTTTAGAGCTTAGTTGTAAGCTTAAGTAGATTGGATTGGGCTTAGGTGTCACGCCCCACTCTAAGGGCCTCTCATGACAACCCGCCACGATCGCTTAACCCCTCCTTAAGCAACCGCGAAGCATTTTATCTTCAACGTTGACCTGTTCATCAAAGTAATCATATTTCCTACTCACAAGATAATTAATTACATAAAACATTACTGGGCCTCAAATGGTTCCCATTTCACCATAATGGGTACACCCAAGACCATATCAGGCTACTCAATTACATTTTCATCAATTACAAAATAAAAGATCCATCCTAAAGATGTCTGCATTCAATCTAAGCCTCACGTCCTTTCCACGACCATGTCCACCATTAGCGCAACGAGTACTCACCTTGGTTCGTTAATTCATCATGAAGTTTAGGTAGTCTCTACCTGCAAGGCAAAATCTATAGGGGGGTAAGCCAAAGCTTAATGAGACAAGGTGCAATCTTTCAGTGTTGCAAAAAACACAAGCAAAATTCAAATAAGTGCTTTGCATAGACAAACACATGAATGCAACATCTCACGCGGTTTTCCTGTAATCGACGTGAAGTCTAGGGTTTACGACTCCCTTGACCTTGGGTTGAGGATTCCAAAGCTACCATTAGTGCCCGGGTCTTACTCATATCTTTATTATTCTTATTACTTAATTAAGCTGTGTCTTAGCTTTAATGTTTTAGGCTTAGGTGCCTCAATACACCAAGCATTTACACCCTCAAGAGACAGACCAAACTCAGAATCGTCAAGGTGTGATAATCCCCTAATCACTTAGTCCGTACTTGGCGGAACAACGATCCTCTTGATCACTTTCGGCGCATCCTATAGCAGTGATGGCCTTCAATCTTATGCACATGTCTCGTGGAAATGCACGTCAAGTTTTTTTAATTAGATCTCATAATTAATTAGAGTTTCGAGGATGATCATACAATCAAGTATAAGTGCAATTGTCAATCATATGAACAACTAATCACAACACACGAAACCATTCTAGAAGCAAGGCATAACTTAACACAACAAAAAGACAACACACATATGGTTGGCATGATATATTGATAAGCTAAGGAGTACTAATACAACTTCCATTGTTGCACTTCTTTTTTCCCATTTCTTCTCTATACTTATATTCATGACTATAACTCCATATATTATCCTTGAATATGCCTTCATCAATACCATAGGTGTATAAATGTTGAATTTGTTTCCCATGCCTCTTTTGGCATATACATCTCATGAGGATTTATGCATGTTGTAATTGAGATCATGTAATACCACTCTTCTTATCTCATATCTATATACCCATAACATACGTCATATGCATCATCTTATCTTTCCACCTCACTTGGACACCACACACATATGTATATATATATGCAAAGACTTAGATTATGAAAGCCTAGATTTTCTCTTCCATAATTTGTATTGTTTGTAAAGGCTTGACTACATATACTTCCCATAACAACATACATGACACAATGACATCTTTTTTTACCAGTTATAAATTCATACCTATTCGCATTAAGAGAATAAACTCCATCTTTACATACCCCTACATGTTGTTTTCTAGTCCTATTCATGGGTTTTCACTCTTCTTCAAATTCCCTAACACACAAGTTTACAAAACAACTAACACACTACAATCTTAACTCCCACTTCCATTTCATCTTATGTATCACATCTTTTAAGTCTAACTTCTATTCCTCTTCTCCTCATACCACATATACACATGAACATATATATCATCTAGCAAGACATCATATAGCGTTAATTTTCCTACTCCTCTGTTCTTGACCAGCTAGCTTATTTCAGCTACGTTTATATGTATCATTCCACACCTCAGCGGAAATAAAGAATGCCCTACCATTTCCTGTTCTCAAGTGATTCACGCACACAACAACATAACAAGAAACAAGATGCAGGGATGGCCAGCAAGGGGAAGAAGATGGAATGCTACACACTCTTACCTATACACGCAGCTCATGGAAGGATGATTTCTCAAATTTTCAGCCAACAATCTCGTCAGAGTACATGCATATACATTCAATCCTACACGCCATGTGCAGCAGGGAGATAACTACACCAATGACAAGTATCAACAAAGGACTAAAGTGATTAAACCGTACTTCATTCCAGCCAAATACCTATATATCCACCCACATATATGATCACCTACAGCAGCCATTTTTCTCCAAACACAACAAGAGCTGATCAGAAGCTAGCACACCAAGAACGCATCAGCAACATCCACAATTCTAGCTGTGACAGTACGTATATATATATATATATATATATATATATTACATCCTCTGTTATGTGAAGGAGTCCACTGCATGCACGAGGAGAAGAATCACGTATGTCCAGCAACGTCTTATATACATATATATATATATATATATATTGGTTGCTACTCCCTCGCCATCCTCCATTTACGGCAGTAAGGGAAATCTGTCCAGTAGCACATACACACAAGTATATACATAGATATATATATCACACCCTCTGCTACATGGATCTCTTCCCTCCAATCGCACCATCACAGACCAGCGACGTTTTACACAGGTGCAAAACATATATATATATCTTTATTCACGATGAAGGAAATCGCGGCGTGCACGAGGAGAATGGTCCTGTCCTGTCCAGCCTATCATATATATATATATATATATATATATATATACACCACAACAATTTCACAACGAGACAGCACATAAAATACATAATACAAGGAATCCTACTCACCTCTCTTATTTTGTCGGATTTATTCGAAATAATCCTCGGATCCTAACCGAAACCCTTTTTACCTAGAAAATTAGAAAAAGTATATTAATACACTAAATACATAGTTTAGGTTACTTTATTTAGTGTTTTTAAATTATTACAACTAATTTTAAGTAAAATACTAAATTTTATACCTATTTATTTTTTATATATAACTTTTAAAAATAAATTCTATTTCGTAAAAAATTAATCTAGTTGAGTTGTACTCAGCTTAAGGAACACGTGGGTAGTCTTGGATCGTCGATAAGAGAGGTTGTATGTGTGAGTTATGATTTTTTTTGTTCGGTTTTTCCCTTTTGTTTTCTTCCCGTTCTCGTCTCGTCTTCGTGGTCCCTTACGTCCTGTCTTCTGCGTTTCCCTTTTTTTTTTTTTTGGCTGTGTTTTGCTGGCATGACCGTGGGTCCTTCACGGCTGCTCCCATATATATATATATATATATATATATATATATATATATATGCTATATTATTATTATTATTATTATTATTATTTAATACTTTATTAAATTAGGTTTTTGAGAAAATCTTAGTATACTTTTACTCGCGCAACGATCTCAATAAAATTTAAAATTTTAATATTTTATTACAAAATTTTATGCTTAAGCTAATTTGATTATTCTGAATGCAAATATTTACTCGAAATTCCTATTTAACAATGCTAAATCTATGATTTTATTCTATTCCATCATTTACTCAAAATTTTCTTATGGTTTACCTTTAATATGCTTATTTCTATTATTATAACTTCATTCGAAGAGTGTTTTAAGGGTTTTAATAAAATATTTTAATTATTCCGTTATTATACAAAATTAAAGTTCGCGGGTTTTACATTAGGGGCCCAAGTCCATATATATTATCAACAGTATCTATTATTATATTTACTTGTTATTATGTGCATGTTGCTTTGTTAATATTTTTTTTCTCGATTTTATCTTTAGATGGAGAAGTTGATTTGCTTTTTAAATCTTGATATTATTAATGTCCGGTTGCCGTAAGTGATGAAGATAACTGGCTTTTTGTTAATTTCCTTACCGACTGCTGATTGATTGCAGCATTGCTGCTCATATGCTGATTGTCGAGTCTAATTTTTGAATTCCCATTCCTAATCCGATCTAGACTAGACCCTATGCTCATCTAATATAGATCCTCGACTTGAGTTAGGAACTTCGTTTAATTTTGGAGTCGCCACCCAACTGTTATTAGGAAAGATTGAATTAAGACTAAAAGAGCGGATTAGTCTTAATTTAGACCACTAGTCGTCGTGATTTTCTCTTCTCTTTTTTGTGAAAAGAGGAAATGGGAAAACCAGAGTTTCTAAGTTCAGAGGCTAACCTATTTAAAACCCTAAAGTTACCACCTAATCTCCTAAAATTTACTCATTCTAGAAATGTCTTTTATTTTTTGTTTCTGTTGCCTTTTTATTGTGTTTTTGATTGAATTATTCTAGAAAAGTGATTTTTTATTCGTTTTATGGGTTGCCCCAAATGGATGCCTACGTACTTGCTATTCAGGATCAAACAAGCCGTAGTTCGCTTTTCCTGAAAACTTTAAGTGTGTTTGTGAATTTTAATTTTGAAATTTCTTTTGATTTATGTTTTTACCATTTTAGGATTTTTCTAAAAAAAGTCTAAGCCTAAGCTTTAATTTGATTCTTTTGAAAATAATTTTAAGGAAAAACATCAATTTTGGATTTATTTTAAAAAAATAAAAAAATAATTTTTCTAAGTGATAAAACTCATTTTTTTTTTATATTTTTCAACTTATTCATGCTATTATAAATTTTTATTTGATTTTTTATGAATTTTTATTTTTATTGATTTTTATTATTTTTTATATTTTTTATGAATTTTTCATAATTTTTATGAATTTTTATTTTTATTGAAAATTTTTCTCCTAGACTTTTATCTATCCCATTTTAAAAGCTAAATTTTTATTATTTTTTCCTAACATTTTTATTCTGTTCTTTGTAAATTTTCTACATTTTTATTATTTATTATTATAATTATGTTTTTATTTTTTTATGTCATTAAATCCTAAAAATCTAATTTCTAGCATTTTTCAAATATCAAATAAGTAGATAAATAACAAGTAACAAATAAATAAATTAATTCGGAATAAAATAAATAACAAATTAATAAACTAATTCGGAATAAAATAAACCAAATAAATAAACAAAAATAATAAAAAAATCGGAAAATCCGACTTACTTGGATTCGGGTCGATGCGCGGGTCGGGTCGGGTCGAAGCGGGTCGATCGGATGCGGTGGCGGGGAGTGCTCGTTGATGGCGTTCCGGCGGCCTTCTTCAGCGGTTGCAGTGTTAAATCCTAGGTTATCGAAGGTGATGAATCAAATGGTGGCGGTGGTTTATTCCAGAAACGCCTCCTGGTGGTTGCTCAGCTCCTGATCGGCAGTCGCGGCTTCGAACTCCTCCAATGGACTTTGATTCTCTCTTTTCTCTTGCTTTTGGTATGTCATTTGACTTCTTCACTTCATCCTCTATTTATAGGCTTTCGAAATCGAGCTGGATAAGCTTGGATTTCCACAAATCGAATTTGCGGTTAAATGAACCAACTCCGATTTGTGTAAATCCTTCGATTTGTTCAGATTTGATTCAAATTGGATGATGTTTATCTCAATTCTGTTGAAGATCTGTTGGATTTGTGCAAAAAATCGAATCGAAACGGCCGAAATTTGAATTTTTCCTTTCGTCGGTGATCTCGGACCGAGGTTGAAGATGATCACGCGCTTGGCACGTGCGTTCACTCCAGCCAATTAGAAGCTGCCACGTGTCCCAGGTAAATGAAAAATTTGCAAAACGCAGAATCTGCTCCCCCCGCGTTTCGAACCCCTGACCTCGCACCCGCGCGCACTTGCCTGACCATGGCTCGGACCAGTTGAGCTAGCCCATTTTCCTGATTTTGTTTATTTCGCAAATTGCATATATGCAATGCGATTTTTTTTATTTTTTTTGTATTTTTTAAAATTCAAAAATTTGTAAAAATTATTTATTCCTTATTATTTCCATTTCTGAAATCATTTTTCAAAATTGATGTGTTTTCCTATTTATTTTTATTTTTTGAATATTTTTTCCATTTTCACTAAATTAGAGAAAAATTGGAAAAAATTGGGAAAAATTGGAAATTGATTATTATTGATTCTTAGGAAAAAAATGGGGTGTTTACAACTGCTCCTCTTTGTAGTAAAGTTTGAAAAACTTAACTACAAATACAATAAAGATGCTATTTTTTGCCTCTTGATTGAATAGATAACACCTTGGTTTGGCTGGTTATCTGGAAATTGGTTTTTTGGTAGGAAAATGCTCCAATAGCTAATAATCCCACGAGTTTAAAATGGTCCTACAATTTAGAGTAATGTTCCCTCCCCAAAAAGTGCTTTATGGGCTGACTAATTGGCGATATGAAACATCTCAAGCATTGTTTAGGAGTGTAGAATAACTGATGATAGGAAGCGTCTTATCAGACTAGCATCCTTGAAGAGAAGGTTATCTTAGGAAGCGCCCTTATGAGCTGGCCACCTGTCAATAGAAGCGTCTGATTAAACTAGCGACTGTTTGGAAAAATACCTCCAAAAAGTGCTCCATTGAGCTGACTAATCGATAATCAAAAGTTTGAAAAAGTGCTCCTATAAGCTGATTAATTGATAGATTCGAAAAGTGCTTCTCTGAGCTAACTAATCGAGGGTGTCTAGGAAAGTGCCCCTTCTTTGGGCTGACTGACCTATAGCGGGAAGTGTCTTCTTAGACTAACGACCCTGGGGGAAATGTCTCAAAAAGTGCCCCTATGGGCTGACCTTGAGACAAGATATTTAGGAAAGTGCCCTTCTTGGGCTGACTAACCTATAGCAGGAAGTGTCCTCTTAGACTAACGACTCTGGGGGAAATGTCTCAAAAAGTGCCCCTATGGGCTGACCTTGAGACAAGATATTTAGGAAAGTGCCCCTCTTGGGCTGACTAACTTATGATAAAAATATCTCAAAAAGGTACCCCTATGGGATGACCCTAAGAGAGGATATTTAGGAAAGTGCCCCTCTTGGGCTGACTAACCTATGATAAAGATGTCTAAAAAAGGTGCCCCTATCGGTTGACCATAAGAGAGGATATTTAGGAAAGTGCCCCTCTTGGGCTGACTAACCTATGATAAAATGTTTCAAAAAGATGCCTCTATGGGCTGACCTTAAGAGAGGATATTTAGGAAAGTGCCCCTCTTGGGTTGACTAACCTATGATAAAGATGTCTCAAAAAGGTGCCCCTATGAGCTGACCTTAAGAGAGGATATTTAGGATAGTGCCTCTCTTGGGCTGACTAACCTATGATAAAATAAATATCTTGAAAGGTGCCTTTATAGGCTGACCTTAGAAGAAGAGATCTAGGGAAGTGCCCCTTTTTGGGTTGACTACCCCATTAAAGGGAATGTTTAGATAAGTGCCCCACTATGGGCTGACTCATCTTATACTTTTGAACATGCTTTCTACTGACTGAGCTAAATGATGTGATGCTTTTCATGATATGATGATAGTTATTCATTTTAATATGCTTGCCAATTTATCGTGGATAGCAACCAAACAACTGAACCTTCGTGCTAGTTTTCTTCTACTTCACTTCTTCTTATCTTGACACGAGGTTGAAAATCTTGATGTGCTTCCTTTTTTGTGCGCAAGGCTCTTTTGACGGTAGCGTTATCCTACTAATGCACTAAGTTCTAATGCTCAAAAGTAGATAGAATTATATTACAAAACATATTGAGATTCATTATCATTTTAGTGTTTATCTTTCACTAGTGAAGTGATGGGTAATGTGTTTAGGAATATTTGTTGTGATGAGAATTGATTGGGATTATTGACCATTCAAGGATATTAACTTTGCTTGTAAAAAGTAAAAACTCGAACTCAACGAAATTTGTATCGAACATTAGCTTTCATAAACACTGGCAAAATTTCAATTCCCTTGCCTAAGGATAGTATATCTTTACAGCATCTATGTTAATGAGATCTCTCAATTCCGAACCATCCATTTGAGTCAGTATCAAAACACCTCATGACAAAACCTTTTTCACCACATAAAGGGCCTTCATAGCTTGGGGTGAATTTTCCTCTAGAGTCTTGGGCATTCGGGAGAACCTTTCTTAACACCAGATCCCCCTCTTTGAAGTACCGAGGCCTCATCTTCTTGTTAAATGCTCGGGCCATCCTTTGCTGGTAACACTGGCCATGACATATTGTAGTGAGTCTTTTTTCATCAATTAGATTTAGCTGATCAAGCCTCTTCTTTACCCAGTCGAATTCAGTTAGCTGAGTTTCTAACAGAATTCTGAATGATGGTATTTCGACTTCGACTGGTAGCACTGCTTCTGTACCATATACCAATGAATAAGGGGTAGCTCCAGTAGATGTTCTTATTGAAGTCTTATAAGCCATGAGAGCAAACGGTAACATTTCCTGCCAATCTTTGTAAGTTGTTATCATTTTCTCGATGATCTTTTTGATATTTTTGTTAGCTGCTTCTACTGCCCCATTCATCTGAGGTCGGTAGGGAGTTGAATTTCTATGACTTATGCGGAATTGTTGATATAAACCTATCATCGACTTGTTATTAAGGTTGGTACCGTTGTCGGTGATAATGGACTCAGGAACTCCATATCGGGCTATTATGTCCCTTTTCAAGAAGCGGACTATTACCCCTTTGGTGACATTGGTATATGACGAAGCTTCTACCCATTTGGTGAAGTAATCAATTGCTACCAGTATAAACCTGTGGCCGTTGGATGATGTCGGAGTGATTGGACCAATTATGTCGATTCCCCACATGGAGAAAGGTTATGGTGCTAGTAACAAGTGTAACTCGTTGGGCGGAGCATTTATCCGGTTTGCATATACTTGACATAGATGACAATGCTTGACATATTTTATGCAATCCGATTCCATGGTTAACCAATAATATCCTAACCTCATGATTTTTCGGGCTAACATGTAGCCATTCATATGAGGTCCACATACTTCTTCATGTACCTCTTTCATCAGCTCGCATGCTTCATTTTTGTCCACACATCTTAATAAGGTGGTATCAGATGATCTTTTGTAGAGTATAGACCCACTTAACAAGAAATGACTTGCTAACCTTCTGAGTGTTCTTTGGTCATTCTTGCTAGCCATTTCAGGGTATTTACTTTCTTGTAGAAAGGTCTTGACGTCGTGATACCAGGGCTTGTCGTAGTGTATTTTTTCAATTGTTAAACAGTAGGCGGGCCGATTTTCGATGTCTATTTTCATCGATTGAACTTCGGTGCCCCCTGTTATCTGGATCATAGATGCTAGTGTGGCTAGTGCATTTGCAAACTGATTCTGAGTTCTCGGGATATATGTGAAAGTGATTGCCTTGAATTCTTCGATCAGCTTTGTCAAGTGTTGATGATATGGTACCAGTTTGGGGTCTTTAGTCTTGTATTCCCCTCTTGTCTATAGTATGATGAGTGACGAATCCCCATATACTTCTAATTCGTGGATTTCCATTTGGCAGGCCATTTTGAGGTTGAGAATGCACGCCTCATATTCCGCGATATTATTGGTATATGGAAATGTAAGTCTTGTCGCTGTAGGGAATTGTGTGCCGTCTGGGGATATTAATACTGCCCCAATCCCGAAACCGAATACGTTGGCAGCTCCATCGAAAAATAGTTTCCACTTATCGTTCTGCTCTATCCCAAAGTCTTCTACCAGCATATCTTCAACTGTTAATATATTTTCATCCGGAAATTGGGCTTGTATTTCTTGGGAATCTGTCTCGACAGGGTGTTCTGCCAATTGGTTAACTAAGGCTTGCCCTTTCATTGACTTCTGATTCATGTATGTGATGTCAAACTCGAATAAGAGCATCTGCCATTTAGAGATTCTTCCTATCAAAGCGGGTTTTTCTGCTAAGTATTTCAAGGGATCATGTCTTGTTAGCAGCTCAATATGATAGTAAAGGGTGTATTGCCTTAGTCAATGCATGACCCAAATTAGAGCACAATAAGTCTTCTCCACCTCTGAGTACCTCTGTTCCCCATCTGTGAATTTCTTGCTCAAATAATATATAAGACGTTCTCTTCCCTCTCCATCTTTCTACCTCAGCACGCATCCCATGGATTCAGGGAGTATAGTGAGGTATAAGAATAAGGGTTTTCCTTGCTTTGGGACTATCAAGACCAGAGGTTTTATAAGATAGTCTTTGATCGTCTTGAATGCTTCCTCGCATTCATCGTCCCATTCTATGGTGGCATTCTTTTTCAACAGACGGAATAGTGACCGACATTTATCGGTGAGCTGTGAGATGAAACGAGCTATATAATTTAATCTCCCCAGCAGGCTTCTTACTTCTTTAACGGAGCGTGGGGAAGGTAACTCTAATATGGACTTTACCTTGTCAGGGTCGATTTTAATGCCTTCTTGGCTTATGACAAACCCTAACAATTTCCCCGTTGTGACCCCGAAAGTACATTTTTCTGGATTTAACTTGAGTTGGAATTTTCTCAGTCATTTAAACAATTTCCTTAGGATATCTATATGGCTTTCTCCTTCTTTAGATTTGGCTATCATGTCGTCGACATATACTTCAACCTCTCGATGCATCATGTCGTGAAGTATTGCGACCATGGCTCTTTGATACGTTGCCCCGGCGTTTTTCAAACCGAAGGGTATGACCTTGTAACAGAAAGTTCCCCATGTTGTGATGAAAGTCATTTTGGTTTTATCTTCTTCAGCCATTTTTATTTGATTATATCCTGAGAAACCATCCATGAATGAGAAGAGATGGTTTCCCGCAGTGTTGTTTACTAGAACATCAATGTGAGGTAGGGGGAAGTTATCATTTGGTGTAGCTTGGTTTAAGTCCCGGAAGTTTATGCATACGCGTACTTTTCCATTCTTTTTCATAACGGGGACTATATTTGCTACCCATTCTGGGTAATCGGATACTTCAATGAACCTTACTTCTAGCAGTTTCTTGACTTCTTCTTTAATCTTTAGTAAGATATCAGGCCTAAATCTTCTCAGTTTATGAACTACTATTGATTGGTCTAGTCTTGGCATGTCGCCATATGACCAGGCAAACACATCCGTATATTCTGTTAATAGCTCGGTTATCTCACATTTTTGCTCGGCACTCAAACTAGTCTCGATTTTGAGGTTCTTAGGTTTTTCCATGCTTCCTAGATTTACTGTCTCCACCGGCTCGTCGATCGAAATTCCGCTTTGCTCATGTTTTTGCCAATTTTCTTGTATTATTCCGTGGTCAAGGATATCGCCCTCAACAACTGACCCAGCAACGTTGGAAACGATATCAACGTTTTTATTTTCTACCTGCGCGAAATATCCTTGATGTTCGATGGTAGGAAATCTGGTTAAAGTAAAAATGAAAGCATATATATAAGAAAAAACAGACTGTAATTGAATTAATAAAGAGTCTCAATAAAATTTGTTCAATAATCATTCTCTACTTTTGAGCTAACCTAGAGCTATTGATAGGATAACAAAACCAATTGTTCAGAGCCGGATGCTGATTGGACGTGCAGGGGGTTGGTTTCCCATTGCTGACGTCACCTTCGTTTATCTGAGGATTTTGAATGATATTTGCTTTTCGGAAAGATTGTTGGAGAGGTGGGATGCACATCTGGGCATCGATTGGCTTCTCCTTCATTCTGCCTTTGACACCTTTTGCTTGTGCTTCTTCTTCGGTTGTAAGAACGTACCTTAGTCCAAACATCCCTTGCTGCCTCTCTTTAAACCGATGACCCTCTTTGCTGGTCACTACGTTCACTTCATTAAAAATTTGTAGTCTAAGGTCTTCTGAACCTTCCTCCCCAATATATGGTATAGCAGTCTCCTTGTTTATGGCGTAATCCTGCTCACCAAGTACGGTGACTATCTGCTCGTTTGCAATGAATTTGACCCTTTGGTGGAGACTAGAGGGGATGGCTCCAACAACATGTATCCAGGGTCTTCCCAAAAGTAAGTTGAAAGATCTTGGGATGTCGAGGACCTGAAAAGATATGTGGAATACTTGTGGACCAATCTCCACTGGTAGGTTTATCTCCCCTACTATATCTCTTTTTGACCCATCAAAAGCTCTGACCACCGTTGAGCTAGGTTTTATGTTGCTTAGATCGACCCTCAATAAGTCGAGAGTAGCCAATGGGCAAACGTTGAGGGATGATCCGTTGTTGCTGAGTACCCGGGAGACAATTGTGTCATTGTACCTGACCACTATGAATAGTGGTTTTGTATGTTGGTCTCCCTCCTCTCCTAGCTCTTTCGGAGAGAAAGATATCTGGTCCATTGTAAAAATAGAATCCACCACGTGACTTATGTTGTCTATAGCGATGCCTTCTAGGACCTGAATCTGTTTGAGCACTTTAAAGAGTGCTTTCTTATGGGGCTCGGATGTTGTAAGAAGGCCCATGAGTGATATCTGTGCTGGAACTTTATTTAGTTGTTCCATTATCTTGTATTCACTTGCCTTGACCATCTTTGTAAATGCAACGGGTCCCTCTTCCTCTTCCTCTCCATTCTCCACGTTGGGCTCTTCGGTCGGGGCTCTATACTTTGGGTCGTATATTCTCCCAGAGCGGGTGATTCCTCCCACCATAGGAGGTCGCTCTTGTTCGAGGGCTCGATAGTCGAAAGGTGCAACCTTATAACTCTCTACCGGTATCGGGACATTAAATACATATCATTTCTTTGGGATCTGTATCTCAGTTGATTGTCTCTCATAGCATTTTATAACTCTGGGCTTCTGATGAGAATTGATCATGTTTATAGTCTTCTCCTCTTTCTTTGGTGGGTTTTCTTCCTTCTCAAATTCTGGCCCCCATCCGTTAGGCGGCCCATATTCAGTTGGGGTGTAAGAATAGTTCACCAAGTATTCAAACCTCCCATGTGATTCTCCCAAAGTGCCGACTGTTGGGTCTTCGGCTAACCATCTTCTTTTGATATGTGACTTTGGAGCTTTCTCTGGAGCTTGATGGGATTGCTTTTTCTGTTGGTCTGTCGTCTTCTGCTTAGGGGATTCCTTAGGAGTTGACTCTTCAGCTGTGATCATGTTGATGGTGGGCTTATGATTGGGCAGTGGGTTGGTGTTAACATTGGGTGCTGGGGTGTTCACAAAATCCAGCTGTATGATTCCAGCGTTGATTAGGTCTTGGATTTTATGCCGGAGCCTCCAGCATCTATCTGTAGAATGCCCCTCTTGACCCATATGGTAGTCACATTTGAGGCTTGAGTCGAAATTTTTGGGCTTGTACCGGTTGTTGGGGATCTCAAAACTGATCAAGTTGTTCGCCCTCAGCCGAGCAAAGACTTGGCTGAGTGGGATGGGAATTGGAGTGAACTGCCTTGGGACCCTGGTGGCCTGGGTATGACCTGTCGTGGATTGTTGGGCTGGGGTACTCATGGTCTGAAATGTCACGCGAGTTCCAGCTTTTTCTGCTTTACCGGAATAGACCGTGCTGACGGTAGACTCCTTGGCTCTATTACCTCCTAAGGGCCTTTATGTTAGTGTGACCCTAGGAGAATCCATTGTTTAGAGTCTGCCGGTGGTGATGACACTTTCAATCCGGCACCCTGCAGCTACCAACTCTGCAAGGCTAGACGAGGTCTGGCCTACCAGATGTGAAAAGTAGGTCTTGTCTAAAGTGTTGACAAATATGGATGTCAACTCCTTCTCAGAGATTGAGGTTGCTACTCTGGCCGCCTGGGCTCTCCAGCGTTGAGCATACTCCTTAAACGGCTCGGTATGTCTTTTCCGGAGACTCCCCAGATCAATCACAGATGGGGCGACTTTAATATTGAACTTATACTGGTCATAGAACGCCCGGGCTAGCTTTTCCCAGGTGTTGACATTGTTGAAGTCCAGGTGGGCGTACCAGACCAATGCAGGGCCTGTGAGGCTGTCTTGGAAAGTCTGGATCATGAGTTGGTCGTATTGAGCATACTTGCTCATTTTTTGGGCATATAGCTTGATATGCATTTTGGGGCACCCGGTCCCATCGTATTTTTCAAACTCCGGGGTCTTGAACTTCTCGGGGTATACCTCTTCCCTGTACCCTAGCAGACTGGTGATCCCAGCCTACTCGAAACCATCAGGACCCTCAATTGTTTCCATCTTATCATGGAGTTGCTGGAAGAGTCTCTTCTCCATCTCTTTCTATCTCTCTTCTATCTCTCTCTTCAGGTCATCAGAGATTGGCCCCTGGTTGATCCTCGGCTCATATTCAAAGGTTGGGTTGAGGTAGGAATTGATTTCTTCATACTCCGGAGGCTGTCCCTCCATTGCTTTCCCTTTCCTGGCCCCTGAATGTTCTTCCTAGGTTGGCTGAGTGGTGCGAAGGAGGCCGATGCTTTCAGTTAAGAGGTGGACCTAGGCAGCTAATTGTTGGACCGTTTGTTCTAGGGACACGATCCTAGAGTCCGAGGCAGCTTCAGCATTCGTGTTGTTGCGGTTGTCGCTACTGTTTGCCATCTTTGCTCTTGAAAGTGTGCAAATTGGGCTTCTGAGAGGGTTCGGTTACTTGGAAGCTATTTTGATACCTGGCACGCATTTTTTCTTTAGTATAATGTATGCAAAATGCTATGCATGTGGCACACGAATGCTTAAAATAAAAGGGTCGACAATTGATTGACGATGTAATATTAAAACTTTACTTTTATAATATTGAAAATTTTGGAGTTCGATGCTCAAAGAAAATAAAAAATTACAAATGATGATCTATTTCCTAGCTCTTTTGGTCTTCTGTTGTGGAGGCTCAGGCTTCCCATTGATGATGGCTTCCAGTTCTTCGACTCTGGCTTTAGTCTTCTCCAACTGGGCTTCCAAGGCTTTGTTCCTTTGGTCGGATTCCTTGAATCGTCCTTTCCAGATGTCTTTCTTATAGTTTGCAGCTTCAAAGTATATCTCCATCAGGGCCTTGACCTGCTCTAGGTAGAATTTTAGCTCTGGATTCATCTTGTCTGGCCTTGGTTAAGTGACATCTGGAACCCGGTATGCTCTCTCCCCTGTCTAGTATAGCTGGCGGATTACAAACTCTCTGGTGGCTCGGTGCTTTCCCACTTCTCCATCTAGCTCGCCAAGGTCCACATTCGGGCTTTCAACTCTGGCTTCCCAAAGTGCTTTGACCTCTGCCAGCTTAGCAAGCTTTTCAGCCACCAGCAGGTTCGGATCTTGGTACTCGAAGGTGACTGCTTCCAGCGAGGGCCGATAAACTATGTCTTGGATGGTACCAAACTGGCGAATCACTGAATTGGGGTGATATCCAATACATCCACTGATTCCGATTAAAGGCACGGCTTGAAAATTACTGCAGGTCAAAATAACTTTGTTGCAGCAACTCCACCTAGCTGTCCATAGAATATCCTCGGCACTGAAGCTTCTAAGCACTTCTACCCAACTGTGGCTGGTAAGGTCGTCGGGTAGCTTTATCTTTTCTATGCATGAATCCACAAGGTCCACCTGCTGAGCCAAGGTTTTCCGGACCATGTCCAGCCTGAAACACTTAAGGTGGCTTACGAACCATATCAGCATAAGGTTGATGCTTGAGCGGAGGATCCCATGGCCTTTCTTCTTAAGGAAGTTTAAGTTCTGAATCTGTTCAGCCAATAGAGTCGGGATGTAAGATCTTCCTTCCAGAAATTGGGTTACCAGCTCTACAATCCGATAGTGAACATAGAAAATTCCGGTGGGGAATAGTATGGTGGCAAAAGCTATCAAGATAAAAGCATTCACCCTTCTCTATCTGTAAGTCTTGGGGTCCCTACATAGTATGTCTTTTCTATCCTCATTGTCTTCTCGGGTAATGAACTAGGCTTCCAAATCGTCCATCCGTATGCAGTATCCATTACAGTCTGCTAGGGCTTTGTTGACTGTTGTTTTGCGGATACCTAATAGTCTGTTGAAGGTATCGGCTGGCCCGACCTTGAGATCTGGCACATAGATTTGATCAGTCAGTGCTGTAACAGCTGGGTGTACTCTTCTAGGGTAGGGGTGATTTCATGCGGCCCAATAAAGAAAGCTGTGAGCTCTACTTCCCATAACTGGAGCATGGTCGGTGCCAACAGTAAATTCGCCTCTATCTTTGTTAGTGAGAGGATGGGCCCTATCTTTTGTTGGATGACGGCCTGCTCCTCTGGATTGTACAAGGTAAACCAATGGTCCAGTACCAACTTTGGATCCAAAGGTTTGTACACCTGAATCTCTTTGCGGAGGAGGCGGTCGATTGCGGTACTAGCCATCTATTACAACAAGAAATTTCTTAATTACAACTAGAACTATGAAAATATTATAGGGAAATTGATCTGAACTCCATGAACAAAACAAAAAATTATTACATCATCATCAATTGTTAACCCATGACTTATGTATGCAAAATAGGTTGGTTCTAATTGATCCCCAAGCTCTATGGCCTCCCGCATTCTCGGAGAAATGGATCTCAGGCCATATCGAAGCATTGGGTGGGGCAGCCTAATCGGTCCTGAACGGTGATCAACTCACTTCGCCCGAAACCTACACAATGGCTCCCCGTCTTAGGGTTCTAGGACGGTCCGGGTTCCACCGCATCTATTCACACAAACATATGCATGCATGCAGACCCCAAAGTAAGGAAAACTAAACTTAGCTAATCCCTGAAAAGTTAGCAACAGAATAATAATTGAAAGACATTTCTTTAAACGAATAATTTGAGGAGATTCAGGCGGCTAGCCTACTGGAATGAGTCCCCAACGGAGTCGCCATCCTGTCGAGTCTAATTTTTGAATTCCCATTCCTAATTCAATCTAGACTAGACCCTATGCTCATCTAATATAGATCCTCGACTTGAGTTAGGAACTTCGTTTAATTTTGAAGTCGCCACCCAACTGTTGTTGGGGAAGATTGAATTAAGACTAAAGGAGCGGATTAGTCTTAATTTAGACTACTAGTCGTCGTGATTTCCTCTTCTCGTTTTTGTGAAAAGAGGAAAAGGGAAAACCAGAGGTTCTAAGTTCGGAAGCTAACCTATTTAAAACCCTAAGGTTACCACCTAATCTCCTAAAATTTACTCCTTCTAGAAATGTCTTTTATTTTTGTTTCTGTTGCCTTTTTTATTGTGTTTTTGATTGAATTATTCTAGAAAAGTGATTTTTTATTCGTTTTATGGGTTGTCCCAAATGGGTGCTTACGTACCTACTATTTAGGATCAAACAAGCCGTAGTTCGCTTTTCTTGAAAACTTTAAGTGTGTTTGTGAATTTTAATTTTGAAATTTCTTTTGATTTATGTTTTTACCATTTTAGGATTTTTCTAAAAAAAGTCTAAGCCTAAGCTTTAATTTGATTCTTTTGAAAATAATTTTAAGGAAAAACATCAATTTTGGATTTATTTAAAAAAAATATAAAAAATAATTTTTCTCTCATTTTTTTATATTTTTCAACTTATTCATGCTATTATAAATTTTTATTTGATTTTTTTATGAATTTTTATTTTTATTGATTTTTATTATTTTTTATAACTTTTTATGAATTTTTCATAATTTTTATGAATTTTTATTTTTATTGAAAAATTTTCTCCTAGACTTTTATCTATCCTATTTTAAAAGCTAAATTTTTATTATTGTTTCCTAACATTTTTATTATTTTCTTCGTAAATTTTCTACATTTTTATTATTTATTATTATAATTATGTTTTTATTTTTTTATGTCATTAAATCCTAAAAATCTAATTTCTAACATTTTTCAAATATCAAATAAGTAGATAAATAACAAGTAACAAATAAATAAATTAATTCGGAATAAAATAAATAACAAATTAATAAACTAATTCGGAATAAAATAATAATGCAAAGGGCCCTTAATAAAAACGGTATATTGCAAATTCCTTGAAATTTTGTCTCATAGATCTAGAGAAGACAGCTTGAGACCATTTAAATATCAATTCAATTACAGCCTTATGCGTTTAAATGCATTTTAGATATGGCATATCATATCTGCTCTTGTTCAAATTTTCAATTTTAGATATGGCATATCATATCATATCTTTATACAATAAGAAGTTCAAATTTTCAATTAAGCTGCTCTTGTTTGCACTAGCCATTTTTGGCTAATCATCTTTTGTTTTATGATATGGCATCCACCTGATATGGAACTGTTGCAGACAAGACTGGAAATTAGTTAAAAAAGTGGTTTCAAAGGTTCGGAGAGAACTGAAAAAAGGACATCTCACTGTAAGAGACTCGATGGTTGGAGTCGAAGACAAGGTCCAAGATGTTGGGGAAATGTTACAGGTTGGACAAAGTGATGTAAGAATAGTTGGAATTTATGGTATCAGTGGCATTGGTAAAACTACTCTTGCCAAGATAATCTATAATCAACTCTTGGAGCATTTTGAGTACTCTAGCTTCCTCAAAGACGTTCGTGAAATGTCCTTGCAGTTCAGGGGTCTTGAAAAGTTGCAATCTCAACTGGTCTGGGACATCTCAAGATCTGACGATCCACAACGTGAGTTTAGTAGTGTTGATGAAGGAAGGGAAGTGCTCAGTAGAATATTCCGAAACAAAAAGGTCCTTATTTTGCTTGATGATGTGGACACGAAGGAACAAATAAATGCTCTTGTTGCTGACCTTAATTGGTTTGCTGATGGAAGTAGGATCCTTATTACTACCAGAGACAGAAATGTACTGGATGTATCTCAAGTGCGTCGAGCTTATGAAGTCAAGCCTATGCATTTTGATGATGCCCTCTTTCTATTCTGGATGCATGCCTTTAAAGGGCAGTCACCAGCATCTGACTATGCAGATCTAACCAAGGATATTGTAGAAAAAACTGGAGGACTCCCTTTGGCTTTGGAGGTCATTGGATCGTTCCTTCATCAACAATCCAGGTCAGTATGGGAGGATACCCTAGAAAAATTACAAAATGGGCCATATAAGGATGTCCGAGACAAGCTATGGATAAGTTATATAGAATTAGAAGATGAGGAGCGGGAAATATTTCTAGACATAGCATGTTTTTTTATTGGAACTGATAAAAGGATTGCACGGTACATGTGGAAAGATTGCAAGCTTTACCCCGACAGGGGAATTGAAGTACTCCTTCAAAGGTCTCTTATAAAAGTTGGAGATGATAATAAATTCTGGATGCATGACCAACTTAGAGACTTTGGCAGAGAAATTATACGAAAGCAAAATATTAGTGAACCAGGTAAGAGAAGTAGGCTATGGTCTAGTGAAGATGCAAGGTATGTGCTTGAAAATCAGGAGGTATGTCAATAATTTTAAACTTGCACCTCCTCTTCTATTTGTCATCTTCAAATATCACATCATACTTTCACAATAACTACTTTTCTTAATTTGATATGTGAAACAGGGAACCAGAAAGGTTGAAGCTATCCAACTTGATAATGAAATTAAATCAAACGACTGTTGCTATACTAGAGAACAGTTCAAGAACCTCTCAGACCTCAGGTTCCTCCGATTAGTCAAAGTCAAGGTTGCTTCGGATATCTGGTGTCTTCTTGGCAAACTCAGATGGCTACAATGGCATCGCTGCCGCATAGAACTTATGGCAACCGGTTTGCCCTTAGAGAATCTACTTACTCTTGACCTCTCATATAGTAATATTACATATGATTGGAGAGGTTGGAACTCAAGACAGGTTTGTATATCATTTAGTTCTTCCTTGTATAATGTTTAGTCTTAGTTAGAAAGTTGTAAATTTCATTTCATTTATGATTTTGCAGCTGGCCATCAAATTAAAAGTTCTCATACTGGAATACTGCCATTTTTTAAATAGAACACCAGATTTATCAGAGTTTCAGTCATTGGAGAGAATGAGTTTTGGAAATTGCAGGCGCCTCCATAAAGTTGACCCATCAATAGGGAAACTTAAAAATCTGATTTTCTTGAGTTTGAAAAATTGCTCTGCTTAGGGGATTGCCACAAGAGCTAAGTTACCTGAAAGCATTGGTTGAGATTCACATTGATGAAAGTGGTGTAGAAGAATTATCCACTTTAAATGGTTTGAAGAAGCTTGAATTACTCAGTGCAAAAAAGTGCTTTAGGCTTGATTTGCCTCAAGAGTTCAGTAACCTACAGGCATTGCTTGAGCTTCACATTGATGAAACTGGTGTACAAGAATTACCCGCTTTTGATGGTTTCACGAACCTTAAGTTACTCAGTGCGAATAACTGTATGAATTTGTCTCACATTCCACCATCCATTGGTCATTTGACTTCTCTTTCGGAGTTGTCATTAGATGGAACTGATGTCTGCACACTCCCTATTTCAATTGGAGCTCTGGTGAAACTGAGATGCTTGTCTCTCAGAAAATGCCGGTTATTAAGAGAATTGCCGGATTCTATTGGAGGGCTAAGTAATCTGCAGGTGCTACTTGTGAATGAAACTAGGATAACGGATCTACCATGTACACTTAGAAAGTTGGAGAAGCTTGAATTTATAGACGCCTCAGGTTGTAAGGGCTTATGGGGAGAAATTTCAACAGATCTTTTGAGCCTATGCTCTTTGAAGACCTTGAAATTGGAAAGGACAAATATTACGGTGCTTCCAACGGACATTAAGAGGCTTTTGTATCTCCAAACCTTTCATTTGGCTCATTGTGATGCGCTTCAAACTCTTCCCCGTCTTCCCAGCAGCCTGAGAGATCTATCTATCACTTGCAGACCGGTAGAGACATTCCCAGATCTTTCGGATAATTTGAACTTGTTGGAACTTAGACTCTTTGACTGCTATAAACTCAAAAGAATCCCTGGCCTTGGTAACTTAGGATTGCTGAAAATTCTGATCTTGTCATGTTGCTATGATTTATTGGAGCTCCCCGGACTCGAGAAATTAAAATGTTTAGGGAGTTGAGCATAACAGGGTGTAAATCTCTTGAAAAGTTATCGGACTTGTCAAAGTTGAAACAGTGAAGACTTTGAAAGTGGAATCATGCAACTCCTTGCAATCAATTCCAAATCTCTCAGCCTTAAAAATGCTGAGGCATTTGAGTCTTACAAAATGTAAGAAACTTAGAGAGCTCCAAGGACTAAAGGAATTAAAATCACTGGAGAGAGTTGACGTGGGATATTCCCCATCCTTATATCACTACACTGAGAAATGGCCAGACATTCCGTGGGCCCGTCTTCCACGGTGCCCCTCTCTCTCTCTCTCTCTCTCCCCAACTGTTATTGATAAGTGTAAAATATTTTTAGAAAATATCATAGAAACTTAGCGAAGTCAACCTGACGTATATCCATAATTAATTGTTTGCTCATGTTCTTAGCTGAATAGGTGAATTATGGAAGTTTAGAATATTGATCTTATCTCATCTCTAACTCTTGTCCATTTTATGGTTTCTCTTTTTGTTTTTGTTTTGTATCTTCAATTTAAATTTATTATTTGTTCATTCGTCATATTAGAGCTGTAATTTATACAAAACCTATGCTGGAATGAATGTAGAGAAAGTGAGCTAGTGGATAGAGTAGTTATTTTATTGCCTTGCTATGAAATTGATAAAAAAAGAAGGTTAAAGTTAGATTTTTCTTTTACATTCATATTATTTATTGCCAGTTTATATAAACTAGTTTATTTATTTATTTTTTTAAGTACATACATGGCAAAAATTTTTCTTTACTTACGATTTTATGTGTTGGATTTTTAATTGAAAAATAGAAAGTTCATATCTAATAGCAGATCTTAGTGGTACATAATCGTTCTACATGTCCAAATTTTGAGAACATGCAATTCAGTTCACCCTTATCAAATTTTTTTTTGGTCTGCAAGAATATAAAGTTTTCCTAAACTTCGGAGGTCAAGATTTGTCCGATGATTTGTACATCAGCCCTGATATAAATACTTTTAGAGATGATGGAGAGATAGGTGGAGGCCGACTTGAAGCCATGAGTCAGTCAAAGATCTTTCATACCGATCTTCTCTGAAGGCTATGCTTTCAGCATCCGGTGCCTCGAGGAATTGGCTCATATTGTAAAATTCAATAAAAAGGGGAATCAGTCGATTGTGCCAATTTTCTATGATGTCACACCTCATCAAGTTCAAGAACAATCTAGAAGTTATGGGGAGGCATTTAAGCAACATATGAACCGCTATGACGCCAAGATAGTTGAGGTGTGGAGGACTGCTCTTAGAGAGGTCGGAGCCTTGAAGGGTTGGGAATTGCAGCATGTAAATGCTGAGTATGTATACCTTACGACTCCTAATCTCAGTTTTTTTTTTCTTTATTATAAATATCTGATTGTGTTGTTCATATAATTAAGCTATGTGATGACATTCGGTTCAAATGGAGTTGTGTAGAGAGAAGAAAGAATTAGTAAAGAATGTTCTTTACAATTTACCAGCAAAACCAGCAAGTTTTATTCTTGACGAAAGGATAGCTGAATTAGGTGGTGAGGCACAAAAAGCATTTCTCGATATAGCATGCTTTTTCATTGGAACAGATTGGAGGATTGCACGCCACATGTCGGGATATGACTCTACAGAAGTTCTTCAAGAGCTCCATTCATTATCCCTTGTAGAAATTTGATGCAGCAAGGAAAGCGTAACGAAAAGAATCCGAATATGGATTGGTTTCACAACAACAAAGAAGGATTCTTTGATGCAAACTCTAGTTGCGCACAACCGATAAACGGAGATAATTCTCTCTCGAAGTGTATTTCAAAGTATGATTAAAACGTAACCCTAACATGTCTGACAAAAGAGTATATATACTCCTCCGTAAAATATCTAAAAGGGGAAAATCTAAGCATACACATGAAAATAAATAATGATATACACGTCTATAATTTATCGCATACACGGCCGTGCCTCTAGGCCATGTATGTTTCTGGGCATGCGACGAGCGCAGTACACGGTCGCATACACGGCCGTGCCTCTAGGCCGTGTATGTTTTTGGGCATGTGACGAGCGCAGTACACGGTCACATACACGGCCGTGCCTTTAGGCTGTGTAAGCTTCTGTGAGAATTCTATTGGAACACACGGTCGTGTCTCTGGCCGTGCCTGTACTCATGTAAGATTATACACGGCCGTGCCCTTAGGCCGTGTAAGCTTCTGTGTTCTCCACAATGTCCGCATCATTCTCTCCCACCAAGGAAGAACTCGACCCCGAGTTCACTTCTGGATAAAGGGGTTCGTCATCCTTGTAAAATGGAGACAAATCAGCCACGTTGAAGGTCTTGGATGTTCTCATGCTTTCCGGGAGGTCAACCACATAAGCGTTGTCATTGATCTTGGCCACTATTTTGTAGGGCCCATACTTCTTCGGTTGCCACTTGCTATATGTGCCCACGGGGAAGCATTCTTTCCTTAAGAACACCATCATCGGGTCTCCCACCTCAAACAACTTCTTCTTATGTCTGTCGGCTGCTTTCTTATATTGCTCATTCACTTTCTCAATTTGTTCTTTGATTTCTGACGCCAGGTGCTTTGCGGCTATGTTGGTCTCCACACATTTGGGTAGGGAAACTAGGTCCAGAGCATGAGAAGGTGCCTTGGTATAGACCACGGAGAAAGGTGATCTGCCAGTAGTTCTGTAGATCGAGTTGTTGTAAGCGAACTCTGCTTGCGACAATGCTAGGTCCCATTGCTTTGGTTTCTCTCCACAAATGCCTCTTATCAGATTTCGTACGGTCCTGTTCGTCACTTCGGTTTGCCCATCGGTTTGTGGGTGGGCTGTGCTGCTGAAGTTGAGGGACGAGTTGAACATGTACCAAAGCGTCCCCAGAAGTGGCTAAGGAATCGGGTGTCCCTATTAGAAGTGATGAACTTGGGAACCCCATGTAATCTGACCACCTCCTTAAAGAATAATCTGGCTACATTCTGAGCATCCGCCGTCTTCTTACATGGGATGAAGTGAGCCATCTTGGAAAACCTGTCCACAATTACAAAAACAGTGTCAGCACCTCGTTGGGTACGAGGCAAACCTAATACAAAATCCATGGATAGGTCTTCCCAGATATTCTCAGGTACGGGTAACGGAGTGTAGAGTCCCGTATTCTGAGAGTGGCCCTTTGATGTCTGATAGATGTAGCAGCGTTGCACTATCCGACTTACATCCCTACGCAAATGAGGCCAATAGTACCTTGCAGCCACTGCTGCTAGTGTTTTGTCCCGCCCCAAATGGCCGGCTAAACCCCCTCCATGGAGATCTCGGATCACCTTCTCTCTCAAGGAAGGTGTAGGGATACATAGTTGGTTTTCCCTCATCAAATAACCCTCCAGAATATAATAACTGTCATTGGGTTCCTTATTAGTGCATTTTCTCCAAGTAGCTCCGAAATCTTCATCCATTTCATACAGCTCCTTCAATTGTTCAAACCCAACCACCTCAGCTCTCAAAGTCACTAGTAGATCCGCCCTTCGACTTAGTGCGTTGGCCACCTTATTTTGAACCCCAGATTTATGCATCAGACGAAATGGAAACTTCTGCAAGAATTGTATCCATCTGGCGTGCATGTCTTTGCATATGCGGGTTTGATTGCTCAGGTGTTTCAAGGCGACACAATCTGAATACAATACAAACTCCTTGCCCACCAAATAATGCTCCCACATTCTCAAGGCTCTAACTACGGAATAAAACTCTTTGTCGTACGTGGACCATTTCCTCCTGGCCTCGCAGAGTTTCTCACTATAGAACGCGACAGGCCTCTTCTCCTGAGAGAGTACCGCACCAATACCCACACCACTAGCATTACAGTCAACTTCGAATAGTTTGTCGAAGTCCGGTAAGGTCAGCACCGGTGCACTATATAGTCGCTCTTTGAGCACTGCGAATCCCGACTCAGCTTCCTCGTCCCAGTGAAACTGCCCTTTCTTTAAGCATTCGGTTAAGGGAGCCGCCACTGTGCTAAAGTGTCGTATAAAACACCTGTAGAATCCCGCTAACCCCAAGAAACTCCTCAGCTCGGTGATGGTCTTGGGTGTAGGCCAATCCCTAATGGCTCTCACCTTATCCTTATCCACCGTGATTCCTTCTCCACTCACTATGAATCCTAAGAACAACAACCTCGGTGACAGAAACACACACTTCTTGAGATTAGCATAAAGTTTGTTCTTTTTCAGTACCATCAAAACATCCTTCAAATGCATTAGATGCTCCTCTCGAGTCTTGCTGTATACTAGGATGTCATCAAAATATATAACAACGTACCGACCAATAAACGGTTTAAGTAACTGATTCATCACACGCATGAAGGTACTCGGCGCATTGCTGAGTCAGAACGGCATAACCATCCATTCGTACAACCCCTCTTTCGTCTTGGAGGCAGTCTTCCACTCATCCCCAGGTCTGACCCGAATTTGATGGTACCCGCTTCTGAGATCTATCTTAGAAAATACTACTGCTCCACTCAGCCGATCCAGCATGTCCTCAATGCGAGGTATTGGGACTTTATACCCGATCGTGATTTTGTTGATCGCTCGGCTGTCCACGCACATCCTCCAACTCCCATCCTTCTTAGGCGTTAGTAGTGCTGGTACACCACATGGACTCAAGCTATCTTGAATGAATCCTTTGTCGAGTAAATCTTGGACCTTCTCCTGTTAGACCTCCGTTTCTTTGGGACTCATTCGGTAATGAGGGAGGTTAGGAAGACTAGCTCCAGGCACCAAGTCAATGTAATGCTGGATGTCTCTCAATGGAGGTAATCCCTCTGGTAAGTCTTCCGGAACTACTTCTCTGAATTCCTCTAGTAACTCTTTCACTTCTTCCGAAATCTCTGCGTTAATCATGTCTTCCCCCGCATTCTTCACTACTAAGGCATGCATCAAGCGGGACTCCTTGATGTCTTCAGTCATCTCTTTTTCCGATTGAGTGATCGTAAGAAAAGATTTCCCTTCCACCTTCTGGATTTTGGGTCGCTTATTCGATAGTGGCAATAGTGTAAACTTCACCCCCTCCTTCTCCAACCTATACTTGTTCTCCTTCCCGGCATGTTGGGCATCTACATCAAATTGCCAAGGCCGCCCGAACAACAAATGACAAGCGTCCATATCGACGATGTCGCAGTACACCTCATCTCGATATTTGCCAATCGAGAAAGGAACTCTACACCTCTCTTTCACCTCTATTCGTTCTGCCTCTTTGATCCATTCGATGGTGTACGGACTCGGATGTTTCTCTATAGGTAATTGGAGCTTTTTCACGACCTCCTTCCCAATGATGTTCTCACAGCTTCCACTGTCGATAATCAAATCAAACACTCTCCCACCAATCGTGCACCTAGTGCGAAACAACTGGTGTCGCTGTGAACTATCCTCTTGCTTCGGTGATAACATCATCCTCCTAATTACGTAATTAGGCTCTACCACTTCGTCAACCTCTTCATAGTACTCTTCATCACCGTCTGGTTCACAACACACTTCTTCCTCCTCTTCCCTCTCGACAATGTTTACAGTGCGTCGATTTGGGCACTCATTTGATCGATGTCCCAACTGATTACACCTATAACATTTCCCCAATATTGGCTTGGCATATGGATTGTTTTGCCTTGGGGTTTCTTTATTTTCCACCGGTCTCTTTCCTTCCACCTTGTCTTCTTTCCTGTCCATACTCCCCGTTGGTTTCTCAACCATTCCTCTAGGTCTCTCACCAGTCACCCTACTACTATTTCCAGGATTTTCGTAAGTGTAGGTCCTCTTACTTCCTCCAAACCTTATGCTCTGCTCTTGTATCATCATTTCCGCCCGGAGAGCCAAGTTCTTAGCTTCATTCACGGTTCTGAACACCGTCACTCCTATCTTATCTCTAATCTAAGGCTTCAACCCGTCTACAAACCGTGCCACCTGTTGACCCTCAGTCTCCCTCAAATCATTCCTCTCCGCCAACCTCATGAATTCCGCTGTGTATTCATGCACCGTCCTCTGCCCTTATCGGCACCGTTGATACTGTTGGAAAAGAATTTGCTCGTAATCGGGTGGCAAGAAATCCTGCTGCAGCAGATTCCTCATGCGGTACCATGACCTAATAGGTTGCCGCCCTTCCCTTTGCCTACGGTGCTGCAATCGATCCCACCATACAGACGCCCGCCTTTCAATCTACAAGCAACCATTCTAACCCTTCTATCCTCAGGAACTTCCATATAATCAAAGAACCTATCGACCTCCGCCAACCAATCTAAAAACTCTTCTATATTCAAATTGCCATTAAAAGAAGGGATATCTACCTTAAGACGGAAGTCTCCGCCTTTAGTATGGTCAAAACCTTGGTGATTGCATCGATATCCACCACCATATGCTGGTTCATTCCGGTCATCCATTCCACGATATCTTCCGCCACCAACAACACCACCCCTTCTCGGTGGTTGTTCCCTCCTCTGCAAAATTCCGTCCTCTTCCTCATAAGAGCTTCCTTCAATTCTCCGGTTCCATTGGTTTCCGGCAACAAAGTCATTGATAAGGCTGCCGCGAGCAACTGCTACCCCCGGTCGATTCCCAATAATGCCCCTGTGACCGTTGTGGTCCATCACCATGGCGTCGAACCGCGCCACTAGATCCTCCAAGCATTGTTCTACACGCCCAAGCCTCTGCTCCATGGTTTCAACCACTGCCCTCGGAGCCCATTGATTGACTCCTTGGACTTCCGCATCTCGATCAAGGTCGAGAACGCGACCGCCATCAACACCACCGTTAGCCAACATCTCCGCAGGAAATTGCCTTGCTCTGATACCAACTGATGCAGTGAGAAAAGCGTAATGAAACGAATCCAAATATGGATTGGTTTCACAACAACAAAGAAGGATTCTTTGATGCAAACTCTGGTTGCGCACAACTGATAAACGGAGATAATTCTCTCTCGAAGTGTATTTCAAAGTATGATTAAAACGTAACCCTAACATGTCTGACAAAAGAGTATATATACTCCCCCGTAAAATATCTAAAAGGGAAAAATCTAAGCGTACACGTGGAAATAAATAATGATATACATGTCTATAATCTATCGCATACACGGCCCTGTATGTGACCGTGCCTCTAGGCCGTGTATGTTTCTGGGCATGCGACTAGCGCAGTACACGGTCACATACAGGGCCGTGCCTCTAGGCCGTGTATGTTTCTGGGCATGTGACGAGCACAGTACACGGTCGCATACACGGCCGTGCCTTTAGGCCATGTAAGCTTCTGTGAGAATTCTACTGGAACATACGGTCGTGTCTCTGGCCGTGCCTGTACCCGTGTAAGATTATACACGGCCGTGCCCTTAGGCCGTGTAAGCTTCTGTATTCCTGACAAAAGGATAGTTGAATTAGGTGGTGAGGCACAGAAAGCATTTCTCGATATAGCATGCTTTTTCATTGGAACAGATTGGAGGATTGCACGCCACATGTCGGGATATGACTCTGCAGAAGTTCTTCAAGAGCTCCATTCATTATCCCTTGTAGAAATTATTGATAATAAGGAGTTGTGGATGCGTGATCAACTTAGAGATCTTGGCAGAGAAACTGTCCAGCATGAAAGCGACAATGAACCGGGTAAGAGAAGCTGGTTATGGCATAGTGAAGAAGCAATAGAAGTACTTAATAATAAGCAGGTATGAAGTTAAATATTTTCTCTCTTTTTTCCCCTTAAATATTTCCATATGCTCTCAATATAACCATTAAAGATCTTTTGCGAGGAACAGGGAACAGAAAGAATTGAAGCCATCTGCATTGATTATGGAACTAGATTTGAGGACTGCTGCCTTAGGGGCGAACAATTCAAATTGCTACCTAATTTGAGATTTCTTCAACTAAATAAAGTCAGCATTGTTGATAAGTTCAATTCGCTTCTTTCCAATCTCAAATGGCTTCGTTGGCATCGTTGCCCTAATGAACTTTTGGCCACCAATTTACACTTAGAAAATCTTATTATTCTTGAATTATCAGAGAGCGATATTACAGATGATTGGAATGGTTGGCATTTTGTGCAGGTATCATAGTTCCTCTTTCCCTTGTTTAATGTTTAGTCCCAATCGAATAATCCTTATTACAAGTCATTTTTGGTTTTTACAGATGTCGATCTATCTGGAAGTTCTCATCCTCAAATCTTGCAAACGATTATCAAGGACGCTAGATATTTCTACATTTCCAAAGTTGCAGAGATTGACTCTTGATGATTGTACAAGCTTGATATTAACATCAACATCAGATTCTTAGTTAGTTGTTAGTTAATCTTTATCTATTTTAGTTGGTTTGTTAGAATCTTTAGTAGATTATAAAAGAGATAATGACAAATTAGATTTGCTACCTAAAAAGGTGGAAAACAAATAATGTTTGATTTGATTTTGTTTAAGCCTATAAATAGGCTGTTCTTTTGATCAATAAAGTGTTGAGTTTTTGTGATCCTTTGCTGCATCTTTTCTTATATTGTTCAACAATTTGGTATCAGAGCCAAGTTAAGTCCTCGTTGAAAGGTTAGTTGTGTTTGTGTCGGATTTGCCCTGTCGATACCATGACGGACCTACAAGCTATCAGCGGAATGAAGAGACTCAACAACAACAACAACTACAACGCTTGGTCAACCTACATGATGTCGTATATGCAAGGGCAAGATCTATGGGAGGTTGTCAATGGCAGTGAGGTGACTCCACCGGAAGTTGAAGATGTAAACGGAATGCTGCGAAAGTGGAAGATCAAAGTAGGCAAAGCAATGTTTGTTTTGAAGACAACAGTTGAAGAGGATGTGCTAGAACACATTTAAGATGCCAAAACTCCAAAGTAAGCGTGGGATACGTTTGCCAACCTGTTCTCAAAGAAGAACGACACAAGGCTTCAACTGTTAGAGAGTGAATTACTTTCAATTGCACAATGTGACATGACGATCGCACAATATTTCCATAAGGTGAAGTTGCTATATCGAGAAATCTCAGAGTTAGATCCACAAGCCCCGATTGGAGAGACTAGGATGAAGCGAATTATCAACATCAGATTCTTAGTTAGTTGTTAGTTAATCTTTATCTATTTTAGTTGGTTTGTTAGAATCTTTAGTAGATTACAAAAGAGATAATGACAAATTAGATTTGCTACCTAAAAAGGTAGAAAACAAATAATGTTTGATTTGATTTTGTTTAAGCCTATAAATAGGCTGTTCTTTTGATCAATAAAGTGTGGAGTTTTTGTGATCCTTTGCTGCATCTTTTCTTATATTGTTCAACACTTGAATCATGTTGATCCATCAATTGGGAGTCTCAAATTTCTAACATCCTTAAGTATGAAAAATTGTTCGAGGCTTGAGGTATTGCCTCGAGAGTTGAGTTCCCTAGAGACATTAGAAGAGCTTTACCTTGATGGGACTCGTGTAAAGAAAATACCCGCTTTCAAAGATCTACAAAGGCTTAGTGCCAAGAAATATGACTCCCTATTGCGAAACCTAGATTCTATTGGCAATTTTTCTTCGCTTGAAGAACTAGTATTGGATGATAGTGGCGTTTGCAGACTACCAGATTTATTGAGAATGATGTTATTGATATCAATCGTGTATGTCGTAGGAAAGTGCACAGAACAGTACACGGCCACAGTACACGGTCATGTACACGGCCGTGTATCCTCTGCCAGAATGTGCATAGAAACGTACAGAAAGTACATGGCTAAAGTACACGGTCATGTACACGGTCGTGTATATGTGCACAGAAACGTATAGAAAGTACACGGCCAAAGTACACGGTCGTGTATATGTGCACAGAAACGTACAGAAAGTATACGGCCAAAGTACACGGTCGTGTATATGTGTACAGAAACGTACAGAAAGTACACGGCCAAAGTACACGTCGTGTATCCCCTGCCAGAATATGCATAGAAACGTACATAAAGTACATGACCAAAGTATACGGTCGTGTATCTCCTACCGGCTCTCCACGATTGTGATATCTGTAATCTTTGTAATTTAGGTAGATAGATATTTGGAGATATTCTTGTTATTGACTTAGCTAATGTGTAGGAGTCAGTTTAGGATGGAATAGATAACATTCTCATGTATATATATATATTCAACATATAGAAGAAAGAGATCAAGAGAGAAAAAAGGAAAAGATTTCCTCAAACCATGTTCCTATTGTTCTGTTTTTAATATGGTATCAGAGCAATGAACACAATAATGGCAGGAGAAGAAAAGAAATCATTGTCACCATACACATTGTATGCAAATGAAAATCCTGGAAATATAATAACCCAAGTGCAATTGAAAGAAGACAACTATGATGAATGGTCTAGAGCTATTCGGATTGCTTTGAGAGCCAAGAAGAAATTTGGTTTTCTTGATGGAACTGTGACTCAGCCTGACGAAAACTCAGATGAGTTGGAAGATTGGTGGACTGTGAATTCCATGCTTGTATCATGGATAATGAATACAATCGAGCCAACGGTGCGATCCACATTGACGCACATGGAAATTGCAAAGGACTTGTAGGAAGACATCAAAGATTGTTTCTCTGTGACAGATGGTGCACGAGTGCAGCAGTTGAAGACGGAACTTGCAAATTGCAAACAACAAGGAATGTCACTCATGAGTTATTATGCCAAATTGAAACAATTGTAGGAAGAACTGGAAAATTACGATGTGATATCTGCGTGCAAATGTGGGGGTTGCAAGTGCAATATCGGAACTGAAATAACTAAGAAACGAGAAGAAGAAAAACTTCATCAATTTCTGATGGGGTTAGACAATGCCTACAGTACAGTGAGGACAAATATCCTGAGTGCGACACCGTTGCCCGGTGTAAGTAAGGCATATTCGTTAATGTGCCAAGAGGAAAGGGTTCGAAATATCTCTAAGGAAAAGGAGATTAAGAATGAGGCTGCCAGTTTTATGGTCCAAACCGATGAAGGAACCAAGGACAAAAGCGTTGTCTGCACACATTGCAATAGAGAAGGACATGACTCCACGAGATGCTTTCAGCTTATAGGTTATCCCGCTTGGTGGGGTGATCAGCCTAAAGCAGTTGGTAGAGGTCGAGGAAGACAGTTGGGAGGTAGAGGTCGAGGCAAGATGACAGGAAGAGGACGGAGTGGTGCTCGAGTTAATGTTGCTCAAGTGATTGAGGAGCCAAACACAGAAACAAAGGAAGTTATGACTCCTGGTACGTTGACGAATGAACAATGGGCAACAATTATGAGCATGCTGAACACTTACAAATTAGGGAGTAATAGTGAGAAGATGACTAGTAAGGAAAATACTGTTTGGATAATTGATTCTGGAGCTACGCAACATATGACAGGGAATTCGGAATGTTTATCTAGCTTAAGAAACATATTAGGCTGTCCAATTGGATTGCCTAATGGAGAACAAGTGCTGGTACTGCAGGAAGGGTCTGTTTGCTTAGGGAAGAACATTCAACTAGATAATGTTCTTCATGCTCTGGGATTGCATTGCAATTTGATCTCTGTGTCACAATTAGTTGATGAATCGAAATGTAATGTATTGTTCACTGATAAGCTTTGTTTGATACAGGACCACACTTCGAGGATGGTGATTGGAGCGGGTGAACGTTGCAAGGGGCTATATTTTTTCAACAAGGAGCCACCAGTTCATGCACTTCAGTCTCGGACACTGACTTTTGATGAACTTTGGCATAGAAGAATGGGGCATCCGTCACCAAAGATTGTAGGCTTAATTACTGAAAATAAGACTTAGTTAGATTCAAATAAGACTTGTGATGCTTGTTTCAAAGCAAAGCAAACCAGGAGTATGTTTTATTCTAGTGATAGTAGAGCTAGTGAATTGTTTGAACTTGTTCATTGTGATTTATGGGGACCTTATAGAATCTCTAGTTCCTCTGTTACTTCCTCACAATTGTTGATGATTTTTCTAGATGTGTGTGGATATATTTGCTGATTGCTAAAACTGAACTAGGATGCATCCTGCAAAATTTTGTTGCTATGGTTCGTAGGCAGTTTGATAAGAACGTTAAGATAGTGAGAAGCGATAATGGAAGTGAGTTCATTAGCTTGAAAGATTATTTCTTGAACAATGGGATAATACATCAAACTTCGTGTGTTGGAACACCACAACAGAATGGGCGAGTATAAAGAAAGCATCGACATATACTTAACGTAGCTCGAGCATTGCGATTTCAAGCTAATTTTCCAATTGAGTTTTGGGGGGAATGTGTGTTGACAGCTGGATATTTGATCAATCGCACTCCTTCTCAGGTGTTAGGAGGAAAATCACCTTATGAAATTTTGTATGGTAAACGACCTGATTATCGTTACATTCGTACATTTGGGTGTTTGTGCTATGCAAGGAGTTTGAATCGTGAAAAGGATAAGTTTGCTAGTCGAAGTCATAAATGTATTTTTGTGGGATATCCATTTGGACAGAAAGGTTAGAGATTGTATGATTTGGAAACACAACGCTACTTTGTGTCTCGGGATGTAGTTTTTCATGAAAATGAGTATCCATATGTAGATGCGTGTGTACAAATGAACAAGGATACTGCAGTGCACTCTCAAATAAATGAGTGCGTTGACGAGGGAGAAAATAATTTGATTGGGACAGAAGAAAAGGAACTCATAGAACTTGCAGATGAAACACCTGAGCAGTTGAATGATGCTCAAAATGTTAGTGCTGAAGTCAAGGAGGGTGATATATCACCAGAGGTTAGATTGGAGAGTGTAGAATAAGGTTCGTCGGTCTTTGGTCGTGGCCTTCAGTCTAAGAAAGTTTCTAAACGGTTGAAAGATTGTGTGACTTATGCTGCTCACACTGATAGCCCCTCTGCAGGTTCAGCCAAACCAACATCATCCTCAGGTATGCCCTCTGACTTAGCTCAATATATAAATTACACAAATTTCTCACCACGTCATCAAGGTTTCTTAGCAGCCATAACAAGCAATGTGGAGCTAAAATTCTTCCATCAGGCAGTGAAGGATGCACGCTGGAGAGAAGCTATGCAAAAAGAGATTGATGCCCTTGAGCAGAATAGAACATGGACATTAGTTGACTTACCACCAAGGAAGAAAGCAATCGGTAGCAAGTGGGTATACAAGATTAAGTATAATTCTGATGGCACAATTGAGCGGTACAAAGCGCGTTTGGTTATTCTCGGAAATAATCAAGTTGAAGGGATAGATTACAATGAAACCTTTGCCCCAGTAGCAAAAATGGTTACGGTGTGTACATTTCTTTCTGTCGCAGTGGCTAAAGGTTGGGGACTGCATCAAATGGATGTCCACAATGCCTTTCTTCATGGAGATTTGGAAGAAGGAGTTTATATGAAAATGCCTCCTGGATTTCATACTCGTCAACCCGGAAAAGTATGTCTTTTGAAGAAGTCTCTTTATGGCTTACGACAAGCACCGCGATGTTGGTTTGCAAAATTGGCTGAAGCACTAAAACGGTATGGTTGTCAATCTCGTTCAGATTATTCTTTGTTTACTTTAATACAAGATAAAGTGCACTTGGCTGTCTTGGTGTACGTGGATGATATCATTATTGCTGGAAGTGAATCACACTTGATAGATGAGTTAAAAGCATATTTGAATCGCTGTTTTCATATGAAGGATTTAGGTGCTTTGAAGTATTTTTTGGGTATTGAAGTGGCTAGAAATGACAAAGGCATGTTTTTGTGCCAGCGAAAATATGCCTTAGACATCATTAATGAAGCTGGGTTGCTAGGTGCTAAGCCCTCACAATCTCTGATGGAGCAAAATCACCACCTAGCACTTGCCAAAGGTGAATTGGTGTGTGATCCTGAACAATATCGAAGACTGGTAGGACGCTTGATTTACTTAACTATCACTAGACCTGAGTTATTGTATGGTGTTCATATTTTAGCTCAATTTATGCAACAACCAAGAAAAGAACATTGGGATGCAGCATTGCGTATAGTTCGATATTTGAAAGGTAGTCCTGGACAAGGTATTCTTCTGAAAGCTGAGAGCAACCTTGAGTTGACAGCCTATTGTGATTCAGATTGGGGAGGTTGTCCATTGACTCAAAGATCACTTACAGGGTATTTTGTTTTCCTTGGAAACTCTCCAATTTCATGGAAGACCAAGAAACAACATACTGTTTCTCGTTCTTCAGCGGAAGCAGAATATCGATCTTTGGCAGCCATGGTTTGTGAATTAAAATGGCTTAAAGGATTGTTGTTGTGCTTAGGCGTGCATTATGGTCAATCTGCTACCGTGTTTTGTGATAGTCAAGCTGCAAATCCGGTTTTTCACGAACGCACAAAACATATTGAGGTTGATTGTCATTTCGTACGTGATGAACTATAAGCTGGACTAATCAAAACCATTTATGTTCGCAGCAATGAGCAGTTGGCAGACATTCTGACAAAGGCTTTAGGACGAGAGCAATTTTAGTTTCTTCTTCGCAAGATAGGCATTCGTAATCCTCACGCTCCACCTTGAGGGAGGGTATTGAGAATGATGTTATTGATATCAATCGTATATGTGGTAGGAAAGTGCACAGAACAATATACGGCCACAATACACGGTCGTGTACACGACTGTGTATCCCCTGCTAGAATGTGCACAGAAACGTACAGAAAGTACACGGCCAAAATACACGGTTGTATATATGTGTACAGAAACGTACATAAAGTACACGGCCAAAGTACACGGTTGTGTACACGGTCGTGTATATGTGCACAGAAATGTACAGAAAGTACATGGCCAAAGTACACGGTTGTGTATACGGTCGTGTATCCCCTGCCAGAATATGCACAGAAACGTACATAAACTACACGGCCAAAGTACACGGTCGTGTATCTCCTGCTGGCTCTCCACGATTGTGATATCTGTAATCTTTGTAATTTAGGTAGGTAGATATTTGGAGATATTCTTGTTATTGACTTAGCTAATGTGTAGGAGTCAGTTTAGGAAGGAATAAATAACATTCTCGTGTATATATATATATATATTCAACATATGGAAGAAAGAGATCAAGAGAGACAAAAGGAAAATATTTCCTCAAACCATGTTCCTATTGTTCTGTTTTTAATAAGATTCGTTTACAACTTTCGATAACCTTGAACGCTTGTCTCTCAATAGCTGCAGATCTTTAAGAGAACTACCAAACTTCGTTGTAGAGTTAGAGTGGTTGATGGAACTCGACTTGACACACGCTAGCATTCATGCCTTACTTGAATGCATTGGATTACTGAGAGAGCTAAAAGTGCTTAATATGTCTGGAAGCAACATAAAATATCTTCCAAGTACCCTTGGATTATTGGCATATCTTGAAGTAATAAATATGTCCAACTGTAGGAAGTTAAATGGAGAAATCATTCTACACCCAATGAGGCTATTCTCTCTGAAGACCTTTATATTCGATGGCACCAATATTACACTTCCACCGAGCATTAGTGGGTTTTTGCATTTCCAATCACTTTATAGGGTTTCATGTTATGAACCTTGACTTCAATTTCCAACTTATGGGTTTGATTATGGATTATGAGGACATGGTTTGGAGACTACAAGCTAAAGTCTGGAGGTTTGACCTGCATCAAAATCTTCAAAATTTTGTTTTATTCTTCTCATGTGTATGCTAGATTCATTGTCATCTTTTGGATCGTCGGTAGTCAAGTTTACTAATTTTATTTTATTTTACAAATTTGCTTTAGTTTTGTGTTATAAATTTCTTTGTGTTTTTTTTTTTCTAGATAAAATATAATATTATATCTATTATCCTTTAAATGTTCTTTGAATGTATTACTCATAATAAACCTTAAAAACTTTTTCTCTAATAATCTTCTGCGTTTTTTATAATGTTAAATTCTTTCATCAATTTCTTCTGTTAGCAACCAATTATCAATTTCATCTAAGTTGTCTTTCAATTTTTTGTATTCCATTCCCTTAAATTCTTCTAAAATTGATTTTGTTAAATCTAAATGTCCTGCTAATCTCTTCATGCTTAAAATTAAAATTTAGTCTTACAAAGAGGAAGTTGTCAATAAAAATTTAAATACTTCTTATGAGCTTGTCTTTGATAACTTAGCAGACCAGTCCAATAGAAGAAAAACAAAGGTTAAGCACGTGTGAGTCCAAGCTCTTAAATTAGAAGCCTGTCAAAGAAAAGCCAGTTGCACTGACCCACGCCCAACCTTCTAGCAATTTGCCCATTTATCACTAGCAAAAGTCTCAAGTCCATCCAAGTCAGTAATTTTAATCAAGTCAAGTAAGTATTCATCAGCTTCTACACGCGCAGTAAGAAATAAAACAAGAAAAGGAAAAAAAGTCGAGAAATAGAGAAAAAGGAAAGTAGAGACATCTATAATTCGAATTTGTTTTATCAAATATATATATATATATATATAAATACACAATTCCATGCATTCAGAGGAGGGAAATTCAGCGGATAGATAATGAAAAACCCAAATCAAAGGGAAAACACAATGATTAAATAATAAAAGTGAATTTCAAATAATAATTTCACAGGAGTAGCATAAATTGAAATTTATGTTAAAAGAAATTAAAGCTTAATCTTGTAAAATAGTTATTTAACCAAATCTTTATGAGATAATTCAAATGATATATATAATGGAGATGATTATATTATCATTGATATGTATAGAAAATAAATAATATTTACTAACAATTTTACTCGTTAGTAAAATAGTTTATTTCAATTGTTATTATTCGTAGTTTAACTATAGTTTATTAATATAATTTATTCCCTTTTTGGTTTTGGGGTGTGAAAGAAAAGAATAAATCGAAGAAAAAAGAAAAAACACAAACATACAAGAATACTTGTAAATAATAAGCAAGATCCACAATGATTGTAAAATAGTAGTATAATTTATATACAAATTAAAAGGTTTGATAACTTCAAATTTTATTAACAAGGATTAATTTTTTTTCTTTTCCTTCTTATGTTATTTTTGTTCATAGGTTGCATTTTTCTTCCTTCAAATTTTGTGCTTATTATAAAACCAAATTAGATTGATTAGTATATAATATTATAATATTAAATATTTAAATAATTGTATTTATTTGAATTTGGCTCATCAAACATGTATTATGTGTTACATATGCATGTTAAGTGGGTTAAAACCTGAAAGAGTAAAATTAATTCGATCCATTTCATGATAAACTGACATCACATTATGAGTAAAACAAAAAAATGATACTATAATTGGATTATGGTTTAGAATATAAAACAATTAATTAATTAACTAATAATGTCTACAAATAAAAAGACTTGGTTAGTTAATTAGGATAATTTGCGCTTTGAAATGAGGTAATTACTGTTCTCTATACATGTCATATTAGATTTTTTGTCTGTATCATTTATTAATAATCCAATGTATTGTATTATCCCATACCTCTAGTGTGATCCCTTTATCGTTTCTTTCTAGATGTCTCCATTTACATTGGCCGCAATGCCACCATATGAACAATTTGCTTGGCTTCATATAATGGCAATTGCCCTTGACCAAACTACAAACCTCATCATTTCAAATATCTGAACCTTACAAGACATACAAACACATAATCGATGCCTGTCACTTCCAATAAGTAGGGCATTTTATTCCTTTATAATTTCTCTTGTTTAATACTATCCATCTTTTAAAGATTATGTGCAATTAATGTTGCAAACAACTAATGCTTTGATTCACCTTTGTGATATTATATCATAATTATTTGTAAATTTGAATGGGAAAAAATTTGTATGGGATACCCATTGCTAAATTCAGAGAGGAGGCTAAAATGCTTTTTGTGTCGTCATGTTTTCAATAGTGTTCACTATGTCAGCATTTTGTTTGTCTAGAGGGGAAGCTCTACAATTCTACCATCGAAAGGAAGGTTTGTTTAGGGATTTCATTATTCACTTGTTCTTCATTTCATACATTAGTATCTTGTTGTCCACTTGAAGACATTAGATTTGCTTTCCAATCTTGTTTTGGGTATAAATGTTCAAGTATGAAAATATTATTTAAGCAATTTGACTGTAAGTTTAAGAGTAAATTCCATGAGTTTACAATGTTATTTATTTTGTAGTAAATTTTATAGCTAACTTTCTTTTTAGCTTTTTATGATAATCATTATTATAGGTAATCAATTAAATTTTCTAGACATGAAGGAGAGTGTCTTCTAACATAATAAAACTTGATGCGTCTTATTATTTTGTACTTACACAAGATTATGCAAGTTTTAAATTAAAGTTTGTATTTTTCAATTTTACTATTGGATCTTGTAAAAGGTGTTGCATTGTCCATTTCATCATGCGGGATTCTAATGTTATTGGTTTTTATTTGGTGATGTCATTGGCTTTTCATTTATGCTACAGTATTATAGTCAGAGATCCTTAGTCACAAGACTGGATATAGCCATGGTTTAGATTGCGGTGTCCCTAAACCGCCTCATCCTTGAATCTTTTATGCCTCCACACTGAATATGAGAATAAAGTGAGATATTTCATAAAAATGTATTGTTGCCCAGTGGAAGCAACACTTGAGTGGTTTATGGCACAACGATAACAACTATTTTCTTTACAATAGTAACACTTCTCATGACCAACATCCACTAGACTATTGATAAAATCGATCCAATCATTATTCCAATCATCTCTTCCTTTTTTTTTTTTTTTTTTGGTTTTAATGCATGACACATGCCTTAGTTCTCATTGATCACAGACTCAGTGGATCCTCGCATTGCACATAACATCCCCCATTCTAGTTGATGTGGACATTATAGCTGATATAGGTTGACGGGGCGTGTCTTTTACAAGACACAACCGTGTAATGAGTCTGGAGGCTTCACATAAAGATACACGGTTCAATGGCACGGCTATGTACTGAGTCGAGATAATTCACAAAAACATACACGGTCGCATACACAGCAAGAAGGCACGACTGTGTGTTGTGTTTAGAATATCCACAGAAACATACACGACCTTATATACGACTGTGTATCAACCAGATAACGGATGTGTATACATATCTTTATTCCCACGTGTACATATATATTTCCTTTTTTAATTGTCTCCCAAAGACTATAAATAGTTTTTAGGTCATTTTAGGGTTAGCTTTTAATCTTTTATCAAATTATATACACTTAGAGAAGAGTTTTCTTCATTCTCTCAATTGTGCACAATTGAGATTTTTAAGGACTAAACTCAGATTATTCTTTGTTTATTCGTGAGATCCAATCCGAGAATTGGTCTCGTGTTTCACGCTTTCCTCGCTGCATCAGTTGGTATCAAAGTAAGGTAATTTCCTGTGGAGATGTCGGCTAACGACGGTGTTGACGGCGGTTACGTTCTCGACCTAGATCGAGATGCGGAAGTCCAAGGAGTCAATCAATGGACTCCAAGGACAGTGGTCGAAGCCATGGAACAGAGGCTCGGGCATGTAGAGCAACGCTTAGAAGATCCGATTATGCGTTTTGATACTATGGTGATGGGCTACAATGGAAACAGGGATGTTGGTGGAGATCGACCAAGAGTAGCAGTCACTCGTGGCAGTCCTATCAATCAACCTGCAGCCGCAAATCAATGGAATCAACGGCTAGTCGATAGTTATTCTGAGGAAGAGGGTGATTTCCTACAGAGGAGAGGACAACAACCGAGGAGAGGCGGTGTTGGTGGTGGCAGATACCGCGGGATCAACAACCGAATTGATCAGGAGTATGGTGGCGGATATTAAAGAAACCACCAGGGATACGATCAGACAGATGGCGGTGATTTCTGTCTCAAGGTAGATATTCCATCCTTTAATGGCAATCTTAATATAGAAGATTTCCTGGATTGGCTTGTAGAAGTTGATAGATTTTTCGACTATATGGAGGTACCCGAGGATAGAAGAGTAAGGTTGGTTGCATGTAGGCTGAAAGGGGGGGCATCTGCATGGTGGGATCGTTTGCAAAATAGGAGGCAGAGAGAGGGAAAGCAACCTATAAGGACATGGTACCGCATGAAGAACCTGTTGTAGAGGGATTTTCTACAACCCGAATATGAGAAGATTCTCTTCCAGCAGTACCAACGATGCCGTCAGGGACAGAGGACGGTGCATGAATATACTATCGAGTTCATGAGGTTTGCAGAGAGGAATGATCTGAGGGAGATCGAGGGTCAGCAGGTAGCACGATTTGTGGACAGGTTGAAGCCCTAGATTAAGGATAAAATTAGGGTTACGGTGTTTAGAACTGTAAATGAAGCAAAGAATTTGGCCCTTAGAGCTAAGATGATGATTTAAGAACAAAGTGCGAGGCTTGGTGGGGGGCAAAAGGAATTATGAGTACAAGAGTGTTAGTAGTGGCAGTCGGGTGGTTGGTGAAAGGATTAGAGGAGTAGTTGAGAAGCCCACTGGAGGTATAGAGAAGAAGGAAGACAAGGCTAAGGGGAAGAAACCTCTTGAGATCAAAGAGACCCCAAGGCAAAGTAATTCGTATGCTAAACCAATTTTGGGAAAGTGTTATAGGTGTAATCAACCAGGGCACCAATCTAACGAATGCCCGAATCGACGGACTATAAACATTGTAAAAAGGGAGGAAGAGGAGGAAGTGTGCTGTGAACTAGATGGTGAGGATGAATATTATGATGAGGTTGATGATGGAGTGGAGCCAAGCTCTGTAATTAGAAGAACGATGCTGGCACTGAAGCAGGAGGGTAGTTTGCAGCGACACTAGTTGTTCCGCACTAGGTGCACAATCGGTGGGAGAGTGTTCGACTTGATTGTTGACAGTGGGAGTTGTGAGAATATAATCAGGATAGAGGTTGTGAAGCAACTCCAACTGTCGATAGAGAAACATCCGAACCCTTACACCATAAGGTAGATTAAGGCGATAGAGCGGATTGAGGTGAAGGAGAGGTGAAGGGTTCCCTTCTCTATAGGCAAATATCGGGATGAATTTTATTGTGACACCGTCGATATGGATGCCTGCCATTTGTTATTCAGGCGACCATAGTAGTTTGATGTGGATGCCCAACATGCTGGAAAAGAGAATAAGTATAGGCTGGAGAAAGGGGGCGTGAAATACACATTGCTGCCATTAACAGATAAACGACCCAAGACACAAAGGGCTGAAGGGAAATCCTTTCTGGCAATCACTCAGTCAGAGAAGGAGATGGCCGATGACCTAAAAGAATCCTGAGTGATGCATGCACTTGTTGTGAAAAATGCTGGAGAAGAAGTGAGTAGTGAGGAGGTTCCGGAAGGAGTAAAGGGGGTATTAGAAGAGTTCAAAGAGGTAATGCCAGAAGATTTACCAAAAGGGTTACCTCCATTGCGTGACATCCAACACCATATTGACTTGGTGCCGGGGGCTAGCCTTCCTAATCTTCCTCATTATAGGATGAGCCCCAAAGAAACGGAAGTCTTATAGGAGAAAGTCCAGGAGTTACTGGATAAAGGATTTATCAGGGATAGCATGAGCCCATGTGCTGTTCCGGTGCTATTGGCGCCCAAGAAGGATGGTAGTTGGAGGATGTGTGTAGACAATCGTGTGATCAACAAAATCACAATTGGGTATAAATTCCTAATTCCTCGCATTGAGGACATGTTGGATAGGCTGAGTGGAGCGGTGATATTTTCGAAGGTGGATCTTAGGAGTGGATATCATCAGATCCGAGTCAGACCTGAGGATGAATGGAAAACCACTTTCAAGATAAAGGAAGGATTATACGAATGGTTGGTTGTGCCATTCGGCCTTAGCAATGCACCCAGTACCTTCATGCGCGTAATGAATCAGGTACTTAAACCTTTCATTGGTAGATTTGTGGTAGTGTATTTCGATGATATCGTAATATATAGTAAGACTGAGGATGAGAACTTAGTGCATTTGAGAAATGCATTAAATATGCTGAAAGAGAATAAGCTTTATGCCAATCTCAAGAAGTGCATATTCATGTCAAAGAAGTTGCTATTCTTGGGTTTAGTAGTGAGCGGTAACGGAATAACGGTGGATGAGGACAAAGTAAGGGCTATTAGAGATTGGCCTACTCCCAAAACGATCACTGAGTTAAGGAGCTTTCTGGGGTTGGCAGGGTTTTATAGGCGCTTCATACAGCATTTCAGTACTGTCACTGCCCCATTAACTAAGTGCCTAAAGAAGGGAAAGTTTCAATGGGGTGAAGAAGCTGAGTCTAGGTTTGTTGTGCTAAAAGAAAGATTATGTAGTGCACCGGTGTTGCCGTTACCAGACTTTGACAAACTATTTGAAGTGGATTGTGATGCCAGTGGTGTAGGTATTGGAGCCGTGTTATCTCAGGAGAAGAGACCTGTGGCCTTCCATAGTGAGAAGCTCTATGAAGCTAGGAGGAGTTGGTCCACTTATGATAAAGAGTTCTATTATGTGGTCAGAGCTCTAAGGATGTGGGAGCATTACTTGGTGGGAAAAGAATTTATCTTGTATTCAGATTGTGTCGCTCTAAAACATCTGAGTAGTCAGACCCATATCTGTAAAGACATGCATGCCAGATGGATCCAATTTCTGCAAAACTTTCCATTCCGCTTGTTACACAAATCCGGGGTTCAAAATAAGCTGCCAAATGCATTGAGTAGGAGAGCTGATTTATTAATCACCATGAGGGCTAAGGTGGTAGGTTTTAAGTAGATGAAGGAACTGTATGAGGAGGATGTGGATTTCGGGACTATTTAGAAAAGGTGTATCAATTAGGAACCCAATGACAGTTACTATATCCTAGAGGGTTACTTAATGAAAGAAAATCAACTCCATATTCCTGGATCATCCTTGAGGGAAAAGTTGATTAGGGACCTACATGGAGGAGGACTAGCCGGACATCTGGGGCGAGATAAGACTCTGGCGACAGTGGCTACAAGATACCATTAGCCTCAGCTGAGAAGAGATGTAAAGAGAATTGTGTAAAGTTGTTACATCTGTAAGACATCTAAATGACATTCTTAGAATACTGGGTTGTACACTCCACTATCAGTACCTGAGAATATCTTGGAGGATCTATCTATGGACTTCGTTTTAGGTTTGCCTCGTACTCAACGAAGCACTGACACTGTTTTTGTGGTTGTAGACAAGTTCTCCAAGATGGCTCACTTCATTCCTTGCAAGAAGACAACTAATGCACAGGGTGTTGCCAAGTTATTCTTTAAGGAGGTGGTCAGGTTGCATAGGGTTCCCAAGTCAATTACATCAGATAGAGATACTTGGTTTCTTAGCCACTTCTGGAGGATACTATGGTACATTTTCAATTCCTCACTCAATTTTAGTAGCACAGCCCACCCTCAGACTGATGGGCAGACGGAGGTGATGAATAAGACCCTTGGCAACTTAATACGAAGCATTTGTAGAGAGAAGCCACGACAATGGGATTTGGCACTTTCTCAAGCTGAATTTGCTTACAACAGTTCCATCCATAGAACTACTGGGAAATCTCCTTTTTCAGTGGTCTATACAAAAGCGCCATTGTACGCATTGGATTTAGCTCTCTTGCCCAAGGGTGTAGAATCCAATATAGCTGCAAAACACTTGGCGGACCAATATCAAGCTGTGGCATCTAAAGTGAAAGAGAAGATCGAGAAAGTTAATGAGAAGTATAAGAAAGTTGCAGACAAGCATCGGAAGAAAAAACTATTTGAAGTGGGAGGTCAAGTGATGGTGTTCTTAAGGAAAAGTTTTCCCATGGGCACTTATAGCAAATGACAACCAAAGAAGTACGGTCCTTATAAGATTATCGCAAAGATAAATGATAATGCGTATGTGGTCGGACTTCCTTAAAGCATGAAGATTTCGAAAACCTTCAATGTAGCTGATTTATCTCCATTCTACTCTGATGACGAACCTCTATATCTGAAAGAGAACTCGGGGTCGATGTGGACATTATAGTTAACACAAGTTGACGGGGCGTGTCTTTTACAAGGCACGACCATGTAATGAGTCTGAAGGCCCCACAAAAACATACACGACCGTATACACGGTTCATCGGCACGACCGTATATTGAGTCGAGATAATTCACATAAACATACACAGCAAGAAGGCACGGCCGTTTGTTGTGTCTGGAATATCCACAAAAACATACACGGCCTTATACATGACTGTGTATCAACCAGATGGCGGACGTGTATAAATATATTTATTCTCATGTATACATATATATTTCCTTTTTTAATTGTCTCCCAGAGACTATAAATAGTTTTTAGGTCATTTTATGGTTAGCTTTTAATCTTTTGTCAAATTATATACACTTAGAGAAGAGTTTTCTCTGTTCTCTCAATTGTGCGCAATTGAGATTTTCAAGAAATAAACTCAGATTATTCTTTGTTTATTCGTGAGATCCAATATGAGAATTGGTTTCGTGTTTCACACTTTTCTCGCTACATCACTAGTGTAATCACAATTTATGAATTCCTAATTTTTCCTTCGAACTCCTATTTCTTTACGTCCAACAACAACAACCACATTTTCCAACAAATGGATCTTAGTGATAGATTATTATTCTATCTATTTAATTCATTAACCGTGTGGATTTATTTTAATTTTAAATTTGCTGTCTTTTGAATTTATTATGTGACTTTACTTTAATTTCATATGTTGGGACGCCTTTAGAATGGAGATTTAAATTTTATGATAGATTATCTTAGTAATATTAGTTATTATTATGTTTATAGTTATTATGTATGATTTGCAATATTCTTACATATTCTAATAGATCACCTCAATAAGGGTAAATATTACATTTATTATCTAAATTTTGTTTATTTTTGTAATTATTACCTGAAATTTAAAAATATCAGTTAACTATCTATAAATTTTTCAAGGTCGTTTATAGTACCTAGATTAAGTGGTTAATTACAAAAATAGGTAAAATTCAGGTAATTAATTGTAAAAATAAGTAAAGTTCAAATACCAAATTGGCTCTTTGAAACTCTAGATACTTAATTGCGAAAACAAATAAAGTTTAATTATCAAATATAACACTTATCTCCTCGTTAATATATGAGTAAATTTTACCTTATAACCTATGTTTTGATTTTCGGTTACATTACACTCTAGTGATTTCATTTTTAATAATTTACATATTTGCATTTTATTACTATTTGTTGCTGCTAGTTAATATACACGTTATTTTCTAGTTGATACATAATAATTAATTTAATAAAACAATGTTATTAATTATATTTTATTTTTGTAAATAAATATTAGAGTCGATGGAATGAAGATTCAACTTATTGGTTGCAACATGGAGGAGTTATTTGCTCCAGTAGTTGAACTGCCAAGATAGTCGTTGAATTGCAGCAGAAGCAATTGTTCGAGTGTCAGTTCACGATGGTATCGTCGGAGAAAATGACGATATAATTAAATCCAAGATAAAAGGTTCTACGTCACTTGAAATTTTCCTTCATTTTTCTCCTAATCAAGAAAGTAAGATCCCCAACTTTAGTATTGCCATATTAAAGGAGATTATTAGAACAGAGTGGAGATTGATCCTTCATCTACCCCGCATCCTTCTCCATCGAAGGATAAGGAAAGTGACTGATTTAAATGTGGAAAAGAACGTGCGGTTGTGGATCAATTTGGGAAGACTTCCTATATCCAACAGCCCTTCGGTGGCATGACAAAAAGATACCTTAAGAGTAAGCCTCTTTCATATCAAGATATGGTTTTAACTAATATTCTAGGAGCAAATGAAGAGGTTTTTTTTTTTTTTTTTTGGTTAGAATCAAGTAACGATATTAGAAATGAGAAGGGAAGATTTAAGGAGAATAGAGTTTATAAAGAATGATGCTGAGGATAAAGAGACGATAACCAAAGATAACGCTTTTTCAGTTGGAAAAAGAATAATAATGTTTTAAAATTGAGTCATTAAAGACACCTTAGTATAACACCGTTATTATTGAGATATTGGGTCCAAACTTGGTATTTAAAATCTTAGAGGTGAAACTAAAGTAATTATGAAAAGGTGAGGGATTGTTTAATATGCTTAATGCAGGCCACGTCTCCTTTAAAGAGGAAATGGATGTGCAATGTGTGATAAAGGATGGGCCATGGTATGTCAATGGTTTCTTTCTTGCAATTCGTAAATGATTCCAAACTTTAAACCATCATTGGCTAGTTTTGATTTGATAGGTATCTGATGACGCAGCGAATTAACGTAGAGAAACACGAGAATCACTCAACGAATGAATCTCACACACACAATGGTTGCGCATAACCCGTTAAAGGAGAGAAGCCTCTCACAAAATGTATTTCAAATATAAAATAAGACGTAACCCTAATATGTCTGACAAAAGAGTATTTATACTTCCCCGTAAAATACCTAAAAGGGAAAAATCTAAGCATACACGTGGAAATAAATAATAATATACGCGTCTGGAATCTCTCGCATACACGGCCGTGCCTCTAGCCGTGTATGTCTTTGGGCATGTGACAAGTGCAGTACACGGCCGTGTCCCATGCCATGTCTTAACCCGTGTAAGCTTCTGTGAAAGTTCTGCAATTCTGCAAGCCGTGTCCCAAGCCGTGCCCGGAACCGTGTCAGGGTCTGTGACCTCTACTATGTCCAGGCTGTGTCTCAAGCCGTGCCTGAACCCGTGTCAGCGTCTGTGACCTCTACTATGTCCAGGCCGTGTCTCAAGCCGTGCCTGAACCCGTGTCAGCCTCTGTCCTCCACCATGTCCGCATCATTCTCTCCCACCTGCAAAGAACTCGATCCCGAGTTCTCCATCATTCTCTCCCACAGGCAAAGAACTCGACCCCGAGTTCTCCATCATCTGAGCACAAATTCATGAATTGTTACTAGAATATTATGTGCGTAGGGCATTAAGGAAAGGTTGGAGAGGCTCCAATTTGATATCCACATGTTGCGTGCAGAAAATGGATGCCTTGCTAGATTTTGTATATAAGTGAACTTTAACAATGCGCTTGTTCATACTATAGTGATTAATAATATTGAATATAAGGTCTAGTACAAGAGATTTTTAGCCTTATAGTAGCTATCGAGTCGTAAGTCACCCAATAAAGGAATGTGATAAAATGAAAGAAGAAAACAATAAAAATGATAAATAAGGGTATAGGTCTTATCATTTAAGAGGCACCTTGTATTAAAAATAGGTTTATGAATGAGGCGATTAGTAATGATGAATCTGTAAGTAATCTACAAGATAAGATTGATGCGATGCAAACTAAACAAAAACAAGGATTGGGAAATCAGGCTAACCAATCCAAAGAGGAGTGTGGGAATTGGATAATTGTTAAATGTTAACATAAGCAAAATGGAAAATACATGGCAAAAAATGATATGGAGAAAGGCAAGAGTAATCAAGTTAATAATAGAAACCAAAATAAAGAAAAGGGAACTAAAATGTTAAGGGAGACGAAAGGATTGAGGAAAGTACATTATGAAAGAAATAAACACATCTTTTTAAGTGATATTTGTTTTATGGTAATAATAATGAAAAAAAAAAATCGCGATCCAAACATCAAGATTTTTTTTTTTATGTTTTTTTTTCATTTTACTAATCGAAGGATTTAACTATTAGTAAAAGGAGTATAGATGTGGTATAGCTTCTTCTTTTTTCCCCTTTTCTAGATGTGGTATAGCTTCTTCTTTTTTCCCCTTTTCCCCCAAAAGTGATCTTTATTTTTAAATTAATGAATTTACTCATGGTGCTATTACTTTATGACGCAACGAGTTAGCGTAGAGAAACACGAGAATCACTCAACGAATGAATCTCACACACACAATGGTTGCGCACAACCCGTTAAAGGAGAGAAGCCTCTCACAAAATGTATTTCAAATATAAAATAAGACGTAACTCTAACATGTCTGACAAAAGAGTATTTATACTTCCCCGTAAAATACCTAAAAGGGAAAAATCTAAGCGTACACGTGGAAATAAATAATAATATACGCGTCTGGAATCTCTCGCATACACGGCCGTACCTCTAGCCGTGTATGTCTTTGGGCATGTGACGAGTGTAGTACATGGCCGTGTCCCAAGCCGTGTCTTAACCCGTGTAAGCTTCTATGAAAGTTCTGCAAGTCGTGTCCCAAGCCGTGCCCGGAACCGTATCAGAGTCTGTGACAATTCTGCAAGCCGTGTCCTAAGCTGTGCCCGGAACCGTGTCAGAGTCTGTGATAGTCCTTCAGGTCGTATCTCAAGCCGTGCCTGGAACCGTGTCAGCGTCTGTGACCTCTACTATGTCCAGGCCGTGTCTCAAGCCGTGCCTGAACCCGTGTCAGCCTCTGTCCTCCACCATGTCCGCATTATTCTCTCCCACCGGCAAAGAACTCGACCCCGAGTTCTCCATCATTCTCTCCCACCTACACAGAACTCGACCCCGAGTTCTCTTCTTGTGAATATACTTTTCACGCCGTTCCCTCTCTTTGAATCGTCTTGATTTATCCCATTTATCTTGTCGCTTGATCGTGATTTGCACTACATCAACTACCACACCCAGAGTAATACTTGTCACCGAATTTTCTATTAAATTTATTTACGCATAATCCGGATGGATTTGAGTATTAATGGGATAATCACCACCTGTGTCGCTAGGAAGCAATAGAACAGTTGCACTTATTACCTCTAGCGCTTCCTCTGGATTGAAATATAAGTTTTTAGGCAAAGTACTAAACTCTACATCCTTAATCTCCCCCGTTGGTGCGATGAATTGGCTCAGAGTATCCTCAGTCTTCGACTCTTCAGTTACCACCATCACCTGCTCGTCATTCAACAATGGCGAGTCCACAATAGCTTCCTCACCAACATAATTTTCATAGGCTTCAACTGCTTTTCCATTGCCCCTACCATCAACAATCAAAGTACTATGATCGTTAAGGGTCGAGTTTTCCTCTTGTTTGACCATCTCCTCTTTAAACACTTCCGGAATTAAATTTACTGGCTTAGGTGTTTGTGGAATTTCCTGAGGGAGGATTCGCTCGTAATCAAGGGGAAAGAACTTTTGTTCTAGCAAGTATTGCATCATAAACCAAGTCCTCACGGATCCTTACCCTCAAGGTGTCTTACTCCCCGAAGTCGTTCCCACCAATACAATGCATCACCCCACAAACGACTCTCCACTAACTCTCTCTTCATTCCCTCTGAAACCCTCATATGGTCAAAGAATCTTTCTATGTCCTCTACCCAAACCCAAAACTCATTCAGACTCTCGGAACCATCAAACTTCGATACAACATATTTAAATTGAGAAAAGATTTCATCTTTATACCTGTAGTCACATCTGTTGTACCGTCTTATGTTACCATGGCCTCTTCTCCTAAGCAGATTATTAAAAATCTCGTCTTCATCATCTGTATCATAAGTAATAGAATTGTTCCTTGGATCGCCTTTCGGTCGTCTCCAATAGACCTGCCTGCTACTGTTGGTATTGGATTGATAGATCAAGGCCTCAAGATGCTGTTCTCTCGCCGGATTTTCTGATCCATGGTCTCCTCTACCGCCCTTCGTATTGGTTACCCGTAACGTAGGACTTCCGTACCTCGAACACCGTCAAGAATACGACCGCCGTCAACACCGTCATTAGCCGACATCTTCGCAGGAAATTTTCCTTGCTTTGATACCAACTGACGCAACGAGTTAGCGTAGAGAAACACGAGAATCACTCAACGAATGAATCTCACACACACAATGGTTGCGCACAACCCGTTAAAGGAGAGAAGCCTCTCACAAAATGTATTTCAAATATAAAATAAGACGTAACCCTAACATGTCTCACAAAAGAGTATTTATACTTCCCCGTAAAATACCTAAAAGGGAAAAATCTAAGCGTACACATGGAAATAAATAATAATATATGCGTCTGGAATCTCTCGCATACACGGTCGTGCCTCTAGCCGTGTATGTCTTTGGGCATGTGACGAGTGCAGTACACGGCCGTGTCCCAAGCCGTGTCTTAACCCGTATAAGCTTCTGTGAAAGTTCTGCAAGCCGTGTCCTAAGTCGTGCCCGGAACCATGTCAGAGTCTGTGACAGTCCTTCAGGCCGTGTCTCAAGCCGTGCCCGGAACCATGTCAGCGTCTGTGACCTCTACTATGTCCAGGCCGTGTCTCAAGCCGTGCCTGAACCCGTGTCAGCCTCTGTCCTCCACCATGTCCGCATCACTTTAAAAAACCTTTTATAATTTGTATATATATGTTGAATTACTCTCATGGATTATTACATCATAGAATTCAATGACCTTTTTAAATTGGATCAAACTTTTTGAATTGGAAAAATTTTCAAATCAAAACCAAACAAAAAAATTATGTCTTATTTTCTTTGTGTAATTGAATATTATATTGTTGTCACTTTTAAATACTATTACATGTCATATATAAGTATATAATATGCTCCATAATATTTGTTGTTGTATGTCGTATATGCATATAGTTGGATTTCTATAATCATAATACATATCATATCGTTTTAGATTTTATAAACATATTCTCTTAACTATGTATACATCAAATGTTCTATCTACGTCGTAAGTATATAATATAATATCCAATGTTATTTTTCAATTCCATTTTGGCTCTTTTGGTTTGAAGATACCTTAAACCACAATTAATATAAATATTTCATTTTTGGAAATTTTCAAACTGTAATCAAACTAAAAAATCCTGAAAACTGACGCTTAGTTTGCTTTGATTTAAATTTTGGGTATTGGTTTACAATGTCCATCCTTAATGGGCTCTTGGCTCCATGTACTAGCATTTTGATGCCATAAGAGGGTTTGTACTTCCCTTTTGTCCTTGTCCCACCGTAAAACTAGAAGAAAGGAAGTGCAATAGTTTCAATCGGGCTACAACTTTATAAGAGTGTGGATTTAGTCTGTATATACATAAATTGGCCCAAAAAGGCTCTTTTACCGCAAACTATTAGAAGAATTTCTGGTTTAAGTCAACCAGGAGAATGATATATACCGTACCACCCACACTATAATGTGGATTTCATTATTTTATACTTTTGAGACTCCACACCATAGATAAAATAATTTTACAGATCAAATAATAAATATAAAAGCTTATACTATCATATTTATACAAACTTTTAAATTAGATAACTATAACGTAAACCCATACGTTTGCCATCTTTTTGCTCATATTATAGCTTTTACTTACAATATTGTAGTTTTTGTTTAATTTTGTTCATGATATCACATTAATGTAGGGTAATAAAAATTATTAGAGATTAACAGAGATAGAGTCATTTCACATGCTCATAAGAAAAGAAAAGGCTAAGCAAGCAAATAAGTGAAATTTGTTAGAAAAGAAAAACATGAAAATTTTGTCCCAATTATTATTTCAAATAATTTTTTAATCATTATACACCTCTCTATTTACCATTTTTAATGCAATATAAAGAGCTGTGGTAAATTACATGCACAAAATTTGCAATAATGCGAGTATTTCGATTAGAGTTCAATGATAAGATCATGAGGAAGGTCCTTGGTCATAAGCTTAGACACATCCATGGTTTAATTAGGAATGTAAATGAGTTGAGTCGATATAAAACTGTACCAAAATTGAGCTTGAGCTCGACATGAAATTTCAAATCTTGAGTTTAACTCAAATTCAACAAGCTTCGAATTTTGAGCTCAAGTTTAAGCTTGACTTCAAATTTCAAAAATCAAGCTCAACTCAATTAAACTTGATTTATCTAAAAAATATGTTTTAATTATGATAAAATTAACATGTAAATTCAACTCAAACTCAATTAATATTTACACTAAGCTCGAGATTAATTAAACTTGCAAATTAATTGAGTCAAATATTACAATGCTTGAGTTTGACTCGACTTTACTGTTCTCACGTCAATCGCAAGTAAATATCAAGCCGAACTCGAATAGCTCGTAGGTAATTTAACTCATTTACATCCTTAAAGCACCTGTATCTCTTCATAAAGATACCTTATGTTGCTACAACTACTTAAAGGCACCCTTCAAATCGATTTTGATAATGGAGAGTAGGACATCTTCTTTCAAAGATATTGTCACCCAACAAAAGCAACTACTTGTGTAGTTAATGGCATAACATTAACAACTATTTTCTCTATAGTAGTAAGGGCTCTCACAACTAGCATTTATTACATTATTGTTACCACCAACTTAATCTACATTATAATAAGGACTAATATCATATTTGGTATCTAAATTTTATCTATTTTTACAATTAACTTTAAAAGTATCAATTTACTATATATAATTTTTTTTAGGTCAATTATAATATATGGATTGAGTAGTTCATTGTAAAATAAATAAAATTTAGGTAGTTAATTGTAAAAAAGAGGTGAATTTCAAGTAGTTAATTATAAAAATAGAAAAAATTCATCTAACAAATTAATACTTTGAAATTTTAGATAATTAATTATAAAAATAGGTAAAATTGAGATATTAAATATGATATTTACCCTTTTAATAGTTAACTTTTTCTTTTGTTGGTTTAGCATAGAACATACCCCATGGTCCTAATCAATTAAACCACTTAATGGATTCTTGCACCAACCATAACACCCCTAATTAGTTAGGGTTATATTTTGAATTAATGACACCTTTATTTTTTAAAATTATGCACTTTACCCAACAACTTGTATGGAGCCTGCAATTTAATATATGTCAATGCAGGCATGGAAAAAATCTGATGTGGCATCGACACCTTAGATCATTTAACATAACGAAAAAAAAAGAAAAAAGCAAAAGCATTTGAAAAAATAAAAGATAAAAAGAAATGGAAATGGCATATTGCTGTAAGCAATTTGTGCAAATAATAGCAATTGTCAACATTTTTACTCACTTTTCTTCTTGACTTCGTGAAAGAGAGAAACATAGCATCAAAAGCGCTACCAATTGATCTCATTGTAATTTATTCAAGACTTCATTCAATTGATCCGGCAACCAAAGAACTCCTTTCTAATTCCTTCTAGTATTAATCTTTTTACAATTTTGGCCTAACTCACTCTATTCTTTATGATGCTTATCAAATTAAAAAAGAAAAGAAAAAAAACTAAAGCAAATATGTGGCGAAAACAATGTTGCATGGTCTGCTAAAAGTCCGTTAGTCTCTTTTGGAAGCACTCCCTCTTGTAATACCTAGTAAATTACAAGACTTTTGTAATTCCCGCATGTGCATTATGAAAATTTCCTTCTCGCAATATGTTTATGTCGTCAACCAGTTCATTCTATACTTTTGCATGGACGTAAACTCTTGTTTGTATAAAAACAAAGTCGCCCAAAGTAAATAAAAATTCTTGTAGCATAGATAGAGAATAGCTTAGGTTTTGTAAAAGCTAGTTTAACAAGTAAATAAGGGTCATATCAAAGAATTCAATACGAAGTTGATTTAAGAGCTAGAGTGAAGTGCAATGAAATGGCAATAGATAGATGATTTAGGGGTAGTAGAATAAGCCTATATAATAATTTCTTTAGCTATATCTGTGTGATAATTCTTCTTAAATTAAGAGGATTCAATCACTTTCTTTTATCGAACCAACTTGCCCAATTGCATTTTTAATTTTGAGATTTGTAGGTCTAATGTCCTTTTCTTTTGGACAATAGCATGTTGCATCGTCGAACAATAAAATCAAATTCTTCCAACTGTCTTTATCATTAGCAGTGAAGACATGGGATAGTTAAAACAATAAAATTGCTATCCTATGATTGTTTGTAGGGTATAAACAAAATAAAAATTGAGTTAAATATTGCTGACCTCAAAATTCGATCTATTTTTTTTTCTTTTATATAATCTATATATTTTATAAGGATAAAAAAAGATAATAAAATCTTTGGATTCTGATGAAAAAATAAAATCCATCCATGTAAACTAGTATACAGTACCGAGTTCAACTTTAAAATTGAAAATTTTAGTTTAAATCAATTACAAAATCAAGCTTCTTCCACCTCACTCCAATCATTCTACTAGAAAAATATATAAGTTTTATCTCAATTATTACTTTAAATAAATTTTTTTAACCACTTTACATGTCCCTATTAACTATATTTAAATAACATTTGATTGCCATTATTTTATAGTACTAAATTAGATAAATTTTTTAATTTTTTATTCGATTTATATAGTAAATTAAGTCACTGGCAAAATTAATAATGCATGCGTATAGACGTCTCGAGTGGATCAAGAGAAAAGGTTGATTCCGCCCACACGTCTCAATTTTTTACTAAATGAACCCATCAAGAGAGAAGATTGGCTCCACCCACACGTCTCAATTTTGACTAAATGAATAAGATGAAATAATTAAACCCAGTCACACCTATTTTCAAATCTCAAGCGTCATCCACTATGTTCAGAAGAAAGACATAAATTATTTTATAAATTGGCCGTCCCATCCACTTACGTTGTTAAGGCTCTAAGGGCAACCAAACTTGCTAAATTTCAACAGGTGAAGTGTAGATAATAAGTACGACATATTATTAATTGTAAGGGTTATCCTCTAGCCAAGTGGTGTTCAAAATTGCTTTATTCTTTTATAATCATAATTATTTTAATAGAATATGTGCAATAATGAAAAATTAAAATTAATTATGAATCATTTGCATAACATATGTGGATGAATAATGTGCTAATACGTGTCTTCTTCTTTCTTCTTCTTTTTAATTTAAAGCTTCACCTCCATAATTTAAAAAAAAAAAAAAACATAAAAGGAGATGTTAGACTTTTTATTATTATATAATTCATGTGGAGTTTTCTCTTAGATCGCTTTGATAAATGCATGGTTAATAATGCAACATGTAGTCTTTATTTGCTTCAACCTAGCATTACTTGACGATCCAATTTTCATTGGGTATTATGTGTTCATTTCTTGAATGTTCTCTTTCTTTTCTATTATGCTAGTTATGGCATATGAGGTGCTAAAAAGTTATTGAATCTTATTCTGTTTATATTATAGTGTAAATTCAAAAGTTTTAAATTCTCTTTCACGATTCATGTGAATGGCTTTGATGTATCTCTTGTTTTCCATTGATACTTTCTTAGCAAATTTAATAAATTCTTGAAAAGTAGTATTTTTGTGTGCTAAAAAAATTACCCATGTAAATTGAGAGAAATTATCTATATTATTAAACTATATTTTTCTTCCTGATAAGCCTTTTGGTCCTAATTTGTCTAAATAGATCAATGTGAATTGAGTACAAGAGTTTACTTGTATTCGCATATCTTTTAAATTTAAAAGGGAGATTTCATTTGTTTCCTCAAAGCAAAATTGTTGCACAACATATTTTCATCAATTAAAAAACATATAGCCATTGTACCAAATGATTGCTTTTCATGCATCTAACCCATAGAAATCTACATGACCAAGTGCTCTATGACAATTAAGAGCATCATGATTTAGGGTTTAGAAATAGTTATGATGATCATGATCTAACATATTAGATGAAATAATGTAAACAATCCCTAATCTTATGTCTTTAAAAATTAGAATAAAATGTGTATACATATGACAATATTTTTCACTAGTAGTTATACAATAACAAAACTTACTATAATAGCATATCTCAAAATAAAAATATTGATAGCAATATATCGAACGGATTTAATTTCATCAAGTGATGTATATAGGGTGTTAATTGATAATTTGGATGCTAATCTATGAATTAATATGATAAATGTGATGTTGGTTGTTGGCTGTTGGATTTGGTGATAGAAGTGAAGTTTGACATATGATAATATGTAGAATGTGTACAAGTCTTCTTGTTGCCACTACGATGAAGAAATTGATATTTAATTTTCTTGTAAATTTTTATTTAGATGATGAATGATGGTAATTTAATGATTAAAATATGGGTATGTGAAATTAGAAGTGGTTTAGGTAATTAATATGATGTATAAGACATGCTAGAAGTTGGATTTATTGAAATCAATGAGTTAATAGATAAACAAGTTGATTTAGTGGATAATTTGAGATTTTCCTGCATATTCACATAATTTTAAAGTGATAAATTTGATGAAAATTAAAGTTACATTATGGGCATTATGTTTGGCAAAGTTTATGAGTGGTTTATGTAACTAAATTGGTGTATATTGCATATTGGAAGAAAATATTGATAATACAAATGAACTAATTGATGAACAAGTTGGTTTGATTGTTAAATTATGAAATTCTAGTATGTAAACATGTTTTTAAAGTGATAAGTTTCATGAAAATTGAAGATATATTATGAATCAAAGTTTAGAGATGATTTATGTTGAATTGGAGGATCATTTGATCATGAAAGTATGATCTACTTACATAATTTGATAATGTGTTTAATTCTAAAAATTTGTGGTGTATTATGTTTATTTTAAGTTAATTTGGTGGAATTATGATTTATTTATGAATAGGAGTTAGATTGAATATAAAATGAGGCTTAAAAGTGATAATAAGTTAAAGTTAGACTTATAGGATTTCAATTTAATGTTTGGAGCATGCTTGATTTTTAGTGCTATGTTTTGGAAGTGTTTTAGACTTAAAAATGAAATATAAATGGTATTTTGGACACTAGAAAAGAGTAAGAACAAGTGAGTTTTGGTTTGAAAAGATTCAGACTTAAATTAGATAAGATATGGGCTTATAAAGTTGATAATTCATAACTTTGTGTGATCTAGTAGTCCAAGGGCTTTAAAATAAATAAAATAATGCTTTTTTATGTTAAAATGGATAGTGGAAGTGATAAGAAATCAAATGGTTTTGGTTTCACTTAATTTAGATTTAAATTAGTTAAGTTATGACCATTTAAAGTTAAGACCTTTAATTGTAATGAATTGAAATTAAATTAATAGTTTGCTTCATTAAATTAACTTAAGCCGGCTCAACCCCAAGTTGGTCTAACCAAATAAACCCAAAGACCACCCTCTCACCCTCTCCTTAGATGCCTATATAATTAAACATAATTTGATTAATTGGTCTTAATTAACTTAACTATCCTGATTAGACCAAAACAATAATTGACTTAATAATGTAAACCTAAATGACTTATTAGTCTAAGATCCAAAATCCAAAACATAATTGGGTCCATTTCCTCCTAAGGCTTATATCTTAAATGTACCTTATCACGATAAATAACTCAAACCATTTCGAAGGCTCAAACTATAATTACTTAAAATGAACTAAACTTAGGCCTAATGGAATAAAATAGGTTTATGTGACTGTAATAAAACCTAAATGATCCTAAGGCACAAAATCTACTTAGACCCATTAGTCTTTATGGCCTATACTCTAAATGGACCCTAAAAAATAAATCAAAACTTAAATGGCCTTTAACCCTCCATGGCCTTAACTCAATTAAGAATTGAAATGAAATTTAATTAAAATTGGACCCAAGAAATTACTTAGGCCTAAAATATAAGAAATAGGACTAGTTAACTGTAATAGGTCTACATTAACTAAAATAGATGAAAGTAATCTAATTAGACTAAAAATGGAATTAATAATTATAATTGGACTTAACTAATTTAATTTGGACTAATGGGCTTAATTCCAGACATAATTTGGCTTACTATTCTTAAAGGATCCAAATACCCTAATTAGGCTTTAAATACAACTAGACATAATATTCAATTAACATACTAGGTTCAAATGATTAAACCTTAAATGAATTAGGCCAAAATTAGTTAAAAACTAATTAGCCTAAGTAGATCTAATTAGGCTCATAACTATTAGGCCCATAACTAGTATGAGCCTTAAATAGTCTAAACCAATCTTAAAGTATAATTCAATCACTTAGAATAATCAACTAAATTAAGTTTTCTTTTTGATGCATAAAATCAATTTAATCAACTCCATTCACACTTAGATTGCGATTTGGGAAACATCGACCTTTTTAGGTACATAATAACATGCACATTGCTTGCTAGAGAAAATTACATCGGACTAATAGTCAAACTCAATTAAGTATCTGCTTGTTGCTTGTACATGGCTATTTAAGCCAGCAAGTCACAAACTTTGGAATGAGATTATGACTGTAGTCATATACCTTGAAATGACACAATAGTTAAGTACTTAGTTCAACAATAATAGCTCGATGAATAGCTAATAAGCAAAATCATGTTAGATAACATGCATTGTAAGTAGAGAGATAGGATATCAGGCATATTATGGGGGACATGGTTCCCAACGAGCTATATGATATAGTTGGACTGTGATCGGTAAGGCTACATAATAGTAAAGTCACTTAGATGAGGCTACCTAGGATCGATTTTCGGTGACATAGAGTTTGGTTGCTCCCGTCGACCCCTGATGTCCGCTGCGGTTGAATTAGATCTCAAGTCTCCCATCATGATATTCAGAATCATGAGTACTCCCATGTTAGATGTTTAAAAAAAGATAATTAAATGAATTGAATGATTGCCTGCTACATTATTATGCAAGCATGTTTGACATGCATGTACGTGCTTTCATTACCATAAACTAAGCCCTTGTGACTTACTCATTTTTCTTTTTTAGGTGAAAACTATCTAAGGGATCTAAACTATGAATTATGGGGTTTTGGCTCTAAGGAGGAGTATTGGGATGAGTTCGAAAACTTAGATTATGTCAACTACAATCTTTCTTTATTATTTTTATTTCACTTAGTTTCTATGTTTAGTTATGTGGTTAGACTTTTATCAGGAGCGATGTGTAACTCTATGGCATGTTCCTTTTAAGCTTGTATTTGGTGGGCCCCTTAAGCCCTAAACTTAAATTTCTATCTCATACCATTTACTGCATTTCCTAAACTTGATAAACCTTTGAAATGTATTTCAAAATCAACAAATCGTCAAATATTTTTTAAAATTTAATTAACCATCAAATATTTTTCAAGGTCTTAAAATTGATTTAGAAATCCATTTAATAACTGTAGTCTTATGTATTCCACTTAAATACAGTACACGATAACTATTATTTCCATAGTGAATTAAGGGCATGCCAAAGGATACTAATGTGGCACACTAAACACCTCCTTTAGGTATCTATTGATAAACATGACCTAGTATACGATCAACTCTTATCGTGTTTTTGTTACTTACTAAAGTGATAATATTTATGATGAAATGCAATAATGTTCAACAAAGAAATCTTGGTTATCCAGCATTAGAAACCACATAAGCCAAAACAATAATTGACGTAGTTATTTAACACCAAATGTGATTCAATAAGGGGTTTAAATTCGGAACTTCTTGTTGATTTTTATGAGCTTTAACAACAATTATTTTTCAATTGAAAAGACATGGCAACGAAACTTACATTAAAGTTTACAGTGGCAAGCAACTAAAGTAACAAAATTCCCTTAAACCATCTAATGTTTTTGGACAATCTTTATTATTCTAACCCAAGCTTACATTGAACAACCAATAAACAACCCCAAAAAAACAATAGTACAAAATTTCAACACTTACGAGTGTTGAAAATACTTTTTAACTTAGATCTCATTTTTTTCCTCATTCGCACACAAGAAAGAGGAAGAAGAAGGAGTGATTTTGCATGGGAAATAAAGATTTACCCAGATTTAAGTGTTTCTAAACAATTAGTTTTAGTTGTGGTATGTTTTTTTTTTTTTTTTTTGTGTTTTCTGAAAAAGTTGAAGTTTTATATCTGTATTGAAGTTTTTTTATCTGTGTTTATATTTGATGTAAGATTTTAGAAAAATGTTAGTATAATTATATATTTTATAGAAAAGATTACTCGGATACTTTATAGAAAAGATTACTCGGTATTGTTATATTATAATTTATTAAATATTTTTGTATAGATGTTATATGTGTAATGTGTAATATTAATTTTTGTATTAGAATGAGGATTGAGTACTGTAAAGAATGTAAAATATGTAGAATATAGAATAATTGTTGCAGTATTATATGAAAATTTATAAAAATTTAGTGGAAAATATAATTAAAAAATAATTTCGAACAAATATTTGAAAGAAACTTTGTTTGGAAATAACTAGACGAAAATTGAAATTGAAATTAAAATTAAAATTGAAATGATAAATGATAGGTAATTTTTTTTCAAATATTATTATGAAATTTTTTTATATAAATATTTTTGAAAATTATGATAAAATTATTGTGATGAAAATTTGTAACATTTGGAATGTGAAATATTTTTTACAATGTTGTAAAATGATATGAAAATGGTTGAAATTTTTAATAGCTAAAATGTTAATAAGAAAAAAATATCTGACAAATTTTTAGGACAAAATCATTCGCCAATAATGGGGAAATTTTTTAATATTTGAAATATTATTGTAAACACCCCATTTTTTGCCTTAATAATAATCAATAATAATCAACAATAATCAATTACTATTTTTTCCAATTTTTTCTCTAATTTAGCAAAAATAGGAAAAACATTCAAAAAATAAAATAAATAGGATAAATATATCAATTTTGGAAAATAATTGCAGAAATGGAAATAAAAAGGATTAAATAATTTTTACAAATTTTTAAAATTTAAAAAAAATACAAAAAATAAAAAAAATCGCATTGCATATATGCAAATTGAGAAAATAAAAAAATCGAGTAAGTGGGCTAGCCCAGTTGGTCCGAACCCGCGTTTTGCAAATTTTCTTCATCGCCTGGGACACGTGGCAGCAGCTGATTGGCTGGAGCGGACACATGCGCCAAGCGCGTGATCATCTTCAACCTTTGTCCGAGATCGCCGGCGAGGAGAAACAATCGAATTTCGTCCATTTTGATTTGATTTTTTGCACAAATCCAGCAGATCTTCAATAGAAATAAGATAAACACCATCCAATAGGAATCAAATCGCAACAAATCAAAGGATTTACACAAATCGGAGATGGGTTTCAACCAAAATCCGATTTGCCTCAATCGATGGAAATCCGAGCTTATTCAGCTCGATTCCTTACGCCTATAAATAGAGGATGAGGATAGGAGGCAGAAGCATGGATCAAAAGTGAGGAAAAGAGAGAAAAGAGAGAGAATCAAAGCCTCGCTGGAGTTGCCAAGTCGCAACCACCGATCAAGCATCGAGCTACCACCAGGAGGCATTTTTAGAGAAATCCACCGCCACAGTTGAGTTCCCCACCCTCGAAAACCTAAGAACCGACACCTCAATCGCTTCGAAAGGCTACCGGAACGCCGTCAATGAGTACCCCCAACCATCATGCCCGATCGACCCCACCCGATCCGCTTCGACTCGATTCGACCTGAGTTATTTATTTGTTATTTAATTCAAAAAATGTTAGAATTTAGATTTTTTTTTTTTTTAGGAATTAATTTAGGATGAATAATAATAAAAATAAATAATTATAATAATAAATAATAAAAATGTAAATATATATATATAGAAAATGATAAAAAAAATTAGAAATAATAATAAAAATTTAGATTTTAGAATAGGATAGATAAATAATATAGGAGAAAATTTTTCAATAAAAATATATAAAAAATTAAGAAAAATAAATAATAATAATAATAAATTATAGAAAATTAATAAAAATTGATAAAAATCAATAAAAATTTATAATATTAGAAATGGGTTGAAAAATAGAAAAATGAAATTTTTATCACTTGGAAAAATCATTTTCTTAAATAAATCCAAAATTGGTTTTTTTCCTTAAAATTATTATTTAAAAAAAATAAATCAAATTATCAAGTTTAGGCTTAGATTTTTTTTAGAAAAATACTAAGATGGTAAAAACGTAAATCAAAAGAAATTTCATAAATAAAAATCACCAACACACTAAGGTTTTTTAGGAAAAGCGAATTACGACAAGTTTGATTCTGAATAGCAAGTACGTAGGCACCAATTTGGGGCAACCCTAAAAAGGAATGAAAATCATTTTCTCAGAATATGCTATCCAAAAAAATAAAAAATAAAAAGATAATAAAGAAAAAGACATTTCGGATAAAGTCTAGATTTTAGGAGATTAGGGTGATAACCTTAGGGTTTTAATAGGTTAGCCTCCAAACTAAAAAACTTTAGTTTTCTCCTTTCCTCTTTTTACAAAAAAATGAGAAGAGGAAATCACGACGAGTAGTGGTCCAAATTAGGACTAATCTGCTCAATTAGTCATAATTCAATCTTTCCTAACAACAGTTGAGTGGCGACTCCAAAATAAAAACGAAATTCCTAACTCAAGTCAAAGATCTACATTAGATGAGCATAGGGTCAAGTATAAATCGGATTAGGAATGGGAAATAAAAAAAAAAAAATTAGATTCGACAAGATGGCGACTCCACTTGGGAAGAGTATCTAGTAGGCTAGCCACCTGAATCTCCTCAAATCGCTTTTTCAATAAATGTCTTTTTTGGCTTATTACACTGTTGCTAACCTTTCAAGGATTTAATTAGATTAAGGGATCAGTTATTTACTTTTGCTATTGAGTTTGCATGCATATAACTGTGTGAGTAGATACAGTTAAACCCGGGCCGTCTTAGGACCCTAAGACAGGGGGGGCATTGTGTAGGTTTCAAGCGAAGTGATATGATCACCGTTCGGGACCTATTAGGCTACCCTACCCAATGCTTCGATATGGCCTAAGATCCATTTCTCCGAGAATGCGGGAGGCTATAGAGCTTGGGGACCTGTTAGAACCTACCTATTTGCATACACGATGTCATGGGCTGACAACTGATTGATGATGTAATATTTTTGTTCTGTTCATGGAGTTCAGATACATTTCCCTGTAATTTCATCATTGTAACATAATTCATGTTGTAATTAGAAATTTCTGTTGTAATAGATGGCTAGTTCCACAATTGACCGCCTCCTCCACAAAGAGATTCGAGTATGCAAACCTCTAGACCCGAAATTGGTACTGGACCACTGGTTCACCCTATACAACCTAGAAGAGTAAGCCTTCATTCAACAAAAGATAGGGCCCATCCTCTCACTAATTAAGATGGAGATGAACTTACCCTTGGTATGAGCCATGCTCCATTTATGGGAAACCTGAGTATACGTAGTAACTAAAAGAATTAGAAAATAAATCTATTGTACTTTTTCATTTTTTTTCAAGTATTGAACTCCAAGTTTCTAGTATTAATAAAAATAAAATTTTCAGTATTATATCATCAATCAATTGTTGGCTCCTTTATTTTAGCATCCGTGTGACGCATGCATTGCATTTTCATGCATACATCATACTAAGAAAAAATGCGTGCCAGGTATCAAAAATAGCTCCCAAACAATCGAACCCTCCCAAAAGCCCAATCTACACAAGTTCAAGAACCAAAATGGCAAACAGTGGTGACAACCGCAACAACATAAGTGCTTACGCTACTTCAGACTCTAGGATCGTATCCCTGGAACAAACAGTCCAGCAGCTAGCTGCACAAGTCCACCTCCTGACTAAAAGCATTGGCCTCCTTCGCACCACCCAGCTGACTCGAGAAGAACATTCAGGGGCTAGAAAAGGGAAGGTAGTGGAAGGTCAACCTCCAGAATATGAGGAAATCAATTCCCACCTCAACCCGGCCTTTGAGTATGAGCCGAGAGTCAACCAAGGTCCAACCTCTAATCACTTGAAGAAGGAGATAGAGGAGAGACAGAAAGAGATGGAAAAGAGACTCTTCCAACAGCTGGTTGACAAAATGAAAACAATAGAGGGGCCTGACAATTTCGAACAAGCCGGGATCACCAGCTTGCCAGCATATGGGGAGGAGGTATACCCCGATAAATTCAAGACCCTAGAATTCGAAAAGTATGATGGTACTGGATACCCCAAGATGCACACAAGGCTATACGCTTGGAAGATGAGCAAGTATGCTCAATATGACCAACTGATGATCCAGACCTTCCAGGATAGCCTTACGGGTCCTGCATTGGTTTAGTATGCCCACCTGGATTTCAGTCAAGTCAACACCTGGGAAAGGCCTGCCCGGGCGTTTTATGACCAATACAAGTTTAACATCGAAGTCGCCTCCTCGGTGATTGATCTAGGGAGTCTTCAGAAGAGACATGCTGAGTCTTTCAAAGAGTATGCTCAGCGGTGGAGAGCTCAAGCTATCAGGGTAGCAACCCAATTTTTGAGAAAGAGTTGACATCCATATTAGTCAACACTCTGGACAAGACCTACTTCTCACATTTGGTGGGCTAGACATCATCCAGTTTTGCAGAAGTAGTGGCTATAGGGTGCCGGATTGAAAGCGCCATCACAACAGGCAGACTCCAAACAATGGATCCTCCCAAGGTCACATCATCACAAAGGCCCTTGGGAGGTAACAGAGCCAAGGAGTCTACCGTCAGCATAGTCAAATCCAGTAAAGCAGACAAGGCTGGGACTTGTGTGACATTCCAGACCATGAGTGCCCCAACTCAGCACTCCCCGGCAAATCACACCCAGGTCACCAGAGTCTCAAGACAGTTCACTCCAATTCCTATCCCGCTCAGCCAGGTCTTCGCTCGACTGCGGGCGGATAATTTGATTAGCTTCAAGATCCCGAATGACCGGTACAAGCCTAGGAATTTCGACTCAAGCCTCAAATGTGACTATCATATGGGTTAGGAGGGGCATTCTACAAACAGATGCTAGAGGCTCCGAAACAAAATCCAAGATCTAATCGACGCCGGGATTGTGTAGCTGGACTTTATTAACACCCCAGCGCCCAATGTCAACACCAATCCGCTGCCCAATCATAAGCCCACTGTCAATATGATCACATCCGAAGAATCGACCCCCAAAGAATCCTCCAAGCAAAAGGTGGTAGGCCAGCAGAAAAGGCATTCTCGTCAAACTCTAGAGAAAACCCCCAAATCACATATCAAAAAGAGATGGTTAGCCAGAGACCCAATAGTCGGCACCTTGGGAGAGTCACACGGGAGATTTGAGTACCTGGTGAACTATTCTTACACCCTAACTGTGTATGGGCCGCCTAGCGGATGGGGGCCCGAGTTTGAGAAGGAAGATAACCTGCTAAAAGAAGGGGAGAAGTCTATGAACATGATCAATTCAAATCAAAAGCCAAAGGTCATAAAATGCTATGGAGGATAGTCAACTGAGATACAAATCCCAAAGAAGAGATATATGTTCAATGTCCCAATACCTGCAGAGAGGTATAAGGCCGCACTATTTGACTATCAGACCCTCGAGCAAGAGCGACCCCCTATTGTAGGAGGAATCACCCGCTCTGAGAGAGTTTATGACCCAAAATATAAAATTTCAACTGAGGAACCCAACGTGGAGATAGGAAAGGAAGAGGAAGAGGGGCTCGCTGCATTTACAAAAATGGTCAAGGCGAGTGAATATAAGATCATGGAACAACTAAACAAGGTTCCAGCCTAAATATCACTCATGGGCCTCCTTATAACCTTTGAGCCCTACAGGGAAGCACTCTTTAAAGTGCTCAAATGGATCAGGGTACCAAAAGGTATCGCTACAGAAAAATTAAGTCATGTGGCAGATTCTATCTTCACCATGAACCAGATATCTTTCTCTCCCGAAGAGCTAGGAGAAGATGGAGACCAACATACAAAACCACTATTCATAGTGGTGAAGTGCAACGACACGATTGTCTCCCAAGTACTCATCGACAATGGGTCCTCCCTTAATGTTTACCCATTGGCTATCCTCGACTTATTGGGGGTCGATCTAAGCAATATTAAACCTAACTCGACAATGGTCAAGGCTTTCGATGGGATAAAAAGAGACATAGTAAACTTGCCGGTAGAGATTGGTCTGCAAGTGTTCTACATCTCCTTCCAAGTCCTCGACATCCTAAGATCTTTCAACTTACTTTTGGGAAGGCCATGGATACATACCGCTGGAGCCATACCCTCAAGCCTCCATCAAAAGGTCAAATTCATCGCAAATGGGCAGATTGTTACAGTACTGGGAGAACAAGATTATGCCATCTATAAAGAAACCGCCATACCTTACATTGGGGATAATGGTTCCGAAGACCTTGGTCTCTAGATATTCAACGAGGTGAATGTGGTGACCAGCAAGGAAAGCCATCAGTTTAAGGAGGGGCAACAAGGGATGTTTGGACTAGGGTACGTTCCTACAGCCCAGGAAGAAGCACAAGCTAAAGGTGTCAGAGGCAAGAAGAAAGAGAAGCCAAGCCACACCCAAATGCACATTCCACCCCTCCAACAATCATTTAGACAAGCAACTACCATTTAAGAGCCAAGGATAAGTGAAGATGATGTCAGCAATGGGAGTCCAACCCCTCGTACCTCCAAACAGCATCCAGTTCTCAATAATTGGTTCTGTTATCCTATTGATAGCTCTAGGTCAGCTTAAGGATGGGGAACAATTGTTAAACAATTTTTATTGAGACTTCTTTACATAATTCAAAAAATTACAATTTGTCTTACTTATATATATTTGCTTTCATTTTACTTCACTCAAATCTCCTACTATTGAACATCAAGGACATTTCACGCAGGTAGAAAATAAAAACGCTGATATCGTTTCCAACGTTGCTGGGTTAGTTCTTGGAGGCGATATCCCTGACCACAAAATAATATAAGAAAATTGGCAAAAACATGAACAAAGCGGAGATAGTAAATCTGGGAAGTGTTGAAAAACCTAAAAACCTCAAGATTAGGACTAGTTTGAGTGCCGAGCAAAAGCGTGAGATGACCGAGCTGTTAACTGAGCATGCAGATGTGTTCGCCTGGTCATGTGGTGACATGCCGGGATTAGACCAATCAATAGTAGTTCATAGGCTTCCCACAAGGGAAGATGTCAAACCTAAAAAACAGAAATTGAGAAGATTTGGGCCTGACATCTTACTAAAGATTAAAGAGGAAGTCAAGAAACTGCTAGAAGTAGGGTTCATTGAAGTATCTGACTACCCAGAATGGGTGGCTAATATAGTCCCCGTTCTGAAAAAGAATGGAAAAATACACGTATACGTAGACTTCTGGGACTTAAACCAAGCAACACCAAAAGATAACTTCCCCCTACCTCACGTTGATGATCTAGTGGACAACACTATAGGAAACCATCTTTTCTCGTTTATAGACGGTTTCTCAGGATATAACCAGATAAAAATGGCTGAAGAAGATAAAACCAAGATGACTTTTATCACAACATGGGGGACTTTCTATTATAAAGTCATGCCCTTCGGCCTGAAAAATGCCGGGGCAACGTACCAAAGAGCCATGGTCGCGATACTTCATGACATGATGCATCGAGAAGTCGAAGTATACATCGACGACATGATTGCCAAGTCTAAAGAAGAAGAAAGCCATACAGATATCCTGAGAAAGTTGTTTAAACGATTGAGAAAATTCTAACTCAAGTTAAATCCGGAGAAGTGTACTTTCGGGGTCACAACAAGCAAGTTGTTAGGGTTTGTCATAAGCTGGGAAAGCATCAAAATCGACCCGACAAAGTAAAATCTATATTAGAGCTACCTTCCCCACACACTGTCAAAGAAGTAAGAGGTTTGCTGGGAAGGTTAAATTACATAGCTCATTTTATCTCACAACTCACAGATAAGTGCCATCCACTATTCCGTTTGTTGAAAAAGAATGTCACAGTAGAATGAGACGACGAATGTGAAGAAGCATTCAAGACGATCAAAGACTATCTCATAAAGCCTCCAGTATTGATAGTCCCGAAGTAAGGGAAGCCCTTATTCCTATACCTCATGATACTCCCCGAGTCCATAGGATGCGTGTTGGGGCAAAAAGATGAAGAAGGAAGAGAGCGTTCCATATATTATCTAAGCAAGAAATTCACAGACGGGGAACAGAGGTATTCAGAAGTAGAGAGGACCTGCTGTGCTTTGATTTGGGTCATGCACCAATTGAGGCAGTATACCCTTTACTATCACATTAAGCTGTTGACAAGACATGATCCTTTGAAGTACTTGGTAGAGAAGCCCATTTTGATAGGGAGAATCTCTAAATGGAAAATGCTCTTATCGGATTTTAATATCACATACATAAATCAAAACTCGATGAAAGGGCAATCTTTAGCCAACCAATTGGCAGAACACCCTGTCAAGGAAAATTCCTAAGAACCACAAGCCCAATTCCCTGATGAAAATATATTAACAGCGGAAGGTACACCAGTAGAAGACTGTGGGATAGAGCAGAACCCTATGTGGAAAATGTTCTTCGACAGAGCTACCAACGTATTTGGTTGTGGGATCGGGGCAGTGTTGAAATCCCCAAACGGAACACAATTCCCTTCAGTGACAAGGCTCACATTTCCATATATCAATAATATCGCAGAATATGAGACATGCATCCTCGGCCTCAAAATGGCTTGCCAAATGGAAATTCACGAATTAGAAGTGTACGAAGATTCATCACTTATCATATTATAGACAAGAGGGGAATATAAGACTAAAGACCCCAAACTGGTGCCATACCATTGACATTTGACAAAGTTAATTGAAGAATTTGAGGCAATCACTTTCACATACGTCCCGAGAACTCAGAATCAGTTTGCAGATGCACTAGCCACACTAGCATCTATGATTCAAATAACAGGGGGAGTCGAAGTCCAACCATTGAAAATAGACATCGAAAATCGGCCCGCCTACTGTTTAACAATTGAAAAAGCAAAAGATGACAAGCCCTAGTATCACGACATCAAAACTTTTCTCTAAGAAAGCAAATACCCTAAAATAGCTAGCAAGAATGACCAAAAAACACTCAGAAGGTTAGCAAGTCATTTCTTATTAAGTGGGTCTGTGCTTTATAAAAGATCGTCTGATACCGCCTTGCTAAGATGTGTGGATAAAAATGAAGCATGTGAACTGATGGAAGAAGTACACGAAGGAGTATGTGGACCTCATATGAACGACTACATGTTGGTCCAAAAAATCATGAGGTTAGGTTACTATTGGCTAACCATGGAATTAGATTGCATAAAATATATCAAGCACTATCATTTGTGTCAAGTGTATGCAAACCGGATAAATGCTCCGCCTAACGAGTTGCACTTGTTGTTAGCACCATAGCCTTTCTCCATGTGGGGAATCGATATAATAGGCCCAATCACTCTGACAACATCCAATGGCCACAGGTTTATATTGGTAGCAATTGATTACTTCACCAAGTGGGTAGAAGCTTCATCATATACCAATGTCACCAAAAGGGGTAATAGTCCAATTCTTGAAGAGGCACATAATAGCTCGATACAAAGTTCTTGAGTCAATCATCACCGACAACGGTACCAATCTTAACAACAAACCGATGATAGGTTTATGTCAACAATTCCACATAAACCATAGAAATTCAACTCCCTACCAACCTCAGATGAACGGGGCAGTAGAAGCAGCCAACAAGAATATCCAAAAAATCATCGAAAAAATGACAACTACTTACAAAGATTAGCACGAGATGTTGCCGTTTGCTCTCATGGCTTGTAGGACCTCAATTAGATCATCTACGGGAGCTACCCCATATTCATTGGTACATGGCACTAAGGCAGTCTTGCCAGTCAAGGTCGAAATACCATCATTCAGAATTCTGTCAGAAACTTAGTTAACTGAATCAAACTGGGTGAAGAAGAGACTTGATCAGCTGAATTTGATTGATGAAAAAAGACTCACTACATTATATCATGGCCAATGTTACCAACAGAGGATAGCCTGAGCATTTAATAAGAAAATGAGGCCTCAGTGTTTCAAAAAAGGGGATCTAGTACCAAAGAAAGTTCTCCCAAATGTCTAAGATTCCAGAGGGAAATTTACCCCAAATTATGAGGGACCATATGTAGTGAAGAAGGTATTGTCAAGAGGTGCACTGATATTGACTCAAATGGACGGTCTAGAATTGAGAGACCCCATTAATGCAGATGCTGTGAAGATGTACTATCCTTAGGCAAGGGAATTGAAATTTTGTCAATATTTATGAAAGCCGATATTCAATACAAATTTTGTTGAGTCCAATTTTCATTTTTTACAAACAAAGTTAATGTCTCTGAATGGTCGATAATTCCAATAAATTCTCATTAAAACAAACATTCCTAAACACATTACCTACCACTTCACAAATGAATAATAAACATTGAAAATGAATCTCAATAAATTTTGTGATATAATTCTACCTACTTTTGAGCATTGAACCTGGTGCATTAGTAGGATAACACTACCGTCAAAAGAACCATACGCACAAGAAAGGAAGCGCATCAAGATCTTCAACCCTGTGTTAAAGCAAGAGTAACCGAAGTAAGAGCAAACCAACACGAAAGTTCGGTTGTTTAGTTGTTATCCACGATAAATGGGCAAACATATTAGAACAAATAACTATCATCTACATATCATGAAAACATCAAATCATTTAACTCAGTCAGTATAAGCATTTTCAAAAGCATAAGATTAGTCAGCCCACAATGGGGCACTTGTCTAAACATCCCTTTGAAAATGTCAGCCCACATTAGGGTACTTCCCTAAATATCCCCTCATAGGGATAGCACATTAGGGTACCTTTCGAGACATGTATTCCTACTGTAGGTTAGTTAGCCCACAATGGGACACTTTCCTAAATATCTCTTCCTAAGGTCAGCCTGTAGAGGTACCTTTCGAAACATTTCTTCCCCAAGGTCGCGAGTCTAAAAAGACGCTTCCCACTGTAGGTTAGTCAGCCCACAATGGGGCACCTCCCTAAATATCTCTTCCTAAGGTCAGCCTGTAGAGGTACCTTTCGAAACATTCTTTCCCCAGGGTCGTGAGTCTAAGAAGACACTTCTCGCCATATGTTAGTCAGCCCACAATGGGGCACTTTCCCAAACATCCCTTCAAAAATGTCAGCCCATAAGGGCACCTTTTCAGGCATGTCCTCTCGCTATAGGTTAGTTAGCCCACGAAGGGATACTTTCCTAGACACCTTTTCTTGAAGTTAACTCATAGGAGCACTTTTCAAATCTATCGATAAGTTAGCTCATAGGAGCACTTTTCAAATCTATCGATAAGTTAGCTCATAGGAGCACCTTTCAAATCTATCGATAAGTTAGCTCATAAGAGAACTTTTCAAATTTATCAATAAGTTAGCTCACCAGAGCACTTTTCGAGTCTATCGATTAGTTAGCTCATAGTAGCACTTTCAAATCCATCGATTAGTTAGCTCAGAGGAGAACTCTTCGAATCTATCAATTAGTCAGCTCATGGGGGCACTTTTTCAAATGTGTCGATAACCGATTAGTCAGCTCATAAGAGCACTCTTCAAAGGTATTTTTCCAAACAGTCGCTAGTCTAGTCAGACACTTTTGTTGACAGGTAGCCAGCTCATAAGAGCGCTTCCTAAGACAATCTTCTCTTCAAGGTTGCTAGTCCGATAAGGCGCTTCCTATCATCAGTTATTCCACTTACAACAACACACTCCTAAACAATCCTTGAGATGTTTCCTATCGCCAATTAGTTAGCCCATAGAGCACTTTTTAGGAGGATACATTACTCTAGATTGTCAGGTTGTTTACGATCATTTCCTAAGCAATACCTACAATACTCGTGGGATTATTAGCTCATGGAGCATTCTCCTACTAGAGACCAAATTCCAGATAACTAGCCAAACCAAGGTGTTATACATTCAGTCAAGAGGCCAAAAATAGCGTCTTTCTTGTCTTTGTAGTTAAGTTTTTCAAACTTTACTACAAAGAGGGGTAGCTGTAAACACTCCATTTTTGCCCTAATAATAATCAATAATAATCAACAATAATCAATTACTATTTTTTCCAATTTTTTCTATTTTTTTCTCTAATTTAGCAAAAATAGGAAAAACATTCAAAAAATAAAATAAATAGGAAAAATATATCAATTTTGGAAAATAATTACAGAAATGGAAATAAAAAGGATCAAATAATTTTTACAAATTTTTGAAATTTCAAAAAAATACAAAAAATAAAAAAAAATCGCATTGCATATATGAAAATTGCGAAAATAAAAAAATTGAGTAAGTGAGCTAGCCTAGTTGGTTCGAACCATGGCCTAAGGCACGCGCGAGGGGTAAGGGGGGGGGGGGTGGGGGGGGGGGGGGGGGGGGGCTCTGTCACAGGTTTGAAACGCAAGGGAGGCAGATTCCGCGTTTTGCAATTTTTCTTCATCTCTTGGGACATGTGGTAGCAGCTAATTGGCTGGAGCAGACGCACGCGCCGGGCGCATGATCATCTTCAACCTTCGTCCGAGATTGCCAGCGAGGAGAAAAAATCAAATTTCAGCCGTTTTGATGCAATTTTTTGCTCAAATCCAGCAGATCTTCAACAGAAATAAGATAAACATCATCCAATTGGAATTAAATCGCAACAAATCAAAGGATTTACACAAATCGGAGATGGGTTTCAACCGAAATCCAATTTGCCTCAATCGATGGAAATCTAAGCTTATCCAGCTCGATTCCTTACACCTATAAATAGAGGATGAGGGGAGGAGGCAGAAGCACGGATCAAAAGTGAGGAAAAGAGAGAGAATCGAAGCCTCGCTGGAGTTGCCAAGCCGCGACCACCGATCAAGCACCAAGTTGCCACCAGGAAGCATTTTTGGAGAAATCCACCACCACAGTTGAGTTCCCTACCCCCGAAAACCTAGGAACCGACACCTCAATCGCTTTAAAAGGTCGCCGGAATGCCATCAACGAACATTCCCAGCCGCCGTGCCCGATCCGCTTCGACCTAATCCAACCTGACTGACTCGACCCACGTACCGACCCGAATCTAGGTAAGTAAGATTTTTCAATTATTTATTATTTAGTTATTTTATTTATTTTTTAATTTCCTTAGTTATTTATTTGTTATTTAATTCAAAAAATGTTAGAATTTAGATTATTATTTTTTTTTAGGAATTAATTTAGGATGAATAATAATAAGAATAAATAATTATAATAATAAATAATAAAAATGTAAATATATATATATATAGAAAATGATAAAAAACATTAGAAAAAATAATAAAAATTTAGATTTTAGAATAGGATAGATAAATAATATAGGAGAAAATTTTTCAATAAAAATATATAAAAAATTAAGAAAAATCAGTAAAAATAATAAAAAATTATAGAAAATTAATAAAAATTGATAAAAATCAATAATAAAATTATAATATTAGAAATGGGTTGAAAAATAGAAAAATAAAATTTTTATCACTTAGAAAAGTCATTTTCTTAAATAAATCCAAATTTGGTTTTTTCCTTAAAATTATTATTTAAAAAAAAATCAAATTATCAAGTTTAGGCTTAGATTTTTTTTAGAAAAATACTAAGATGGTAAAAACGTAAATGAAAAGAAATTTCATAATTAAAATCACCAACATACTAAGGTGTTTCAGAAAAAACGAACTACGACAAGTTTGATCCTGAATAGCAGATACATAGGCACCCATTTGGGGCAACCCTAAAAGGGAATGAAAATCATTTTCTCATAATAGGCTATTCAAAAACAAAATAAAAAGATAATAAAAAAAAGACATTTCGGATAAAATCTATATTTTAGGAGATTAGGGTGGTAATCTTAGGGTTTCAATAGGTTAGCCTCCAAACTCAAAAACTCTGGTTTTCCCCTTTCCTCTTTTTACAAAAAAACAAGAAGAGGAAATCATGACAACTAGTGGTCCAAATTAGGACTAATCTGCTCAATTAATCCCAATTCAATCTTTCCCAACAACAGTTGGGTGGCGACTCCAAAATAAAAACGAAATTCCTAACTCAAGTCGATGATCTACATTAGATGAGCATAGGGTCTAATATAGATCGGATTAGGAATGAGAAATAAAAAAAAAAAAAATTAGACTCGACAATTATGAAATTTTAATTTTTTGTTGAAAATTTTTTAATGTTGATATTGGAAATTGCCATATTTATTAAAAGCTTATAATTTATATATACTATGGATAGGGAAAAAATGACTGATTACGTGAAGTTGATGACTTATGTATTTGGAAATATTATGGCCAGTAACTAGGGGCTGGAGCATGATAGGGATCCAGTAAAGAAGTTGAAAATGAAGAAAAATGTCAAGTATAACGAATTTTTATGCAGAATATGTTGCAGCATCGGAGTTGATCCAACTAAAGTTGGAGTTAAGATAATTTATAGGTATCCTATGTTCCATAGGGGCAATATATGTTATGTGTTGATGGCAATCAGAAACAACGAAGATGTTGAAATTTTTATTGAAATGGCTTAATCATATGGAAATTGTGGCATACAACAATTATTCATCAGAATTTCTGACAATTTGAGAGGCCCCTTAATAAGGTAAATAATCAATACAAGCAATCGGCCACAGTTATCACATCACATTGCAAAAATGTAGCTAAAGTTGTCAATATTTCAATCCTTAATTCCAACTTCAATGGAAGTGAATGAAGAGAATAAAATAGATAGAGCAGTTATTCCAGTGTTATAGCGACTAGAGACATAGGATTCGAACATGGTTCATGTGGGAGCGGAGGCCACAATTGACACCGATGGTGGAATGTGTGTTGAATAGGAGAGCAGCGATAATGAGGAGAATGAGGAGAGTGAGAACGGAGGGGATGAAGCAACGAAAGAAGAGTCTTTCGTACATATCTACTCAAGATAGCCAATATATCAAGTAGAGCAAGTTGAACCACCTACCATGCGAGTTAGAGATCTCATTTTGTATCATAATTATGGGGGCAGTAGTGGTTACAATTATTTTGAGTAGGAGTAAACCAATATTTGCAATAGTTCGAGTAGCAGTGATGATTTTTATAGACGCATGAGATTTAAGATGAAAGCAGATGTCATTCAAGTAGTGAAGTCTTACCATGTGAAGAACCTTTGCAACTTCACCGTTATAAAGCCCAACCCACTGCTATGGTCTATTTATTGTTTAAGAAGGGACGACAGTTGTAAATAGAGGCTTAAGGCCCGAAACAAGAAGTTAAAGGGCATGTTCATGGTGACAAAATTCAAGGGTCCATACTTATGCAATAACCTACTGATTAGTCAAGATCACCTATAATTGGATTGCAATCTCCTTACCAGCAGATTTGTAAATCTTATTAGGGAGAATCTTGATATGAAGGTGACCAAGCTGACTTATGTTATTGAATTGGAATTTAGCTATAGGATTACTAAGAGATGGGTTTAGGAGGAAAAAAAATGCCATCAAGCTCCTGTATGGGAACTGGGAGAATTCTTATGATGAACTCCTAAAACTTCTCAATGCAATAGAAAATACAAGTCCCGGAACATAAATAGGTTTGGGGTGGAGTAGATCAAGTACCCTCGGTGTGTCCACTTTAAAGTGGGTATTTTAGGCCTTTGGGCCGTGCATTGCAGCATGGAGATTCCTTAGACCTATTGTTATCATTGATGCTACCTTTCTATATGGGAAGTACACCCACAAGTTGCTAGTTGCTTGTGGCGTTGGTGGCAACAATCATATACTTCCACTAGCATTCGCTCTGGTTGATCAGGAGATAATTGAGATGTGGGGTTGGTTTTTGCAAAAATTGAAGGAATATGTCATCGGCAAACGTGAAGGTCATGAAACCATTTCCCTCATATCGGATAGACACGCAAGCATAAAATCAATAGTCCAAGAAGCAGCAAATGGATGGCAGCCTCCATTTACGGTGTGGCGATTTTACCTCCAACACGTTGTGAGCAACTTTAACTTGGTATATAAAAACACCTAGTGCAAGAAGTTGGTGACATATGCCGGGTTGCAAGCACAATCTCACCGATTGAATTATGTGATGGAGCAAGTGGGGATGATTTTGCCAGATGCATTGGATTAGTTTGACGACGTATATTTGGATATGTGGACACTAACGCATGACAACTGCTATCGATTTAGGTATATGACCTCTAATGTTGTCGAAAGCTATAACTTCGTATTGAACGGGGCTCGAGGGTTACCTATGACTGCTTTGGTGAAGAAAATGTTCTACAATTGTGTCAAGTATTCTGTGCAGAAGAGAATGAAGGCATTGAACAATATAGAAAAGGGTAGAATTTTCACCAAATATGTTGCCCAAATAATCGACCGATGGAGTTCATGAGCTAGCAACCATAAGGTCATTGACTGCAACAGACATGATAGAGCTTTTGAAGTCCTTACTGGTAGTTATCGTGTTGCCAGGTGGTTAAGGGGAGGGGGCCGAGCACACGTTGTCGACTTTGCCCATAGTACATGCAGTTTTCAGAAGTGGCAAATATATAGAATTCCATGTTCCTACACAACAAGACTCCACCCAAGGGGAGACTTCGTACAGAAGAAGAGAAAGCCAAGGCAGAAAAGATACCACATGGAGATTAATTAGGGAGCGTCCAAATTAATCGCATGTGGAATTCACGAAAAGGAGGGGCATAATAGAAGAATGTGCCCACATCGACGTGATAATGGTAACTCACGAATATTACTACATATTCTATTATGTTCGACATTGCATTTATGATGCTAACATTAACTTTTTCTCTTTTGCAGCTTAGGTAAATCCTCGACTATTTCATCCAGTTCATTTAAAGACATAGTAGCTAAAGGATAAAGTTCAAGTGATAAAGGCCAGAATGCAGACAATACAAAGTAAACAGAAAAGTTATGCAGATAAACGTAGAAAACCATTAGAGTTTCAAGTTGGAGACTTTGTGTTCTTGAAAGTATCACCTATGAAGGGGGTCAGGAGATTTGGAGTAAAAGGGAAGTTGAGTCCTCGTTATATTGGTCCATACCAGATTCAAAGGAGGATTAGAGCTATGGCATATGAACTTGAATTACCTGATGAGTTAGCCAATGTCCATAATGTATTCCATGTGTCTTCATTGAGGAAATGTGTTAGCAATTCAACAATTATCTTAGAACATCTACCAAAAGGACTCTAGGAGAACATGACATATGAGGAGTATCCCATTGCCATTTTGGACAGGTCCACTAGGCAACTCAGAAACTAGGACATTACATTTATTAAAGTCATTTGGAATTGCCATATTGAGGTAGAGGCCACATGGGAGAGAGAAGATCATATGAGGACTAAATACCCAAACTTATTCCAAACAGGTAACTTTTGTTTCACCCTTAAGATATAAATATGTATAACCTCACTTAAATTCTAAGTGTTTTGTAATTTAAGTATAGGGCATTAAAATATAATGAGTTGTACCCACGTAGTAGTTTTGAGGACAAAACTATTTTAAGGGGGGAAAGAGTGTGAGGACCTAAATTTAAGCAATAATATTAAAATTAAAATAATATATATATATATATGTGTCTGTGTGTGCATTCATTTTACATTACACACACACATATATATTATTTTAATTTTAACATTATTGCTTAAATTTAAGTAAATTTAAAAGAAAATATATATATATGAATTATAAGGGCATATATATATATACATATATAGAATATATATATATATATATACATCTAAAAATGTACACATTATATTATATTTTATTATATTATATTATATTATAGCTAGGAAAAAAAAAAACCATGCAGAACAGCACCTTCACTCAATGTCAGCAAAATTAAGTAAGTAATATTATATATATATACATTAGAATAGAGAGAAGAAAAAAAAAATCATCAAAAATTACACAAAAAGGAAACCAAAACTCTCTCCATTTCATTCGAATTTTTTGGGAAAATTGCAATTGAAAATTCTAACATGCAATTATCAAGAGAGGATGAAGAACAAGATTGAAGTAGGATGCAACAAGAATTTAAAGAGATTGAAGACAAATCATAATTAAATAGGGGAGAATTTGGTCTGTTCGGTCAAAGGGGTTAGGGTAAAGCTGCTACTAAGCCAAGTTAGGGTTAAGGTTTTGGGTGGGGAAGGATTCCAACCGACATAGTGGTGGCCGGAGGCTGGCAAACGGAGCAACACCTAGTAACGCCCCAAACTTCCTATTTTTGTTACAAATATCAAATGTTGATGAAAAATTATGATTTTTGGTATTCTAGAATAATTTTGTATGTATATTAATTTGGTAAATCAATTTTGGTGAAATTTTATTAAAAAATATGTGATCCTTAAGAAATTCCCTATTCTTGTCATAAATTAAATTGGAAAATGAAGAGGGCAAATGATGTATTTTTTATGTAATTTCTAGTATATAAGATCCTTATATTATTTATTAGATCACCAAATCAATAATTGTTTAAATTGGAGTCATTTTATATTTTTAGTGAATTTTTCAAGCCAATTACCTTGTTCTGGCCGAATTAAATCCTTAGCAAAATTAGGAAATTTGATTCGATTAGTTGAGGTTCATTGAAGTATAATATGATGTTAAGAAGCTTAAGTTAGCTACGAAATAAAAATGGGAGCATTCGATGCAAAATCTTGATAATTTGGAACCATACGATTTGATATAAAATCAAATCGGAATTTAATTACATTAATATATAATAGAGCGTGTTATACTAATATGTATATGAATTAGAAATTGTAGGGAAATGGTGGATTATATGAGGTTATGATGGAATTTAGGGGTTTGGAATACTGAATTAGCAATTTAGGGTTTTGTAGAGTAAACAGAGTAACATTGATTGGTGTACTAATGATTCAGGTATTTCTATTGAGTGAGGGGGACAAAAGAATTTAGCTGGTGCGACTGTTTGGATTGGCATGTATTGTTTCAAGTGAGTACCCCCTTAACTCCTCTCTTGGGTACAAGTGGATGATAATGTAGACCACTTGTTGTTAGCTAAAATTACCTTATACAATCACTTATTGTGATCAATGCAGGAGAATTGTTGAACTACATTGGTTTGCTGATGGCTAGTTATGTGTCATGATATGGTTGGATTATGAGAAAAAAAGGGAACATTATAGAAATCCTAGAATGAGAGTTAGGTGTAAGATTTAATTATACTATTTCTGATTGTATGTGATGTAATGAACTGAAATTATTGAATGCTTCCTGATTGTGATGTAATGCTGGGTTATTTTTAGCTTATTGGATGGGGCTTACATGACTGCTTGAGTTCATACTATTGTTATCTCGGAAATGATGAAATATCTAAATGGATAATAAAATGGAAAACTAATTTTTGACTTGTATAACTTCATTATGGTATACCTAATTGAGTTTTAGGACTCGAACATATCAAATGGGGTTTAGGTTATAAGTACCTACTATCCCAAAACACTTAATATAAGGAAATTCCTATTCCCTGCCTAGTAAGTTTATGGTACAACCTTTGAGTCGACCCTGATAGGTTTGAGGCATGGTTGACTGACCAGCCTGGTTCTATGACCAATGGGGATCTGGTCACCCCTTTTGTTAGAGGTAAGTGAAAGGCGAACTAAATGTTTCTAACTAAAAAGAGTATGTAAGGATGTCTTAATTGGATGAGAAAACATTAAGTTTTGAAAAGTACATGAGGGTAGTTTATCTACCAGTTGACAAGCTCTACCTAGGTTAACTGAAAAATATTTGTGACCTGTGAGTAAACAGGTGTAATTTGAAATGGTCTCCAATGAAAGGGTTATGAGTTTAATAAAATGGAATTACAGGGAAAATATCATTAAGTAAGATCATGGTGATATTAAAATGTAATAAATTGAATTGGGTTTCTTATGAGCATAGCTTTAAGTTGAAAACTTACTTGCTTGAGTAAGCACTTTCGAGGTATTTGATAATATTTTTTATTACTGTTATGTGATTTTATTGTTTGTTTTTGCTGGGTTGGTTGATTATGTACTCACTTTGCTTCTTAAGAAGCTAAGGGGTTAGTGTTTTTGCTAACCTCAGGTATAGGTATTGAAGAATAAGTTACTAGAGACTCGGGTTTTTGGAAAGCGTTAATAGAGGTAAATAGGCCCTTAGTTTCCATTTTGGAACCCTGTTATTTGTAATAGGATTTCCTATACATGATGTTGTAGTGTTTGTAAATAAGATCTACAGGTGTTAGTCTTTGGATTGTAATGTAAATATTTGTGCGTATAAGGTTAGATTGTAATCTTTTTGAGTCACTTAAGGCTATAGGATTAATCATGGGATGTGTCTACTTACCGGGAATGCAAATCTTGATGAGATATATATATATATATATATATACATACACACACACACACATATATATATATATATATATGATGTATGATGTGATAGGAGATTTTAAGTATATGTGTTTAGATATGATGTGGATTTGAAATGATAATGCCATTAGCGCCATTTTACAGGACGTTTATAAAATTACATACATGTTAGAGTTATAAGTTCAAGATTAGCAAAATTTGCCTTATCTCTAATTTAGATATGACATAGCAATCCACCTATAGGTACCAGAGATAGTTACAAGAATTCTAAAATAGGTTCAAGAATCAAACCTCGTAGGTGGGTTGCTATAGGGTGGTATCAGAGCTTAGGTTTAGGTATTATGATTAAACCCATGTGAGCTTGTATGGGGTGGTTAGGATAAATGAAGACTTTATGTTGTGTTAATTGGTTTGACTTACCAAATTGTGATGTATTTGTGTATTATGAATACAAATGCTTGTTTAAGAAGTTTCGGTGTTTGATTTCTGATTCAAGTATACTTATTTATATAGATTTGATTACAGTAAATGGAATGTGGAAGAGGTCGAGGTAGAGGCAGAGGAAGAAGGATCGGGAATATGGTCCCTCATGATCAGCAAGAGGATTTACCTCCACTACCTCCACCATCTCTATCGCTAGCTCCACAGAATCCAATGGAGTAGATGGTTGCTATAATGCAAGCTTGGGCTAAAGTTATGGCCATAAGATCAGGAGGGGATAAATTGGCTAGAGTACAGAGGATTGTATGGTCCTTTGATGGTAAGAGTTTGGATCCCACTACAGTTGTGAATTGGATAAACTCTATGGAAGGAGCTTTCCAAGTACATGATGTTCCTAAGGATAAAAAGGTGGACTATGCTGCAGTACTATTAGAGGATACTGCACATGATTGGTGGGTATCACAGAAGGAGCTGATGGAAGCTCTAATTACTTGGCCAACATTTAAGGATGTTTTCTTAAGTCAGCATTTTCCCTCATGTGTACAAGATAAAATGAGGGAAAAGTTTTATGAATTAAAGCAAAAGGGCAAAATCATAATAGAGTATGAGTGAGAGTTTAGCAGATTGTTGAAATTCACTCCACTGGCCTATCTGAATGATGAAGAGGTAAAAGTTGATAAATTTCGTGCAGGGTTGGATATTTATTTTCAAGCAAAGCTAAAAAAGAAGTAAAGTTATGACTTATGCGGAGATTATGAATGAAGCCCATGTACTATAACGAGTGAGGGATATGAAGGGTGTGGAGGGTCCTTCACATAAAAAGGAAGAGTGGAGATAGTTTTGGGAAAAGATGGAGTAAGGATAAAGGAAAAGCTAAGAAGCAATATCAGCCACTAATCCAACCTTAGAAGAGTTAGACTTATATTATAGTGTGCTAGAAGTGTAAAGGTAATCACAATGCTAGTGAATTTCCTCAGCTGAGAGGAAAACGTTATAGATGTGGGGGAGATGGACACATTGCTAGGCAGTGTCAAAATCCTAAGGACCTCCAATGTTACACCTATGGACAATTTGGTCATATTTCCCATAATTACCAAGGTAGGAGTGAGCGAGATCAACAGACTCAGGTTCAGACTCGAGGCCTAGCACTTAGGCATGATCCTAATCCTAAGAGGGGCAGGCCGTGACCTTAAGCTTAGGCACGAGTCTTTACTATACAATAGATAAAGCCAACTAATGTGGATGATGTCGTGGCAGGTAAGACTACTAAACTTATATGATAGTTTAATGTTTGAATAGTTGTAATGTAAATGAACCTATATATTTATATGAATGTGTAAGTGTGTAAGTGTAAATATGTATATGTATGTGAACTTTGATGTCTATGGGATGCTGATGCTTGTTTATGAATTGAGTAATTGAATTAATGAATGAATCTATATGTGTAAATATGCATGGATGTGTGTGCAGACATGAATTTATATGTGTACATATGTGAAATAGTTGTATTTGCTTAGGGGTTAAACAAATTGTATTAGTGAATGTATGCCTACAAGTATGTGTAAGTATGTATATTGAAACGTGAATATATAAATATGTATATGGGTGTAGACGTGAAGTAATTAGATCATGGATGTGACTATACTTAGCTTGTCCTTGAGTAGGATGTTAACAATAATCGCTGGAAGTGGAATGTGATGTGTTTGATGATTCTAAGTATGATTTAATTAGACGATAATCCTGCTTATGCCTTGTCTGACACCGGAGCAACCCATTCTTATGTCGTTGAAAATTGGGTAAGACAGAACATGGCTCCAATGAAGCTCCAGTGAAGAGTCTTAAATGTGAATATATGGTAAGTACTCCTTCTAGAGGGGAGAGGATAGCGGGTTATCAATTGGAGAATGGTATTGTGGTGATTGAAGGGTAGCAATTGCCAGCTGCTTTGATTGTTCTTAATATGAAAGGGTATGATGTTATCCTTAGCATGGATTGGCTAACCAGATATAAGGTGCATCTAAATTGCCAAGATAAAGTGGTAGAGTTTTGTCTACTAGATTAGGAAGCATTTAGTTTTAGAGGGAGTGTAAGGTGATCAATGCCTAAGATCATAGCAGCCAACAAAGCCAAGAAATTATTGAAGAAAGGATATATGGGATATTTGGCTTCAATGGAGAATACACAATTGAAAGGGAAGAGAGTGGAAAATATCTTAGTTGTATGTGAATTCCTAAAAGTATTTACTGAGGATTTACTAGTCTTACCCCTAGATAGAGAAGTTGAATTCGGCATCGAGGTAATGCTAGGTACAAAACCTGTATCTAAAGTTCCTTATCGTATGGCTCTTGTAGAATTCATAGAGTTGAAAAAGCAATTGCAAGAATTATTGGATAAGGGTTTCATAAGGCCCAATATGTCACCTTGGGGTGCACTAGTGTTATTTGTGAAAAAGAAAAATGGTAGTCTACGTTTGTGTATATATTACTGTGAGTTGAATAAGGTAACTATCAAGAATAAATATCCTTTACCCCGAATTGATGACTTATTTGATTAGTTAAAGGGAGCGGCTGTATTCTCAAAGATTGATCTGCAATCTGGATATCATCAATTGAAGGTAAAGGAGGTTGACATACCAAAGACTGCCTTTCGAATTAGGTATGGTCACTATAAATTCCTAGTGATGCCTTTTGATTTAACGAACGCCCCAACTGCTTTTATGGATAAGATGAATAGGGTATTTAAGGAATATTTGGATGACTTTGTGGTCATATTCATTGATGGTATCCTGATTTATTCTAGAGATAATGAGGAGCATGATAAGCATTTAAGAAAGGTGTTGCAAACTCTACAGGAAAAATAGTTGTATGCTAAGTTGAAGAAATGTGATTTTTGGTTAGACCAAATTACGTTCTTAAGCCATATTGTATCAAGTTCTGGAATATCTATAGATCCTGCCAAGAGTAAGGCGATCACAAAGTGGAATCTTCCTACCACAGTCATGGAGGTAAGGAGTTTTCTTGGTATGGCAGGATATTACAGGAAATTTGTGAAAGACTTTTCAAAGATAGTTGTACCCCTGACTCGATTGATGAGGAAAGGAGTCAAATTTAAATGGACATATAATGTGAGCAGAGCTTTCAAGAATTAAAGAGGAGATTAGTTTCAGCTCTTGTTTTAGCCATTCTTAGTGGAATAGGTAGGTGTGCTATATATTGTGATGCCTCTCAGAATGGATTAGGGTGTGTACTGATGCAGGATGACAAAGTTATAGCATATACTTCCCGCCAGTTGAAACCATATAAGCAGAATTATCCTACTCATGATTTGAGGTTGGCTGCTATAATATTTGCTTTAAAAATCTAGAGACATTATTTGTATGGTGATAAATGTGATGTATATACTAATCATAAGAGTTTGAAATACATCTTTACTAAAAAAAAGTTAAACATGCGATAAAGGCGATGGTTGGAATTGATGAAAGACTATGATCTAGCCATTCATTATCATCCTGGTAAAGCTAATGTAGTTGCTGATGCATTGAGTAGGAAATGGTGTAGAAATCTGGCGACTTTGATCACTGACAGAGTGGAAATGTGGAGGGATTTAGAGTAGTTACAATTGGAAATTATATTACCAGAAGTGGAATCCATATTAAATAGTTTGAGTATTCAACCGATATTGAAAGATCAGATCCGGAAGGCACAGCTGACTGATGAGAAACTGCAAGAAGTCAGGAATAGCATGATTAAATATCCCGACTTTATATGTGATGAGACTGGAGTATTAAGATTCAAAGGTAGATTATGTATACTAATAGTAGAGAAGATCAGAAAAGCAATTTTAGATGAGGCTCATCATACCATTTATACAAACTACCCAAGAAGCAATAAGATGTACAAGGATGCAAAATTAGTATATTGGTGGCCAGGGATGAAGAAAGACATTACACAATATGTGGCAAAGTGTAACACTTGCCAATAGGATAAGGTAGAACATAAAAAACCTAGAGGGTTATTATAGCCCCTTTCCATTCCCGAATGGAAATGGGAGCATATTTCTATGGATTTTGTTATAGGATTACCTAAGATCGGGAAACAACATAATGCTATTTGGGTAATCGTTGATAGGCTGACTAAATCAGTTCATTTCCTTCCAATTCAACAAAGCATACCACTATCTCGCTTAGTAACGTTATATATTAAGGAAATAGTGTGATTACATAGAGTACCGACTTCTATTGTTTCTGATAGAGATCCTAGGTTTATTTCTAGATTTCAACAAACCCTATAAGAAGCTATGGACACTAAATTGAAGTTCAGTACAACTTATCATCCTCAGATGGATTGTTAAACAGAGAGAACCATACAAACACTAGAGGATATGTTAAGAGCATGTGTTTTGTAGTTTGGTGGTAATTGGGATGAACATTTGCCACTAATTGAGTTTACATATAATAATAGTTATCATAGCACTATATAAATAGCCCCACATGAAGCCCTATATGGAAGAAAATGTAGATCCCCATTATATTAGGATGAGAATAGAGAGAAACAAGTAGTGGGACCAGAAATGCTCCAGTAGTTGAAAGATAAAGTTCAGGTGATAAAGGCCAGAATGTAGACAGCATAAAGTAGATAGAAAAGTTATGCTGATAAATGCAAAAAACCATTGGAATTTCAAGTTAGAGACTTTGTGTTCTTGAAAGTATCACCTATGAAGGGGGTCAAAAGATTTGGAGTAAAAGGGAAGTTGAGTCCTCGTTACATTGGTCCATACCAGATTCAGAGGAGGATTGGAGCTGTGGCATATGAACTTGAGTTACTTGCTGAGTTAGCCAATGTCCATAATGTATTTCATGTGTTTTCATTGAGGAAATGTGTTAGCGATCCGACAGTTATCTTATAACATCTACCAAAAGGACTCTAGGAGAACATGACATATGAGGAGTATTCTATTGCCATTTTGGATAGGTCCACTAGGCAACTTAGAAACTAGGATATTGCATTTATAAAATTCCTTTAGAATCACCATATTGATGTAGAAGCCACATGGGAGAGAGAAGATCATATGAGGACTAAATATCCAAACTTATTCCAAGCAGATAACTTATGTTTTACCCTTATGATATAAATATGTATAGCCTCACTTAAATTCTAAGTGTTTTGTAATTTAAGTGTAGGACATTAAAATATAATGAGTTGTACCCGCATAGTAGTTTCGAGGACGAAACTATTTTAAGGGAGGAAATAATGTGAGGACTTACATTTAAGCAATAATGTTAAAATTAAAATAGTATATATGTGTGTGTGTGTGTGTGTGTGTATGTGTGTGTAATGTAAAATAAATGCATATATATGTATATATATGTTAATGCTAAATTTAAAAGAAAATATAAATATATGAATTATATGCGCATATATATATACATATATGGAATATATATATATACATGTAAAAATGTACACATTATATTATATTAGGAAAAAAAAAAAAAAAGAGGAAGAGAAAAACAAAAAAAAAAAAAACCATGCAGAACAGCACCCTTACTCATTATCAGCAAAATTAAGTAAGTAATATTATATATATATATATTATGTATGTATGTATGTATGTATGTATGTATGTATAAACATTATAATAGAGAGAGAAGAAAAAAAAGTAAATCATCAAAAATTACATAAAAAGGAAACCAAAACTCTCTCCATTTCATTTGAATTTTTTGGGCAAATTGTAGTTGAAATTTCCAACATGCAATTATTAGGAGAGGAAGAAGAACAAGATTGAAATAGGATGCAACAAGAATTTGAAGAAATTGAAGAGAAATCATAATTAAATAGGGGAGGATTTGGTCTGTTCGGTCGAAGGGGTTAGGGTGAAGTTGCTGCTAGGCCAAGCTAAGGTTAAGGTTCTGGGTGGGGGAGAATTCCGGCCGACACAGTGTTGGCCAGCTTTGGTGGCCAAAGACTGGTGGACGGAGTAGTCCCCAATAATGCCTGAAACTTTCTATTTTTGTTAAAAATATCAAATATTGATGAAAAATTATTATTATTGGTATTCTAGAATAATTTTGTATGTATATTAATTTGGTAATTCTATTTTAGTGAAATTTGATTCACAAATATGTGGTCCTTAAGAAATTTCCTGTTCTAGTCGGAAATTAAATTGGAAAATAAAGAGGGAAAATGATGTATTTTTTATGTAATTTTTAGTATATAAGATCCTTATATGATTTATTAGATCACTAAAGCAATAATTGTTCAAATTGGAGTCATTTTATATTTTTGTTGAATTTTCAAGCCAATTACCCTACTCTGGCCGAATTAAATCCGTAGAAAAATTAGGGAATTTGATTTGATTAGTAGAGTTTGATGTTTAGTTAAAGTTCATTGAAGTATAATATGATGTTAAGAAGCTTAGGTTAGTTATGAAACAAAAACCGGAGCATTTGGTGCAAAATCATGATAATTTGGAACCATACGATTTGATATAGAATCAAATCGGAATTTAATTACATTAATATATAATAGAGCATAATATACTCGTACGTATAGGAATTAGAAATTGTAAGAAAATGGTGGATTATATGAGGTTAGGTTGGAATTTAGGGGTTTGGAATACTGAATTGGCAATTTAGGGTTCAATAGACTAAATGGAGTAACATTGATTGGTATACTAATGATTTACGTATTTTTATTGAGTGAGGAGGACTAAGGAATTTAGCTAGTGAGACTATTTGGATTGGCATATATTGTTTTAGGTGAGTACCCCCTTAACTCCTCTCTTAGGTATAAGTGATTGATAATGTAGACCACATGTTGTTAGCTGAAATTACCCTATACGATTACTTATTGTGATCAATGCAGGAGGATTGTTGAACTACATTTGTTTGCTGATGGCTGGTTGTGTGTCATGATATGGTTGGATTATGAGAAAAAGGGAACATTATAGAAATCCTAGAATGAGAGTTGGGTGCGGGATTTGATTGTATTGTTCTTGATTGTATGTGATATAATGAACTTAAATTATTGAATGCTTCATGATTGTGATGTAATGCTGGGTTATTTTTAGCTTATTAAATGGGGTTTAAATGACTGGTTGAGTTCATACTATTATTGTCTCAGTAATGATAAAATATCTAAATGGATAATAAAATGAAAAATTGATTTTTAACATGTATAACCTCATTAAAGTATGCTTAACTAAGTTTTAAGACTCGAACATATCAAATGGGGTTTAGGCTATAAGTACTTACTATCCCAAAACACTTAATGTAAGGAAAGTTTTGTTCCTTGCCTAGTAAGTTTGTGGTAAGACCTTTGAGTCGACCCGAATAGGTTTGAGGCACAGTTAATAGACCGACCCAGTTTAGTGACCTATGGGGATCTGGTCACCCCTTTTGTTTAAGGCAGGTGAAAGGCAAACTAAATGTTTCTAACTAAAAATAGTATGTAAGGATGTCTTAATTGGATGAGAAAACATTAAGTTTTGAAAAGTACATGAGGGTAGTTTATCCACTAGTTGATAGGCTCTACCTAGGTTAATTGAAAAATATTTGTGACCTGTGAGTAAACATGAGTGATTTGAAATGGTCACCAATGAAAAGGTTATGAGTTTGGTAAAATGGAATTACAAGGAAAATATCATTAAGTAGGATCATGGTGATGTTAAAATGTAATAAATTGAATTAGGTTTCTTACTGTATACCTTTAAGTTGAAAGCTTGCTTGCTTGAGTAATCACTTTCGAAGTATTTGATAATATTGTTGATTACTGTTATGTGATTTTATTGTTCGTTTTTGCTGGGTTAGTTGATTATGTACTCACTTTGCTTCTTAAGAAGCTAAAGGGTTAGTGTTTTTGCTAACCTCAGGTATAGGTACTGAATAATAAGTTGCTGGAGACTCGGGTTTTGGAGAGCGTCAATAGAGGCAAATAGGCCCTTAGTTTCCATTTTGGAACCATTATTATTTGTAATAGGATGTCCTGTACATGATGTTGTAGTGTTTGTAAATAAGATCTACAAGTGTTAATCTTTGGATTGTAATGTAAATATTTGTGTGTATAAGGTTAGATTGTAATCCTTTTGAGCCACTTAAGGCTATAGGATTAATCATAGGCTGTGTCTACTTACCGGGAATGTAGATCCCAATGACATATATATATGATGTATGATGTGATATGAGATTTTAAGTACATGTGTTTAGATATGATGTGGATTTGAAATGATAACGTTGTTAGCGCTATTTTGTAGGACATTTATAAAATTACATACAGGTTGAAGTTACAGGTTTAAGATTAGCTAAATTTGCCTTATCTCTAATTTAGATAAGGCATAATAATCCACCTATAGGTACCAAAGATAGTTATAGGAATTCTAAAACAGGTTCAAGAATCAAACTTAGTAGGTGGGTCGCTACATATTCTGCCTGTTCAATGCATCCTAGTATACGCTAACTACGTAGGTGGGGTGGAATTGCATGTCCCTCCACATGTTCAAATGTGCTGGCAGTGAGCATCTGATTGGTACAAATAGTCTGTCTCAACTAATCGGTGCGATGTGGGAAAATCTGTCTTAGGCCCACACCTGTAGCAATATGACTGCCCCTCCAATCTCATGTGCTGATAGTGTAGACGCGACATATAGTTGGCGATACAACCAAGCCAAACATATAGCCCCTTAGCTATATGTCCTAGCGATATCGAAATGTTCCAACAATGGTAATCACATCACGTGCATAAGGGTGCTGGATTTTTTGGCGAAGATAAATCTCCCTAACAGCCGTTGAATGTATATGCGAGTAGCTTGATGTATGTGCTCTACATTGGCATCTAGTGGGATTAGCCAAAACATATTGCAAAGCCATATCATACTAATGCGCCTGCCTCTACCGCTAGACCTAGGTCTCACCTTAAGCAATTCCTCGCATAGTGCTCTCCAATTCAGGCAACTATTCCCTGTAACTACCTATCTATCCACAAGGAGTCCTAGTTAAATCTCCACATCCAGTAATGTGATGGTAAACTCTCTTGTTGGCATGTGGAATGTATGTGTCTCTAAACGCTATCTCTCCACCAATGCTGTAATCATATGCTAATCAAAGGGTATGAACGACAACTGATTGACACCTTTGAATCTAACCAGCTGCAAGTATGACTCCATTCGCACATCAAATTGGATCGTATGCTCGTTGAGATGGAGTGACAATTCACGCTATCGCACAGCGAGGGTTACATGCTCCTATGCTAACTACATGTCAAATGTTTTCCTATTTCTAATGCAACGTAAACTAATTGATTAGTAAAACGTTCATTACCTCTCAATCTTAGACTGCCTATGATCGATGACTGGCCTACTACGTCAACACTGAAGGATCAAAAGGTCCAAGCTCCATCTATTATGCAAAATCGTACAAATAATTTACATTTGCAATCAATACAAATTTTTTCACTAATTAATTTTATAGCAATTAAATAACGATATATTAATGATTAATTCTCTTTAATTAAAGGATAATTAATAACTAATTAATTTTATAATTCAATCTATAAAAACATATAAATAATCCCACCTTACAACAAATACACAATATTTCACTAATTACATTTATAACAATTAATTAGCCACATATTAACAACTAATCACCTTTAATTAATGGATAATTACTAACTACTTACTCTTATAACTAATTTTACCAAACCATGCAAATAATTTACATTTGCAACTAATAAAAAAAATTTCACTAATTAATTGTATAACAATTAATTAATGATTAATTCCCTTTGATTAATGGATAATTAATAACTAATTAATTTTATAACTTAGTCTACAAAAGCAAAAAATATAGAATATTTCACTAATAACTTTTACAATAATTAATTAACTACATATTAACAACTAATAACCTTTTATCAACAGATAATTACTAACTATTTACTCTTATAACTAATTTTACTAAACCATATAAATATTTCACATTTCCACCCAATACATTTTTTTTACTAATTAATTTAATAGTAATTAATTAACAATATATTAACAACTAATCCCCTTTCATTAATGGATAATTAATAACTAATTAGTTTTATAACTAATTTTACTAAACCACACAAATATTTTACATTTCCACCCAATACAAAATTTTTAAAGAATTAATTTCATAGTAATTAATTAAGGATATATTAACGACTAATCCTATTTCATTAATGGATTATTAATAACTAATTAATTTTATAACTCATTTTGTAAAACCATACAAATATCTTCATTGCAATAAATATAAAATTTTTCACTAATTAATTAATGACTAATCATCTTTAATTAACGAATAATTACTAGCTACTTAGTTTTATGACTAATTTTACTAAACCATAAAAAATATTTTACATTTCCACCCAATATAAATTTTTTTGTTAGTCAATTTCTTAGCAATTTATTAACAATATCTGAATGACTAATCACTACTAATTAACTATTAATTAACAATAACTTAATTTACGACTACGTTTACAAAAATACATTATCATAACATATATACATAATTCATTTACTAATGTTAATTAACCATGTATTAATAATTAATTAATTACTAATTAATAGTTAATTAATAATAACTACTACTTTAATAAAATTTATGCAATATATATATTTACATATCATAAAATTTATGCAGTATACTACTTCAATAACAACAATAAAATTAATTTTTCTTTAGGAAAACATATCGCTATCTTGATAAAGATATTTCTACACACGTATTTGAGTAAATTAAAACTGCGTAAAACACAAATTGTGAAAATAAAAATTTGTAGAGTAAAGTTTTGTTTTCAAAGGAAATTCAAATATTAAAATGTGAAATGTGAACATATGAACATATGAACTGAACTGAGGATTCGTATTTATATTTGAAAGTGTTCGTGTAAATTTTTTCCTATCTATTACTATATAAATTTACTGTATTACTTTTAAGTTTGCAAGTATACTTTTGCAATAATTTTATAAGTTTGCAAACATACTTTTATAATAATTTCATAGGTTTATAAAAACTTTATAAGTTTGCAGTGTTACAAGTTTTTTATTTTTACAATATAAGGTTCAGAAAAAATATATATATATTTGTACTGAAGGCGTGAACTAGGTCTATGCCTTCATCTTGATTTATCTTTTTTAATACTGAGCTTGCATTCGTGATCAATGACTTTATAATCTATTTTTTGTAATATACTTTACGGGTATAATATTTACATAATTTTTCTTTAAAAAATAATATTAAAGTATGTTACCCTTCCCTGCGTCAATGATATTCTAAGAGAAAAATTCCCAAATGGCCTCTCTCAGAATGTGCTCTTAAGGCCCGGAGTGTTAACAATTCAATAATACTAAACCAATAGAATATAACCGAATGGATAGGAAATGGATGCTTCCAATTTACTTATACTCAAACTTCCCTACTTTATCTATTTAAAATGTTATTATTTGTAATTAATAATTAAAATAAAAAAACAACATAACGATATAATTCACTTTTTTTAATTAGTTAATCTGTATTTATATATATATATATATATATTCTCCATCTTATCACGTTAATTTTGCCATCAATTATTACCGTGTGTCTCGCATTCATTTTTACTAGAAAAGGACTGCCAAAATATTATATGCTTTTGAGATCGTAAATCATTCAAGTAATTCTTAATTCATGCTATATTTGGATTTGCAGGACTGTTGTATCGGTGCATTCATTGGAGATCAAATGGTATATTGGAATATGATCTACTAGATCAGTATAAAAGATCCCCAGAAATGTAAAAGCAATCATTACTGTAACACTTGAAAACACATGCTATGATATACCCACTTACAAGTTACAAAAGGAAGGACGCGCTAATCAGTAATCACTCTACACGCTAATCACTCTCATCCCGCACATTTTGAGAGATCCAATTACAACAATAAAAAAAAAAAAAAACCAATTGGGTTATTGTGTTTCTATTCTCAATTACAATCGGTCCTCTTCTTTCTTTATAGGCTGCCAACAAAAGACAAATGTTTTCTTTTTCTTCATTTTCTTTTTTTTTTCTCCTTTCTAATTTTGCATAATATAGGTATTTTAAGTGTAAAAATTAAAACGTAGGTATCTAAAATAAATAATATATATATATATATATATATATAAACATAGGTATCCAAAACGTAATTTACCTAAATATAAATATATCTCTTTATATTCAATTAATGTACATTTATTTTTCATATTATACGTGCCTTTGATTCCTAATTTATTATATTGGCCTTTGATAATATATATATATATATATATATATATTGCATATATTGATTAAGGCTAGAAAAATGCATTTAACAATGGCCAAATATCATATAGAAGTCTAAAGTACTTTTTAAAAATTTTGGAGGCTAAACACGCAAGTTTAGAGATAAAAAAGTTAAGTAAAAATTGTAATACCTGAATTTTCAAATAAATCATTTATAAATATTATAACATAAAACTAAGGTTAAGGATGAGAATTTGATAAAAATTGAGGGATAATTTGGACATTTTCCAAAGGGAGCATTTAAGCCAAAGTTGACCTAGCGTTCCCCCCTCTTTTGTCATTTTATATAGTAAACAACAAGAACACTTTGGAGATGCTCTCTACAGCTAAGGGAAAATAATGTGGGTCAATTTTATTTACAAGAGGTAAGAATTCTATACAAGAATTTCAATTATGATTACTGAATTTAGAACTTATACAAGTATTGTATGCACATCAAAATTAGAATAAAGAATGGGACAGGACGAGCACCAAATCCAACAATCAAGGAATAAATTCGCCAAAACTTGGAAGTAAGTCATCTAATCCATGTTAATTGAGTAGAAAATTCATGTTTTAGGATTTATTTAAGCTTAGGATTAAAGAATATGGAGATTGGATGAACTAGTAGAAGAAAATTAGGGTTTATGAGAATTTATCGAGAGATACATGGTCGTGTTTCTATTGTGTTGAACTCTAAACATACTAAGAGATGCACGGTCGTATTTCAACCCTGTTAAATGCAAGACATATCAAAAGATATACAGTCATGTTTCAACTATGTTGAATGCAAGACATGTCGAGAGATACATGGCCATGTTTCGGTTGTGTTAAACCCAAAACTCACCGAAAGATACACAACCTTTGACACAGTCATGTATTAGTCGTGTTGAGCTACACAGCCTCCAACATGGCCGTGTTTAATGAAACATAACTTCAATGTATATCTATTTAACTTCTAATTAAGCCAATTTTCACGCAACCTAGATATTTAGTAAGACTTTAGAAAATTTAAATTATTAAAAGAGTTAAGAGATTATATTAATCTTAAATTAGTACTAAGAAGGACTTATTGATGTTGTACAAATTTCAATTTAGCTTAAATTCAAGACCAAACATGTTTAAGGCTACGATTTAAGGTATGTGTAACTTGTTTGTTGTTTTGTGTTTGTTTAAGTTAATGTAATTAATGAAATTGATTAAGTTGAATGATTTAGCTTAAGTATTTAAGTTGTATGTTGTATGTGTTTGGTTTGGCCTAAGAGGCCATAGTAGCAAATTTCTAAGGAGCACCCTAATGATCCTTATGTGACGTTGTCCCTAATGGAGTCGTGCTTGGAAATGATCTGAGCTAAATGTTGGATTAAGTGGTTTAAGTGTATTATGGGCATGGGGCTCATAGTGATAGTTCCCTTCACTAAGTTTAAGTGCTTAAGTAGACATAGGTGTGAAGCCCATAGTAGCAATTCCTAACACCAAGTTTAAGAGAATTAAGTGCATTATGGGAGTGGGGCCCGTAGAAGCAGTTCCCATTACCAAGTTTAAACATTTAAGGGATCATGGGTATGAGCCTTATAGTGACAGTTCTCATCACTAAGTTTAAGTACTTAAGTGAACATGGGTGTAAGGTCCATAATAGTAGTTCCTAACACCAAGTTTAAGGGAATAAAGTGCATCATAGGTGTGGGGCCCGTAGCAACAGTTTCCATTACCAAGCTTAAGTGAATTAAGTAAACATGGGTGTGGAGCCCATAGTAGTAGTTTCTATCACCAAGTTTAATCATTTAAGGGATCATAAGTGTGAAACTTGTAGTGTTAGTTTCCATCACCAATTCGTGTTCCAATCGTTTAAGTGTATTAAGGTGGTTATGAGTACTCTATTGTTACTTGTGGACTTAAATCGTATCATAAAATGGTTGCCTATGTTTAAGTACTGCATAATGCATGTGATACTTGTTTGTGTGTGTGTGCTTGTGTTGTATGTACTGGACATTAACTCACCATTTGGGGAACGTTTTTTTTTAGGTGCAGGTATTGAGGGAGATAATAACCCAAAAGATAACTTAGGATTGGGTGAACCGGAAAGAGATGAAGAAGATGGTTACTATTGTTACTATGATGATTAGAAATTAAGGAGAATTCTATTAGTTGAATGTAATATTTAGTATCATCTAGAGAATGTTAATTTAGAGTTTTATAGACTTTCGCTATGTTAGATGTTGGATATGGATTTATGAAAATTTAGACTTTTATAGACTTCTGTTGTGTTAAATGTTGAATATGGATTTATAAAATTAATTTCTCCTCTTATTTACTTTTTACTGTAAAATATGTATGATTTGTCAACATAATTATTTGATATGAATGATGTCTAGTTAAAGTATGCCTTGATTTCATATGGTGGTTTCATTTTTTCAAATTATTTGCTGTTAAATATAATGTTGTTTTAAAATTACCATTATATTTCACATATCTTAAGCATATTTAGGTATTATATTAACTTTCAACTATGACTTACTTACACAAGCACACATACATATATATATGTACACAAATATAGATATAAATAGAGTATAAATATTGTTATCTTTTATGATGGGTATTACAATATATTTCTACTATTGTTTTATAATTTACATCATCCCATCGAACACATAATATACATATTATGATAGCTATTTGTTAATCACTTGCTATTTATCTTGAACATTTTCATAAATAGTCAAAACATTCTATAGTTTAATGAAAGGTTTGTTTTATTTTTTTCTTATATTACTGATTTATGATTGAAATAATTATTTACATTTTTCTCTTATTACTGCCATTATATGTGTTCATTGGTTCAATTTGATATTTGGAATGTGTTATTACATTTGAGATTGAGGTAGAGATATATGACTATGGCAGTCTATGTTGTTACAAGTATTGTAGTAATGGATATTGTAGTGGAAGGTACATACAGTGCATGAGCCTTCAATATCCTATTTGCATAATATTTTTTATTTTTTATTTTTTGTTATTTTGGCCTAAGATAGAGACCCTATAACTATAAAGTTTAAAGACCTTATAATTATAAGGTTTAATGCAAATGCTTTTGGATAAAGCGAAAGTTTGATGTACGACTCTCAACCTTTTGTATAATTGTTCCTCCATGACGAACCAAAATGCTACCTTCCCTAGTTGCAATCACTATGGGTATCTTATCTTCTAATTTTCAAACAATTTTAAATTTTAAGTTGCTTATTTTTTAATATAATATGGAAGCATATCGCAAGAAGTTTGAGTGGGGAGCTTATAAAAAATTTGTTCAATGACCCTAATAATTTTTAAATTATATCAATATCTATAATTTTTAAATTAACCGGTTTCTATGCTGACATCCACAAATTTTGCCATGCAGTTGCTCACATGGGAAAAATTATGATGTCCCATTGCCTCATCTTCTTAATAAGCAAAAACATATAAAATTAAAAAAAAAAGGAAAATGAGAAAAAAAGAAAATATTAACAATAAAAAGGAGCCTGAAAAAAAGAGGGAAGAAAAAAGAGATTTGGAAGAGATCCATTTCGACCACTGACGATAACAGCCGCTCCTCAATGGCATACCACCACACTTGCACTGCCATTTCTATTCCTTTTTTACGCAGCGAGGAAAGCATAAACTGAGACCAATTCTAGGATTGGAACTCTAGAATAAACAAAGAAGAATCAAAGTTTATTCTTGGATAAAGTTAATTGCGCACAATTGAAAATTATAGAGAAAATCATCTCTCAAAATGTGTTTGAATGATGAATAAAACGTAACCCTAAAATAACCTAACAACGGTATATATACTCCTCCTGTAAAATACATAAAAAAGGAAATATAAACGTATACGTGAAAATAAATATTAATATACACGTCTATTCTCTATCATATACACGGCCGTACCTCAAGGCCGTGTATGTTTCTAGGTATATGTCTAGCGTAGTACACGGCTATGCTCCCTGGTCGTGGCTGTAGCCGTGTATGCTTCTGAGGAGATCCTGACAGAACACACGGCCGTGCTCTCTAGCCATGTAATAGGCCGTGTATGTTTCTGGGAGTCATCCAAGTTCCTCACACGACCGTGTTCCTGACCGTATATGCAACCGTGTTCGTTTTTGGAAGTTCCCTAACATGTTACATGGCCGTGTATCCACCCGTATATCAACCCGTGTCTCAACCTGTGTCTGCCACGATGTCCGCATCATTCTCTCCCACCAATGAAGAACTCGACCCCAAGTTCTCTTTTGGATAAAGTGGTTCGTCATCCGCATAGAATGGGGACAAGTCAGCTACATTGAAGGTCTTGGAGATTTTCATGCTTTCCGAGAGCCCAACCACATAGGCATTGTCATTGATCTTGGCGACAATATGGTAAGGCCCATATTTCTTTGGTTGCCACTTGCTATATGTTCCCACGAGAAAGCGTTCCTTCCTTAAGAACACCATCACTTGATCTCTCACCTCGAACAGTTTCTTCCTCAGATGTTTGTCGGCGGCTTTCTTATACTACTCATTCACCTTCTCAATTTGCTCCTTCACGTCCGATGCCACCGTGTGGTATTGTTCCGCCAAGTGTTTTGTAGCAACATTGGTATCAACACCCTTGGGTAAAGAAGCTAAATCCAAGGCGTGAGAAGGCGCCTTGGTATAGACCACTAAAAAAGGTGATCTTCCAGTAGTTCTATGGATGGAATTGTTGTAGGCAAACTCGGCTTGAGATAGTGCCAGGTCCCATTGCCTCGGCTTTTCTCCACAGATGCTTCGTATTAGATTTCCAAGGGTCCTGTTCGTCACTTCGGTTTGCCTATAGGTTTGAGGGTGGGCTGTGCTGCTGAAGTTAAGGGATGAATTAAACATGTACCATAGCGTCCTCCTGAAATGGCTAAGGAATCAGGTGTCCCTATCAAAAGTGATGGACTTGGGAACCCCATGCAACCTGACCACCTCCTTAAAGAATAGCTTGGCCACGCCTTATGCATCCGCCATCTTTCTACAAGGAATGAAGTGAGCCATCTTGGAGAACCTGTTCACAACCACAAAAACAGTGTCAGCACCTCGTTGGGTACGAGGCAAACCTAACACGAAATCCATGGATAGATCCTCCCAGATATTCTCAGGTACTGGTAGCGGAGTATACAACCCAGTATTCTGAGAATGCCCTTTTGATGTCTGATAGATGTAATACCGCTGCACTATTCGCCCTACATCCCTTCTCAACTGAAGCCAATAGTATCTTGCAGCCACTGCTGCTAATGTTTTGTCACGCCCCAGATGGCCGGCTAACCCTCCTCCATGGAAGTCTCTAATCAATTTCTCCCTCAAGGAGGATTCAGGAATGCAAAGCTGGTTACCCCTCATTAAGTAACCCTCCAGAATGTGATAACTGTCATTGGGCTCCTTATTGGTGCATTTCCTCTAAGTAGCTTCGAAATCTTCATCTGTTTCATACAACTCCTTCAACTGCTCAAATCCGACCACTTCAGCCCTCATGGTAACCAACAAATCCGCTCTTCGGCTTAACGCGTCGGCCACCTTATTCTGGACCCTAAATTTATGCATTAGGTGAAATGGAAATTTTTGTAGAAACTGTATCCATCTGACATGCATGTCTTTGCAGATGTAGGTCTGATTACTCAGGTGTTTCAAGGCGACACAATTTGAGTATAAGATAAACTCTTTGCCAACCAAGTAGTGCTCCCACATCCTCAGGGCTCTGACCACTAAATAAAATTCTTTATCGTATGTGGACTATATCCTCCTGGCTTCGCAGAGCTTCTCACTATGGAAGGCCACGGGTCTCTTCTCCTGAGAGAGCACAGCGCCAATACATATGCCACTGGCATCACAATCGACTTTGAATAGTTTGTCGAAGTCCGGTAAGGCCAACACTGGCGCACTACATAATCTCTCTTTGAGCACCGCGAATCCCGACTTAGCTTCCCCATCCCAATGAAACTTTCCTTTTTTCAAGCACTTAGTCAATGGGGCAACAACCGTGCTAAAATGCCATATGAAACGCCTATAGAATCCTACCAACCCTAGAAAACTTCTCAACTCGGTAATGGTCTTGGGCGTAGGCCAATCTCTAATGGCTCTCACCTTACCCTCATCCACTGTGATACCCTCACCACTCACTATGAAGCCTAAGAACAGCAGCCTCGGTGACATAAATACACACTTCTTGATATTAGCATAGAGCTTATTCTCTTTCAGTACAGTCAAAACATCCTTCAAGTGCACTAGATGCTCATCTCGAGTCTTGCTATATATTAGGATATCATCAAAATATACAACAACGAACCGACCTATAAATGGTTTAAGTACCTAGTTCATCACGCGCATGAAGGTACTTGGTGCATTGCTGAGGCCGAATGGCATAACCAACCATTCGTACAACCCTTCCTTTGTCTTGAAGGCGGTCTTCCACTCATCTCCAAGTCTGACCCAAATTTGATTATACCCACTTCTGAGATCTACTTTGGAGAATATTACCGCTCCACTCAACCGGTCCAACATATCCTCAATGCGAGGTATTGGGAATTTATACCCAATTGTGATCTTGTTGATCACCCGGCTGTCCACACACATCCTCCAACTCCCATCCTTCTTGGGCGTCAATAGCACTGGTACGGCACATGGACTCATGCTATCTTGGATGAATCCTTTGTCTAGTAAGTCTTGGACCTTCTCCTGTAAGACATCCGTTTCTTTAGGACTCATCCGATAGTGAGGGAGGTTAAGGAGACTAGCTCCAGGCACCAAGTCGATGTGGTGTTGGATGTCTCGCAAAGGAGGCAGTCCTTCCGGTAAGTCTTCCGGCACTACCTCTTTAAATTCCTCTAATAACCCTTTCACTTCCTCCGGAGCCTCTACACTATCCATGTCCTCTCTTGCATTCTTCACCACGAGAGCATGCATCAAATGGGACTCCTTAATATCCTCAGTCATTTCCTTCTCTAACTGAGTGATTGTCAGGAAAGATTTTCCTTCCACTCTCTGGGTCTTGGGTCGCTTATCCATCAATGGTAACAGCGTATATTTCATCCCCTCCTTCTCCAATCTATATTTGTTTTCTTTCCCGGCATGTTGGGCATCCACGTTAAATTGCCAAGGTCGCCTAAATAACAAATGACAAGCGTCCATATCGACGATGTCACAGTATACCTCATCCCGATACTTGCTTATCGAAAAGGGAACCCGACACCTCTCTTTCACCTTGATTCGCTCTGCCACTTTAATCCATCCTATGGTGTAAGGACTCAGATGTTTCTCTATCGATAGCTGGAGTCTCTTCACAACCTCCTTTCCGATGATGTTCTCGCAGCTCCCACTATCAACAATTAGGTCAAACACTCTCCCACCAATCATGCACCTAGTGCGAAATAGCTAGTGTCGCTGTGAACTACCCTCCTGTTTCGGTGCTAGCATCATCCTTCTAATTACATAGTTAGGCTCCACCGCATCATCAGCCTCCTCATAGTAATCATAGTCACCATTTGGCTCACAACACACCTCCTCCTCCTCTTCCCTTTCGACAATGTTTACAGCTCGTCGATTCGGGCATTCATTGGATCGATGTCCCGGCTGATTACATCTATAGCACTTTCCCACTATTGGCTTGGCATATGGGTTATTTTTCCTTAGGGCTTCTTTGCTCTCAAGTGGCCTCTTCCCCTTAGCTTTATCTTCTTTTCTTTCCATGCTTCCTATTGGTTTTTCAGCAACCCCTCTAGGCCTTTCGCCAATCACCTTGCTACTACTGCCAAGATGATCATAAGCATAGTTTCTCTTACCTCCTCCCAACCTTGCGCTCTGCTCTTGGATCATCATTTCAGCTCGGAAGGCCAAATTCTTGGCTTCATTGATGATTCTGAACACCGTCACCCCTATCTTATCTCTAATTTGAGGTTTCAACCCGTCTACAAATTGTGCTACCTATTAACCTTCAGTCTCCCTCAGATCATTCCTTTTCGCTAACCTCATGAATTCAGCGATGTACTCATGCACCGTCTTCTGCCCTTAATGGCATCGTTGATACTGCTGGAAAAGGATTTGCTCGTAGTCGGGTGGTAGGAAATCTCTCTGCAACAGATTTCTCATGCGGTACCATGTTCTAATAGGTTGCCTCCCTTCCCTTTGCCTACGGTTCTGCAATCGATCCCACCATGCAGAAGCCCCGCCTTTCAGCCTACAAGCAACCATCCTTACCCTTTTATCCTCAGGAACCTCCATATAATCGAAGAATCTATCGACCTCCGCAAGCCAGTCCAAAAATTCCTCTATATTGAGATTACCATTAAAGGAAGGGATGTCTACCTTAAGACGGAAGTCACTGCCATCAGCATGATCGAATCCCTGGTGGTTTCGTCGATACCCTTCACCATACGCCTGATCAATTCGGTCATCCACTCCGCGGTTCCTACCACCACCAACGCCACCCCTTCTCGGTGGTTGTCCCCTCTCTGCATAAATTCTTCCTCTTCCTTAGAAGAGCTTTCATTAATTCTTCGGTTCCATTGATTTCCAGCAGCAAGTTCATTAATAGGACCGCCGCGAGCGACTGCTACGCCCGGTCAATTCCCAACAACACCCTTGTTTCCGTTGTGGTCCATCACCATGGCATCGAAACATACCATCAGGTCTTTTAGATGCTATTCTACACGCCCAAGCATCTGTTCCATGGTTTCGACCACCGCCCTTGGAGCCCATTGATTGACTCCTTGGACTTCCGCATCCCGATCAAAGTCGAGAATGCGACTGCCATCAACACCATCGTTAGCTAACATCTCCGTAGAAATTTGCCTTGCTCTGATCACACAAGTTTAAAAATCCCTTTCTATGACTCTCTGTTACGATCAAATAGGCAAGTGCACCTATCGATTGTAATAGTATAGCACTATGTTCGGGTATCGTATCCTCAGGGATCAGCAAATACCAGTAATAACTCTAAACTTACTATCTAACCGCACAAATTTGAGAGGTTTAGTTTTAAATTTAAAATACTTAACAAATCTTATAGCAATTAAAAAAAACACAATAACTTGATTACTAAATCCAATAACTAAGAACATACCCTACCCTTACTACTCCTCTAATTGTCATGTAACTTCACCCTTTCAATAAACTAGTTAACGAGCAATAGTTATCTCTAAACCACGGAGTATCTAACACTAAACTAATGTTCTTTCCAGATTCATTAGCTCCTAATCTCAATCGCTTTGATAAAGGTCCCTCTTCTATCAAAAACCGATTAGAATTGCATTAACACTTTTGAACCCTCAATTAGATCAAATTATCTAAAGTAATCTAATACGGAAAATTCACGTTCTCTATCCCTAGATTACATACAAATTCCTTTATTCATGCATGATCTATTCAAACAAGAGATTTTCCAATCAACTTCTAAGAAACCAATGTAAATTCAATGCTGGCCATACATCAATTTAGCAACACTACATAAACAACATGAATAAATTCAGAGAATTCCACTATTCACTAACTATGCAATCAATCCCGCATGACATGACCACTAGAATTCGTAAGGTTCAGGTATGAAATAAACTAGCCACTCATGATTTTCAAGATACAATTCAATAAAGATGAAGAACCCGTGTGCATAAACACTTCACAAGATAAGGATGGATCCATTGAAGTTGCTTTTCCTTCCGTAAGCTTTTTCCCCGTCTTCCTCTCCTCTTTCGTGGTTCTTCCTCTTCTTACCAGCAACCTCTAAATCCATGTTAAGAGTACGCAAAGCCTAGAAAGCTCTATGTTCTAACTCCACTGGCAAATGGCAAGCTTTCCCAAACATTAGTCGGTATGGGGTGTACCTAAAGGAGTTTTGAAAGCTGTCCTATAGGCCCACAATGCATCGTCAATTTTTTTGACCAATCCCTTCGGTGATGCTCCACTATTTTCTCTAGAATCCTTTTTAGCTCGCGGTTAGAAACTTCTACTTGACCACTTGTCTGTGGGTGATAAGGGGTTGCTAATCTATGGGTGACCCCATATCGTTTCAGCACCTTCTCCAATTTCACATTACAGAAATGTGTTCCCCTATCACTAATTAAAGCCCGTGGTGTTCTAAACTTAGAGAAAAGTTTCTTCAAAAATTTTACCACTACTCTGGCATCATTGGTGGGCAAAGATTGGGCTTTTACCCATTTAGACACATAATCCACCGCCACCAATATGTACTTATTCCCAAAGGAATTTGGAAATGGTCCCATAAAATCAATCCCCCATACGTCGAACACCTCACACTCCAGGATGAAATTTTGGGGCATCTCATCGTGCTTTGACATATTTCCAACTCGCTGGCACCTGTCACATGTTTTTACAAAGTTGAAAGAATCCTTGAATAAGGTTGGCCAATAAAATCCCGATTCCAACACTTTGTGAGCTGTTCGATTCACACTGTAGTGACCCCCTGTTGGTTCAGTGTGATAGTGTCTCAGAATTTCTTGCCCCTCTTGCTCAGATACACATCTCCTAATTACCTGATCAGCACACAAATGGAACAAGAAGGGTTCCTCCCAGAAATAGTGCTTCAACTCAGCAAATAACCGCTTCTTTTGCTGATAAGTTTTGTCACTCGGGAGTATTCTGCAAACAAGGTAATTGCAAAATCAGCAAACCAAGGCTCAGAATTAATACTTACCTTGTTAATCTAATACAATCCTTCCTCCGAAAAAGCATCATCAATCTCTTCTTCTTTCAATTCCTCCAAATATGGGTTCTCCAAACGGAGAGATGATTAACGGCTAAGTTTTTAGCTCCCCTCTTGTCCCTAATCTCCATATCGTACTCTTGTAGAAGCAATATCCACCGGATGAGGCGCGGTTTCGCATCTGTCTTGGACAAAAGGTACCTGAGAGCTGAATGGTCAGTGTAAACAATTACCTTGGACAAAATCAAATATGACCGAAACTTATCAAACGCAAAAATCATAGCTAAAAGTTCCTTCTCGGTCGTGGTGTAGTTCTCCTAAGCACCTGTGAGGGTCTTACTGGCATAATAGATCAGTTGGAAGTGCTTGTCCCTCCTTTGTCCTAAGACTGCTTCTACAGAAAAATCACTTGCGTTACACATCAATTCGAAAGGAAGACCCCAATCAAGAGCCACCATAATAGGTGCTTGGGTCAACCTTTCCTTAAGCGTGTTGAACGCCTCAAGACATTCACTGATAAAATCATAGGGCATGTCTTTCTCTAATAGCCGTGTCAATAGATGAGCTATTTTAGAGAAATACTTAATGAACCTCCTGTAAAATTCGGCATGCCCGAGAAAGCTCCGGATGGCTCTTATTGAAGAAGGTGGTGGAAGTTTTGCAATTGTGTCCACTTTTGCGTTATCCATTTCGATTCCTTTATGAGAAATTTTGTGCCCCAGAACTATGCCCTCCTTTACCATGAAATGGCATTTCTCCCAGTTCAACACAAGATTCGTCTCCTTACATCGAATCAAAACCCTCTTCAAATTGTTTAGACAAGCATTAAAAGAATCACCAAAGACAGAGAAATCGTCCATAAAGACCTCCATGATCCCTTCCACTAAGTCCTCAAAAATGGCCATCATACACCGCTGAAACGTAGCCGGTGCATTACATAATCCGAAGGGCATGCGCCTATAAGCGAAAGTACCATATGGACATGTGATAGTGGTCTTTTCCTAATCCTCTAGAGCGATTGGGATTTGGAAATATCCCGACATTTCATCTAAAAAACAGTAATATAGGTGTCCTGCCAATTGCTCTAGCATCTGATCCACAAAAGGGAGAGGGAAGTGATCTTTGCGAGTTGCATCATTCAGCCTTCTATAATCTATACACACTCACCAACCAATTACCGTCCTCATAGGTATGAGTTCGTTTTTATCATTGGGGATCACAGTCATTCCGCCTTTCTTTGGTACAACTTGCACAGGACTGACCCAAGGACTATCGAAAATGGGATAGATCAACCCTGCATCTAAAAGCTTAATCACCTCCTTCTTTACAACCTCTTTCATGTTGGGGTTCAACCTCCTCTGAGGTTGTACCATCGGTTTAAAATCATCTTCCAGCAAGATTTTATGGGTGCAAAATGAGGGGCTAATACCTTGAATATCCGATATCTTCCAAGCAAGAGCTTGTTTATGCTCCCTCAAGACCCCTAGTAAATTGTCCCTTTGCTCCCTCGTCAAACTAGCAGAAATGATGACGGGAAGTTTAGAGTTAGCTTCCAGAAAAGCATACTCTAGGTACTCAGGAAGTTGCTTCAACTCAAGTTCAGGAGGCTCTTCAACAGACGGTTTTAACCTCCCTTCTTCATTGGGCCCTATTTTTTCAAATCCTCTACGACAAACTACTTCCTCACAGGCTTGCAACTGAGCTTTCACAGTTTATATCTCTACATTCTCACTCACTTCATCATCATTCACAGTTAAACTGAATTCCAACGGATCTCCACATAACAGTTCTTGCATCACGCTTATTACTGACCTGTCAATGCAATCAATAGCATAGCAAGTATCATCAGCGTTCAACGATTGTTTCATTGCTGCCGGAATTTTCACCACCAACTCACCTGCTCCACTCTCAAAACCAGCTTTCCATCCGCTACGTCAATCACAGCTCTTGCAGTAGCTAGGAAAGGTCTTCCTAAAATCAGCGGAACTTCTACATCCGCATTCATATCCAGAATGACAAAATCAACAGGAAAAATGAAATTTTCTACCTTTACCAGGACATCCTCAGTGATCCCTCTAGGGAATTTGACCGAGCGATCTGCCAGCTGCAGACTCATCCTGGTAGGCTTCGACTCTCCTAAGTTTAATTGTTTAAACAAGGAATAGGGCATCAAGTTAATGCTTGCCCCAAGGTCTGCTAAAGCTCTCTCCACAGGCAATTCACCAATTAAGCATGGAATAGTGAAACTACCCGGATCCTTAAGTTTTTGTGGTAACTTGTTTTGTAAAATAGCCGAACACTCCGCTCCTATAACTGCGGTAGAAATTTCTTCCAGTCGCCTCTTGTTTGACAGTAGATCCTTCAGGAACTTAGCATATCTGGGCATCTATGAAAGAGCTTCTACAAACGGTATGTTAATATGTAATTGCTTAAACAAATCCAAAAATTTACCGAAGTGCTCTTTGTCTTGATCCTTTTTCAGCCGTCTCGGATATGGAATTGGAGGCTTGTATGGCTGAATTGTTGATGCCTTAGTCTTCCCTTCTGCTGACTCCTTTTCCTTGACTTCCTTTTCCCTTACCTCCTCAGTAGCATCTTCCTTCTCACTACCCCCATCATGTGGCTCTTCAACTCCCTTTCTTTATGCAACCACTAGTGCCCCAATGATGTCAGATTGCAGTTCTTTTCCGCTCCTTAGGGTTACTGCCTTTACGTGCTCCCTAGGATTAGGTTCAGTGTTTCCAGGCAAAGACCCTTGAGGTCTTTCTGAGAGTATCTTAGCAATCTGACCCATCTGATTTTCCAAATTGTGTATAGAAGCCTCATGATTTCTTATAGTAGCATCTGTTGCTTGCTGATGCTGCTCTGAGACCTGAATGAACTTAGCAATCATATCCTCTAGATTGGACTTCTTTTCTATAACAGGTGGTGGTGGAGGTCTTTGGAATCCAGGCGCGGGCACATTACCCCTAGACAATTGTGGATTACTCCAAGAAAAATTTGGGTGATTGCGCCAGCCTAGATTATATGTGTTGCTGTAGGGATTGTTCAGGGGTCGTGTGGAATTTCCAACATAGTCAACTTGCTCATTGGTCTCTTAGATTATGGAATTGGCAGCTGAATCGACTGGATGGTATTGGGATGGCTGAGACAATGCCATCCCTTCAACCTTCATAGCAAGGGCATCCACTTTTGCAGCAATAGTGATCATCATATCAACCTCATAAACCCCTACTACCCTTTGCTTCAACCTGCCGTTACTCCACTGATGACTGTTTTTGGCCATATTTTCAAATAGCTCTAGAGACTCTTCAGGAGTCTTCACATTAAGTGTAACACCAGCAGCGGCATCGATGGTTTGTCATGTCGAATAATCGAGCCCGTTGTAAAAAGTTGAAACTTGCATCTAGTTAGGCATTTGGTGGTGTGGGCACCGCTTAAGCAATTCCTTGAACCTTATCCAGGCTTCATGAAGGGGCTCGTTATCCAATTGAATGAACGATGTGATATCGTTCCTCAATTTGGCAGTCTTGGATGATGGAAAGTAAAAGTCTAGAAAAGACTCTGCCAGTTGAGCCCATGTAGTAATGGATTCCCGGTTTAGTGAACTTATCCATTGCCTTGCTTTTCCCCTCAAGGTGAAAGGAAACAACCGCAACTTCAACGCCTCTTCAGTCACCCTGTTCTGTTTCATAGTGGTGCAGGTGTCCAGAAACATTTGAATGTGAGCATGGGGATCTTCACCAGGTAAGCCATCAAATTCATTGTAGAGGCTTTAACTTCGAAGTTATTAGCCTCTATTGCAGGTCTTACGATACATGAACCAGTGCTATCTAAAGTTAGCCTGGAATAATCAACCATAGTCCGACGTTGGTCTGCCATTGCTTCAATGTTGACTCTACTACTGTTCACAGGTTGCTCTTCCTTAGCAACTGAACTTTCTCCTTCACTCGATGATAATTCTCCCTCACTCACTTGTTGCTCTTCAATGCTCCTTGGTTTCCTTCTGAATATCCGGTCTATTTCTAGGTCAAAATCAAGAAGTTTTGATGATGAACTCCTTGTCATATACTACCAAGAATAAATGGTTAAATTAGTAAGCGTTGAGCTTTCTTAATATCGCCGATCCCCGGCAACGGCGCCAAAAACTTGATGATGATCGTAATCACACAAGTTTAAAAATCCCTTTCTATTACTCTCTGTTACAATCAAATAGGCAAGTGCACCTATCGATTGTAATAGTATAGCACTATGTTCGGGTATCGTATCCTCAGGGATCAGCAAATACCAGTAATAACTCTAAACCTACTATCTAACCGCACAAATTTGAGAGGTTTAGTTTTAAATTTAAAATACTTAACAAATCCTATAGCAATTAAAAATAACATAATAACTTGATTACTAAATCCGATAACTAAGAACATACCCTACCCTTACTACTCCTCTAATTGTCATGTAACTTCACCCTTTCAATAAACTAGTTAACAACCAATAGTTATCTCTAAACCGCGGAGTATCTAACACTAAACTAATGTTCGTTCCAGATTCATTAGATACCAACTGACGTAATGAGGAAAGCATAAACCGAGACCAATTCTAGGATTGAAACTCTAGAATAAACAAAGATGAATCAGAGTTTATTCTTGGATAAAGTCAATTGTGCACAATTGAAAATTATAGAGAAAATCGTCTCTCAAATGTGTTTGAATGATGAATAAAACGTAACCCTAAAATAACCTAACAACGGTATATATACTCCTCCTGTAAAATACATAAAAAAGGAAATATAAAAGTACACGTGGAAAAAAAATATTAATATACACGTCTATTCTCTGTCGTATACACGACCGTGCCTCAAGGCCGTGTATGTTTCTGGGTATATGTCTGGCGTAGTACACGGCCATGCTCCCTGGTCGTGGCTGTAGCCGTGTATGCTTCTGGGAAGATCTTGACAGAACACACGGCCTTACTCTCTGGCTGTGTAATAGGCTGTGTATGTTTCTGGGAGTCATCCAGGTTCCTCACACGGCCATGTTCCTGACAGTGTATGCAACCGTGTTCGTTTCTGGAAGTTCCCTAACATGTTACACAGCCGTGTATCCACCCGAGTCTCAACCTGTGTTTGCCACGATGTCCACATCACTTTTTGATTTAATTGAAGGACCCCGCGAGACAATAGATTTGCACAAAGGGACAAAGAGGGTTTTCAAAATTGAACTTCAAATTGTGGATCTCTTGCTCAAATTACAGAGCAAAAGAACCCACCTAGAAAGAAACAGAAAAGGCAACAAACTTCATTATTTATGATTAAAATATATTTTTTTAGAAAAAATACATAGTAAATTGTAATTATTTTTAGACATACATATAACAAGTTTTTTCTTTTCATGTTATGGAAGATTATTTCATTTTGAAAATTTTTAGTGAGTGATTGGATAATAGCAATCGGAAGATTTAGTTGTAAATACTCTCATTAAAGAAATAAAAAATTGTTTTTACTCTTTGTAACTGTTTCATTTTTCTTTAATAAATTTTGCTCCTCTCTCGCTCAGTGAACTTAGGCATTTGAACATTTAAATTTTTATATTCCAATATTCTTCCTGCTCACTTTATTATTTTTCAATCCCTTCTTTTTTATTTCTTTTTTTCATTATTATTTGCTATAAATAATTGTGATAAGAGTCTTCTCTATTTTTGTAAATGCCCTTTTATAAGAGAATGGCTATTTTCAAGGGTAAGAAGGCTAACACTGTATTTGGCCGCTTTTAAACAAAATGGAAATAAAAGAAAGCTGTGGAGAGAAAAAGAAATGAAAGGAAATATAATTTTTATTTTTATTTGGATATAAATAGTGGAAATCGAAGTAAGTAGGTAGAAATATTTTTTTTTCTTTATTTAGTTAATACAAAAGAAATGAAAGGAAGAGAAATAACATGATAATTTAAATAAATTACCTTTATCATCAAGAAGTTAGAATAGGTTAAATAAAAATCTAAGCTTCCTATTTATTCATCAATACGTAAGATAAAAAACCAAAAAGAAAAGGATGTGGATAACTCAACAAAGCAATGAACTTGATTTTATTTTATTTTATTCTGAAATGAACTTAAATAAATGGAGGGATTTATTTTCATTGGAATCTCCCCAAATTTGAAGAGAATAAAAAGAGGCATTTGGAGGAAATGTTTTCTCCTTATTTCTACCAAATCCATCCCATTTATACCACTTATTAAGATACCCAAACACATACTTTCCTCTAACTTCCATCCATCTTCATTTATTTCCATAAGTTTCCATGAATCAAAACACAGTAGATCTCTTGCATAGGAAACGCTACAAGCAAACAAACAAATCAAATAGGATTGAGAGGGAAACACACTAATAATGCTCTCCAACCTACCTATGTTGTACTCCGCTTCTTCATTTGCTAATCGACAATGATGATATGACCACAAAGTTTTCTTAAACTTCACACATTTGGATTTCGGATGGCGTTGTTTCATTGGTTATTTGTATGAAATTCTTATAAGTGTCAGTATATGTGTCTATAATAATTATTTTTTTTTGGTAATTTAAATAGAAGGGGATATCAATCTCATCCATTTTTTTTAATTGATTCAACTGTGAAATAATATAGCATGATTACGGGATTACAATTGCTTTACATTACCAATGTCACTTCCTTTTCATTTAATAATTTAAATTTTAAATAGACATTTATTAGTCAAAATTTATTGTTTATTTATTTTATTTGCATTCTTTATGTATTGATCACATCAATAATTTATTAGTGCACACATATGAAAACTATGTCATTAAGCTAATACTTATGAATTATATTAGATAAAGTAATTTATATAAAAATATAGTTATCGACTTTGAAGATAGATTATGGCTATCTAATATGCACCTACCTAAGGCTGTTAAGATGAGAAAGCCAATTGCATACTTTATAGACCAAGAAAAATTATGTAAAGCTCTAGCTGACTAATTTCATAATGTATGATAAATTATAAAATTCATTTATTTAATAATTGGAAAGAAAATTCACAAGTAACATAATCGATTTACTATATTCCTATCATAATCTCCTCCAATATTAAAACAAAGTCTCATAATATATATAGAATTAAAAATCTATGAGTTTCTTCTAATAGCTTAAACATCCATATTGTATCCATGACAGGAGAAAAGATTCATTCACATTGATAAGTAATGATAGTGTTTGATTACTATTATTTTATGGTACTAAATTAAAAAAAAATATTTGATTTATATAGTTAATGTACTAGATAAAGCCTAAAAAATTTATACTATTTCACTAAGTAAAATAAGCACAATCTTAAAACTTAAATTATAATCCTACATTATTACCAATTTTTTTTACTGTTATGTTTATATCAAAGTTCTTTTAGCGAATTTTTATGTTGATTTTGAATAAGTTCAATTATTTAAAACGAAATCATATTTCTTTTAGTTTTAAAAATTTAGGATTTAAAGATTCAATTTTGAAAATAAAGGATCAAATGTACACAATGTAAATAGGAGGAGGAATATTTATAATATTAATTTAAAAAAAATCCTTTTTATTACTCGTTCTTAGTTTAGCCTCCAATATTTGACCTCAATTATTTATAATTGTTTAAAAATTACCATTCTGTTTCATATATCTCTTAAACATATTTAGATATTACATTTATTTTAAACTATATTTTACTTACACACATACACACAAATATATATACATAAAAGTATAGCTAATCGTAAATTATAAATATTGTTATTGAATTCCTTTTTGTTACCATTATTTTATTGTTGTTCTTATTTCTATTGCTACTACTATTATCATTATTATTTGTCGGGGGGTTGCTATACAATTGTGGTTATTCATTCATCATTGTAGCAAAAATCAAGAAACGTGTTTTACTCATCTCCATATGTTGTGTTGTGCATTAACTATTTACACATAAAATCATTTATACACTATTTATTTATTTATATTTAGTGTTATATATATCATTTTATTATTATTCTAGTGTTATAAAATCGATATTTCATAACTTAACCTAAATATTCATAAAAAATAAAGTTAATAAATTTAAAAATTTTATTAACCTAATATGAGAGAGACATAAAATATGACTCAAATTGACACAATGCAATACCATATAATAAAACAATTAATATTTGATTGATATAAAAGGATATCATGAATTTATCTTTTCCTTCCCATATGTATAAATGCCAATGTAAATTGAAATATACTATTTCTTTCTTTCTTTCTATTTTTTTATTATAAGTTTTAATTAGTCATTTGATTTCTCCTTTCATGTCCATTTTATTTACTTCTCTGATTTGAGTTTTGATTTTAACACCTTTATCTACTCTCACACTCTCAGTCCCTCTCATCCTGTCTCCCTTTGTCTCTTTCGTGTTCTCTCGTCTCATCTCTACACTCTACCCTGTCTCTCTCAGAGCTCAACCTCTCGTGTCTCATCGTCATCTCTACTCTCTGTCTCTCTTAGTCTCTCGTCTCTACTCTCTGTCTATCTCTAGGCTCTCTCGCCACTCACCTCACATCGTTCGTCGCCTAACTCGCCTCACACTTAAATCTCAGGACTCAGCTCTCACGTTTATCTTTGATTCAAGACTCTCTGGTCTCTACTCTCTCTCTCTCGCCTTACCTCAGGACGTCTCGATCTCTCTCAAATCTCACGTTTATCTTGTTCCACCGGTTCATCCATTTTCACAGCCTTTTAAGATATCCAAACACATACTTTCTTCAGGTTCCTTCCATCTTTATTGATTTCCACAAGTCCCCACCAATCCAAACAGAGTCTACCTCCTGTGTAACAAAAGCTGCAAGTAAACGAACAAATCGAGTAGGATTAAGAATAGTGCTCTCCAACCGACCTATGTCGTTCTCTGCTTCTTCGGTCGTTTATGCGCAAAGATATGAAGTCTTCTTAAACTCCCCAGATCCGGGATGGTACGTAGGAGGGTTCACTTATCATCTGTATGAAATCCTTACGGATGCTGGTATACGTGTCTTTGATCGCTTTGCAATGAATATTGCATGGCTGAGGGAAAATCTTGAAGGAATCACTGAGTCTAAGATGTGTATACCCATCTTTTCTCCAAACTATGCATCCTTTATTGACTGTCTAGATGAAGTGGCTCAGATAGTGAAATGGAGGAACGCCGGGAACCAGTTGGTTCTGCCCATTTTTTATGATGTCACGCATCATGAAGTCCAACATCAGAGCGGACCTTATGAGGAGGCGTTCAAATGTCACTCGAAGTTTTTCGGTGAGAATAGGGTTCGAAAATGGAGAAATGCTCTTGCAGAGATTGGAGGCTTGAAGGGATGGGACTTGCAGATTGATGCTGATGGGTAACTTTTCCATAGCTAGTAACCAGTTCATGTTATTTTCTAGTTTTATTTTTTCTAGTTTTATTGGTGCTGTCCTTTTTATATAAGCTTATCAATGGTAAAAATGAAAACGAAGAGAAGGTAACCGCCTGTAAAATTCATTAATTAACCAAGAAACCATCTCTTGATAACGGAGGCACTTACAAAAGCAACCCCTTGTTTCCGTCTAAATGGTCTACACACCACACCAAACTTGCGGCTCTTCAAATGATGATATTTTTAAAAGAAATGACAGTCATTCGCCGTTTCACAATATCTAATTTTAAATACAAATTTCAATTCGATCACGTGGTGTCGATGGCTGGAAGGAAATAAGAGTCCACAAGAGTCTTACACTCTGTTTGGATAAATAGAATGAAACTGTGAAAATTAAGTGGTTGCCAACTTATCCAAAAAAAAAGAACAATGTTTGTCAGTGAAAATTGATAGAAAAGGAAGAAAATGATTGGAAATATTTCTGTTTTAAAGTTCACTTTCGTTTGGTTGAAATGGAGGGATTGATGAAAATGTGTGAAATAAAATATAATTATAAAACTATCTTTTATAGCGATATTAATCAAAATAACATTAAGAATAATTTTGCTCAATATTAACTCTATTTCCATTCATTTCTTTTCATTTCCTTCTTTACCAAACACAAAATAAGAATTACATTTCATTCTATTTCTATTCTATTTTTTTTTCTTTCCAATCTTTTCTACTTATCCCATTTCCTCTCCTATAGAAAATTGCCAAACACACTGAGGATTTCGCATAAAGATTCTTTTTGAAGCTTTCGATTTCTTTTTGTTGTCTAGAAACGTGAGATAACATACATATAGTGTCCGTATGACATGCATTATAAAATTTCAAAGTTCTTTTTCCACAACATTCAATCAAAATATTTAAATTAAATAAATGATGTGCATCATGTAAGATACAAATTCTATACATATTACAGTCTTACTTTCTTTTTAGTCCTTTCAAGTAGATACAAATTCTATACATATTACAGTCTTACTTTCTTTTTAGTCCTTTCAAGTACTGCAACAATAAATTCTTAGATAAACTAAAATTCGCATGTGTTAACTATTCTTGATAGCATATTATCACTCTAATGAATATTTACATGGCTTAACACGGACCAACGGCAAGATTATAGTATTTAGGCTTAAGTGTGAAGATATCACTCCATCGATAAAATGATCCAATCACCAATTGTTTGTCTTTGTATTCAATCAATATTCATATTTCTTTTTTCTTTTATTTCTATAAAATAGACATATATTCACTATTTATATTTCTCACAAATTTGAGTTACAGAAATGAAAACAAATATAATTTCCATTATCAACCCAACAACTTTTATCCTATGACATAACCAAGTTTAGAGATTTAGATAGCAATTTTTCAACTTTCTAAATGACATTGAGTATACAGAAAGAAATGGTGATTTTTTAGACATTGTGTGGAAGAGAGCAAGAAAATAACTAATAAAAAATTTATACAAAAATTTGTTCAAACAAATAAATTATACAGTAAGTTTTAATTCAACCGTTGCAATACTTTACAACAATCTCAAGAGTCATAATGCTTGAGAAAAATAAATCATAAGTATTCTATTTTGATTAATCGGTCATCGATTGATCTAGACCACATATACCCCCAAATAATTGAAACAACATACTTTCTTAAGGCAGAGCTGTGTTTTGCATGAACAACATTTTGAAAAATTCTGCAAAACAGTGATTCGGACTTATCAAACAAATCTATTTTGCATTTGGATTGACTTTATTCAAACTTGTTCAATAAGTAATTCTAACTTTTTACTTCTGAAAGAGCTTTTTTTATTTATTTTTGGTCTTTTATTAGGCAAAGTTCCCTTGAGTACTAACCTCAATGTCATAATCGACTCCATTCCACAGTAGCGTCCCTTTTGACATGATAGAGAGCATATCCAATGAAATTTCTCTATGGCTCTCTCTCTCTTTATCTATGAGAGCGCCAAAATATTATAACTGAGTTATGCTTTTTTCTTTGATTTGAAATAATAGAAATAAATCTCGAAGAAAGGATATAATCTGGAGATTCTGTAAAGTGAGCAACTTGTCTTTCTATTGAATGAAATGAATTCTTGGTGACTAGTGCATCTACCTAAAATTTGAAATAATTAACTAAAAAATTGAAACTAATAAATCTAATATGTTTTGTTTACCTAACAAGCATATGTCTTCATCCCAATCTCAATATATAATTACTTCTACAACAGCAATATAAATTGTGGAAGAATAAATGTTGCTACGATTTAAAATAATTAGATCTTCAAGATTTCAACTAAAGATACATTTGTCTGCATTTTGGCTTAATAATATATTTACTCGTTTTATGGCATGGTATTGATTTGATATGAAAATGTGGCAGAAATGAAGAGGAATTAATTAAAAAAGTGGTTTCCAATGTTCGGAGTGAATTGAAAAAAGCAAATATATTTGGCCTCAGAGATAGACTAGAAGTTATGAAAATGTTACAACTCGGAGGCAACGATGTAAGGATAGTTGGAATTCATGGTATCAGTGGCATTGGTAAGACTACTCTTGCCGAGATGATCTATTATCAAGTCTTGGAGCATTTTGATTACACCAGCTTCCTTAAAGACATTCGTGAAATGTCCTCGAAAGAAAAGGGTCTTGAAAAGCTGCAAACTCAGCTGGTCTCAGACATCACAGGATCTAAAGATGATCTACAATGTGAGTTTGCTAACGTTGTTGAAGGAGTTCAAGTGCTTAGTCAAAGATTCCAAAACAAAAAAGTTCTAATTTTACTTGATGATATTGATGAAAAAGATCAAATAAATGCACTTGCTGCTGATGTTAAATGGTTTGCTGGAGGAAGTAGGATCCTTATCACTACAAGAAACAAAGATGCTTTGGATGTATCTCAAGTGGGAGCAACCTATGAAGTTACGCCAATGCATTTTGACGAAGCCCTTCGTCTATTCTCCATGCATGCATTTAAAAGGGGGTCACCTGCATCTAAGTACATAGATCTATCCAAGAATATTGTAGAAGCGATTAGAGGACTTCCTTTGGCTTTGGAGGTCATTGGAGCTTTCCTTTTTGTACAATCGAGGATAATATGGGAGGAAACCTTTGAAAAGCTACGAAGTGGACATTATGAGGATGTTCAAGACAAGCTAAAGATAAGCTATGAAGCATTAAAATATGAGGAGAAGCAAAATTTTCTAGACATAGCATGTTCTTTTATGGGAATGGATAAGAGGATCACATCATGTGAATTTTATCACGAAGCGGCAGTTCAAGTACTCCTTCAAAGGTGTCTTATAAAAGTTGGGGCTCATAATACATTATGGATGCATGACTTACTTAAAGACCTTGGAAGGGAAATTGCACAAAAGGAAAGCGATAAAAAACAAGTTAAGAGAAGTATGGTAGAGTCTAGTGAAGATGCAATGCGTGTGCTTCACTATCAGAAGGTACGATGTCAATTTTAAATTTCACGTATCTTCCGTTTTTTGTTTTCAAATTTCTCCATGTACTTATGTAGTCGTAACTATATTATAAATCCATGTCAATAATAGGGTACGGAAAATATCAAAGCTAGCTCCAAGGGAAGATGCATAGATAGTGCATGCAGTAGCAGTATGAATTTTGATTTAAAACAAGCCACCTCAAACCAAGTTATGTCGCACTCGTTGGTCCCTAATCGGCGAGGATTTGACTACGAAGTTTTCTTGAGCTTCAGAGGTACTGACACTCGAAAAGGATTCGTTGATCATCTATATGAACAACTTAAACTTTTTAATATACATGCCTTCAAAGACGATGAAGAGCTTCGTGTTGGAGAAGTGATTAGTGAAAACCTTTTTAAAGCCATTGATCAATCTAAAATCTTAGTACCCATCTTCTCTAAAAACTATGCTTCCAGTAAATGGTGTCTGTCGGAAGCGGCTTATATGGTAAAAAGCAAGAAAACCAGAAATCAGTTGATTTTGCCCATATTCTATGATGTCACTCCTAGTCAAGTCAGACGACTGACTGGACCTTATGAGGAGGCTTTCAGGAAGTTTTGTAAAAATGAGGAGACAGTTGATTGGAGAGATGCTCTTGAAGAGATTGGAGGCTTGAAAGGATGGGACTTGCAAAACGATGCTAATGGGTAACTTTTTTATTAGTCAAAATCATATTTTATATTTGTTCGCTAGTGCTATTCTTTTTAAGGTAGCTTCCCAATGGGATAAACAATGGCAAGCTGGCTCCACCACCCACAAAACAAAAGAAAATGGCAAGTTAGCTAAAGCCATACTGAACCTTAACCAGTGGTCTAGGGGTTGAATGGGATTTATAAATTTCTTTAAATATTATATATGTTTATTCATAAATGATCAAAATATCACATTTACTAGACATGTAATCTAAACCTGACTGATTGAGTCTAAAAGTCCATTGAATATATACTTTTTAATTCAATTTTGTTCTTACTATTTAAACTTAATGACTTTAAACTTATGAACCAAGTGAATACAGCCAATTCCGTTGATTTTTAAAACAGCAGCATTTTTATTTATAAAAAGCTACTACCAAGCCATACCATGATTTGATAGGATGGGAAAGAAAAGAGACATAAAATTTAAAGTTTGATAATTCTTGTGCTTCTCTATTGTTTGTGGCAGCTAATGGAAAAAACTTATATGACAGAAGTTTAAACTTTTATTATGGATTAATTAAATTTACTACAATTTAAGTTTTATTTTCATTTTTTTTTTGTAATTATTTAGGTTAGCTACCTTTTTGTGTTTAGTTTATTAGTCCAACTAATGGGATCCTAGGCCTTGCAAGTCCAATCTAGAAGTAACCTGACCCCTAGGGGATTAGGGCTAGGTTTAGACCTGAGGTGGGTCCCAATCGGCCATGGATTTAATGTGATTTGTGTCCATGTCTACTTGAATTATACATCTTAGTAGAGTTGAAATATTCATGAAATTGAAGATTATCTTATTAATGTTCTTAAAAAAATATCACAATTCTAATGACCTTACTTTTATTTATATTATTACTTCTTGTTGGAAAACATAATAGTAATTGGGATTTTGAATGAAAGAATATCTATGGGCCTGTAAGAAATAATATAAGTCCGAAGGACATAATAATGCAAAGGGCCAATAATAAAAATGATATATTGCAAATTCCTTGAAATTTTGTCTCACATAGAGAAGACAGCTCGAGAACATTTTAAAATCAATTTAATTATAGCCTTATGTTTAAATGCATTTTAGATTTATAATAGTAATTTAATAAGGAATTCTTATTATAAAAAAAATTAAATTTATTTAGTAGTTAAATCTGTAAATAGCAATTTAATGCTAGATTAAAACTTTTTCTCCCAAAATACGCTAAAAAAAAATCAATGAACATGATAGAAATAATACGAGTTTAAAAGTAAATTTCACTTTTAAATTTCTAGACCTAGTATCTACAAGATAAGGTACAAATGGATTCCGAATCTAAAAGAATTTTCCTCCATTTGCAAATATGTGTCAAAATCTAACTACTAACTCATAAACATGAAACTAATATGTCAATCGTTTGCAATTTTTTTTTCCAACTGAAAGAAAATCATAAAATTTTAAATTGAAAACAGTAATAAAAAATAATTATACATATAAATTTAAGTATGTATATTACTTTTCATATATAAAATTTTCTACTTAATATCAATAGTAAGAGAGGAAGAGAATAAACAATTCAATAAGAATTAATTTGTTGATTGGTCATATTTATAATTGCATTTTTTAAAACTTTATTGTTAATATGGTTTAGTGAGATATTGATAGACCCAAAATAACCTAAGTCTATGTTAAGCGTAAGCCGAGGAGGGCAGGTTAGTAACAGAAATAAAAATGAGGACATATTTGGTTAACTGTTGTAATCAGTTAGAGAAGGTTGTTAACTACCAACCATCAAGTTGTTAAGAAACCCAAGTTTGTTAACAATAGGTACTTAGTATAAAAGGTAGAGTGTTAATCAGTTAGAGGTAGAGAAAAAGTAGAGAGATTGAGCCATAGGCTGGAGGTCCTGGTCCTCTAAACCAGAATTCGTTGTAATACTTGTTCTTTTTTGGTTAATAAAAATTCTTTGGATCCTAGCTTGAATAAGGGATCCTATCAATTGGTATCAGAGCCATCGATCCTAGGAGATGGTTGCTAAGAAAACTAACAACCGGATAGAAGGAATTGAAAAGGATTTAGAACTTGTTCGTGAAGAAAGGCGAAATGACAGGGAAGAGGTTTAGAGAGCAATTAGTCAAGTTCATCAGAAGTTTCATAGGCAAATTGATCGTTCCAACCAAGAAATGTGTGATCGCCTAAAATCAGAAATGAAAAGCATGATGTTATCCGTTCTGCAAACATGGAAAAAAAGTGATAGTTGGGCAAGTGTGGGGACGAACCGAACTGAAGAAATTCGACCTAAATTCCATCATAGAAAAGAATTAAGGAAAGATCCAATTGAAATAGACGAGCAGTTTGAGAGTAATGATTTGTGAAATGACTCGAGAAATTGCAATGACCTACCTTTAGGGTTTGTGCGTAACAGTGAGACTCGACGGGATTATTGAAATAGGAGGATCGAGATGCCCGTTTTCGGAGGAGGTGATCCAGATGGGTGGATATATAGGGTCAAACAATGTTTTTCAGTAGGGAGATTCTCGGAAGTGGAGAAGATGGAGCTTGTCAGAATGAGCTTGGAAAAAGATGCGTTGACTTGGTTTCGTTGGGTAAAAGGGCGAAGGCCGATAGCGGATTGGCAAAAGTGCAAGAAGTTATTAATACAGAAGTTTAGACCTACTCATGAAGGCACGCAATGTCAAAGGTTACTGGTGGTGAGGCAGATCGGAACAGTAGCCGAGTACACTGGTAAGTTTCTTGAACTTGCAGCTCTACTTCCTGAATTACTCGATTCTGTATTTTGAAAGTGCTTTCATAAATGGACTGGTGGATGATATAAGACTGGAGGTGTAGATTCTAAAGCCAAGGAGTTTGGGTGAAATGATGGAATTAACACAACAAGTGGAAGAGAAATTGAGAAGGATGAGTGTCAATAGGTGGAATCGTAGTGGATTAGGAGTTAGGATGGGAAACACTAGATCAAAGTTTGAAACTGTAGGAGTTGGAAAAATGAAAGATGATTTGGGAAGTAATGAAAGTCGATTTAATATGTTACCCCGTAATAAGCTAGTAGAGGGAAATAAGGGTCAGAACATTGGAGGATTTAGGAGGTTAACCTTTGGAGAGTTACAAGACAAGAAAGCCAAGGGAATTTGCTTTAGATGTGATGAGAAATTTAACCCTGGGCATAGGTGTAAAAAAATGGAATTGCAAGTACTTGCCACAATGGATGACGAAGAGGAATTGGAGGAAGAAGATGAAGAGGAGTTAATAGAAGAGACTCTTCAGACCATAGAGTTAACTGTAAGGTCAATTATGGGATTTACTTTCCCTAAAACGATGAAGGTGAGAAGAATGGTGGAAGGAAGAGCCATTATTATACTGATTGATAGTGGGGCTTCGCACAATTTTATTTCTTGGGAGTTACTGACATTACTAAATTGTAGCTTGGAAAGAACTGGGAAGTATGTGATAGCTATGGGAAATGGGTTGAAAATTAAAGGCGAAGGGGTCTGCAAAGGGGTGGTATTGTTAGTTTAGGGAGTGAAAGTAGAAGAAGAATATTTACCCATGAGGTTAGGCAGCTGTGATGTCATTTTAGGAATTAAGTGGCTGCAGACTTTGGAAAAGGTTGTGCATGATTAGAGTAAGATGACTATGGAGTTCTCACAAAATGGGTAGACTTTTACAATTGTAGGAGATTCTGCATTGTTTATGACACCTATAAGTATGAAGAGTTTGATACATTTCATAGAGGAAGATGATTTAGTATATTTGTTGCAGTTAAGGTCGTTGGGAATTGAAGAATCAAAGGATCTCAATTCAACTCCACTGGAAATCCGTCGTGTATTAAAGGAATTTGAGGCAGTATTCAATTGGCCACATAGATTACCTCCGGAACCTGTCAAGAACCATGCAATTTTATTAAAAGAAGGAGTGAATCCCGTGTTGGTGAGACCTTATAAGTATTCCCAATTCCAAAAGAATGAAATAGAAAAATTAATAAGGGAAATGTTGGATTTGGGAATCATTAGACCGAATGTTAGTCCATATGCAAGCCCAGTGTTATTGGTAAAGAAGAAAGATGGTGGGTGGCAATTCTGTGTTGATTATTGTGCCTTGAATAGAGTCATAGTGGTGGACAAATTCCCTATTCCTGTTATAGATGAGTTGTCGGATGAATTAACAGGGGCTATGATCTTTTCTAAGATAGATCTAAAGTCGGGGTAACATCATATTCAAATGAGGAAAGAAGATATAGAGAATATTGCATTTCAAACCCATGAAGGACATTATGAGTTCCTTGAAATGCCTTTTGCATTGACGAACGCTCCAGCTACATTTCAATCTCTCATGAATCACATTTTTAAACCTTATTTGAGAAAATTTGTGTTAGTTTTTTTTTTTATGACATCTTAGTTTATAGTGGAAGCATTGTTGACCATGTGCATCATTTGAGAATGGTTCTGGGCGTATTACTATCTCAACAATTATATGCCAATCCGAAGAAATGCGTTTTTGGACAAGAAACCTTAGAGTATCTCGGTCACATTGTTTCAAAAGAAAGAGTGGTAGCTGACATGAAAAAGATTCAGGTGATGGTGAATTGGCCAAGACCCAAAAATGTCAAAGATTTGAGAAGTTTCTTGAGGCTAACCGAATATTATAGGAAGTTTGTCAAACATTATGGTGAAATTGCATGGCCACCGACCCAACTTCTTAGAAAAGAGAGTTTCAAGTGGACTGCAAAGAGTGAGGAGGCATTTCAGCATCTCAAACAGGCCATGACTATAGCACCAGTCCTTGCATTACCTGACTTCTCCAAGCCATTTGTCGTGGAGACTAATGCTTCGTCTCATGCCATTGGGGTTGTGTTGATGCAAAATAGCAAGCCTATCGCTTACTACAGTCAGTTTTTTTTTTTTTTAAATAAGGCAATATAAGTCAGCATATGAATGTGAATTGTTGGCTATCGTCTTGACAGTTAAGAGGTGGCGTTCATATCTGTTAAGATATCAGTTTATCATCAGGACAGATCAACAGCCACTCAAATTTTTGCTATAGCAACAAGAAATTCATCTGGATTATCAATGTTGGTTATCCAAATTGTTGGGCTATGACTTTACCATTGAGTACAAGGCTGGTAGGGAGAATAAGGTGTCAGATGCATTATCTAGAATCTCCTATGACACTAAGCTGATGGCGGTGATGGTAGTTCGATTATTGGATATGGATAAAGTGGTGGAAGAGATTGATGCAGATCCTAAATTGTCCAAATTGAAAAAGGAGATTTTGGTAGATGGGGGAGCTCACCCTCCATATATAGTGGTTCAAGACCGTCTCTTTTACAAGGATCGACTAGTTATTTCAAGAACTTCATCCTTGATTCCGACCTTACTTGCTGACAGCCACTGCAGTCATATAGCAGGTCATGGAGGAGCCTTAAAGACTTATAAGAGGCTAGCAAGTGAGTTGTACTGGGAAGGGATGAAATAGGATGTGTATAAGTTTGTAGCAGAGTGTCTTACATGTCAGCAAAATAAATCTCTCACTCTCTCCAGCTGGTCTGTTGCAACCCTTACCAGTGCCATTGAGAGTTTGGGAGGAAATTGCTATGGACTTCATTGAAGGGCTACCTAAATCAAAAGGATTCTCTGCTATCCTAGTAGTTGTGGGCAGACTTAGTAAGTATGCTCATTTTATTCCATTGAAGCATCCTTACACAGCTCAATCAGTGACCTCTATTTTTGTAAAGGAAGTGGTACGGTTACAAGGTTATCCACATTCTATTGTGTCTGATAAAGATAAGTTTTTTCTTAGTAAATTTTGGAAAGAATTGTTCAGATTACAGGGAACCATTTTGAAGCATAGTTCTGCATATCATCCCCAAAAGGATGGCTAAACCGAGGTAGTGAACAGGTGTTTGGAAGCATACTTAAGTTATTTTACCAGTCAGCAACCTCAGTGTTGGGTTCATTGGTTGAGTTGGGCCGAGTATTGTTATAATACTTCTTTTCATTCCACTCTAGGTACTACACCATTTAAGGTGTTGTATGGCAGAGATCCTCCTATGCTTACCAACTACAACATTTATCCTACTGCCTTTGATTCTGTTGATACCTTGCTACAAGAACAAAACCATTTTTTATCTGAGTTACATCATCATCTTTTGCTCGCTCAACAGAGGATGAAGTTAACAGTGGATGGGAAGAGACGAGAGTTGGAGTTTCAGATTGGCGATAAAGTTTTTGTCAAATTGGCACCTTATCGTCAGCATTCGTTGGGCAAACGAAGTAATGAGAAGCTAGTACCTCGTTATTTTGGCCCTTTTGAGATCCTAATGTGCATTAGGGCAGTGGCATGTCAGCTACAATTACCTTCAGCAGCCCGGATGCATTCAGTCTTTCATGTCTCTCAACTTCGAAAGGTTTTAGGCCCAAATGACATTGCTACAACTGTTCTCAACTAGTTGATTATCCCAGACAGCATGCAAGTGAAGCCGGTTGCATTACTTGCAATTTGCAATCTCTCTTCTGGTCTAGGATTGGAAGTTTTGATACAGTGGATGGGCCTCTCTACTTCTGAAGCAACTTGGGAAATTTTTTATGATATTGTTGATAGATTCCCTGAGTTTCACCTTGAGGACAAGGTGAAACTGATGGGGGGAAGTAATGATAGACCCAAAATAACCCAAGTCTATGTTAGGCATAAGCCGAGGAGGGCAAGTCAGCAATAGAAATAAAAATGAGGACAGATTTGGTTAATTGTTGTAATTAGTTAGAAGAGGTTGCTAACTACCAACCATCAGGTTGTTAGGAAACCCAAGTTTGTTAACAATAGGTACTTAGTATAAAAGGTAGAATGTTAATCAGTTAGAGGCAGAGAAAAAGTAGAGAGATTGAGCCATAGGCTGGAGGTCCTGGTCCTCTAAACCAGAATTCGTTGTAATACTTGTTCTTTTTTTGTTAATAAAAATTCGTTGGATCTTAGCTTGAATAAGGGATCCTATCAGATATATAATCAGTTTTATGATAAGGATGAAATCTTGAAATAATAATTTTAAACCAAGCTTACTACAATTTGTACAATAAGAAGTTCAAAATTTCAATTAAGCTGCTCTTGTTTGCACTAGCCATTTAGGCTAATCATCTTTTTCTTTATGATATGGCATCCACCTGATATGGAACTGTTGCAGACAAGACTGGAAATTAGTGAAAGAAGTGGTTTCAAAGGTTTGGAGAGAACTGAAAAGAGGACATCTCACTGTAAAAGACTCGATAGTTGGAGTCGAAGACAGGGTCCAAGATGTTAGGGAAATGTTACAGGTTGGACAAAGTGATGTAAGGATAGTTGGAATTTATGGTATCGGTGGCATTGGTAAGACTACTCTTGCCAAGATAATCTATAATCAACTCTTGGAGCATTGTGAGTACTCTAGCTTCCTCAAAGATGTTCGTGAAATGTCCTTGCAGTTCAGGGGTCTTGAAAAGTTGCAAACCCAACTGGTCCGGGACATCTTAAGATCTAACAATCCACAACATGAGTTTACTAGTGTTGATGAAGGAAGAGAAGTGCTCAGTGAAAGATTCCGAAACAAAAAGGTCCTTATTTTGCTTGATGATGTGGACAAGAAGGAACAAATAAATGCACTTGTTGCCGACCTTAAGTGGTTTGGTGGAGGAAGTAGGATCCTTATTACTACCAGATACAAAGATGTCTTAGGTGTATCTAAAGTGATTAAACCTTATGAAGTCATGCCTATGCATCCTGATGATGCCCTCTTTCTATTCTGGATGCATGCCTTTAAAGGGGAGTTACCAGCATTTGACTATGCAGATCTAACCAACAATATTGTAGAAACAACTGCAGGACTCCCTTTGGCTTTGGAGGTCATTGGATCTTTCCTTCATCAACAATCAAGGTCAGTATGGGAGGATACCTCGGAAAAATTACAAAATGGCCCATATAAGGATGTCCGAGACAAGCTACGGATAAGTTATATAGAATTAGAAGATGAGGAGCGGGAAATATTTCTAGACATAGCATGTTTTTTTATTGGAACTGATAAGAGGATTGCACGGTACATGTGGAAAGATTGCAAGCTTTACCCCGACAGGGGAATTGAAGTACTCCTTCAAAGGTCTCTTATAAAAGTTGGAGATGATAATAAATTCTGGATGCATGACCAACTTAGAGACCTTGGTAGGGAAATTGTACAGAAGGATCCGAAGACAAATATTATTATTGAACTGGGTGAGAGAAGTAGGCTATGGTCTAGTGAAGATGCATGGTATGTGCTTGAAAATCAGCAGGTATGTCGATAATTTTTAAACTTGCACCTCCTATTCTATTTGTCATCTTCAAATATCACATCATACTTCTACAATAACTGCTTTGCTTAATTTAATGTGAAACAGGGAAGCCCAAGGGTTGAAGCTATCCAACTTGATTATCGAATTAAAGCAGAGGACTATTGCTTTGCTAGAGAACAATTCATGATGCTCTCAAACCTTAGGTTCCTCCGATTAGGCGAAGTCAATGTTGCTCCGGATGTGTGGTGTCTTCTACGCAAACTCCGTTGGCTACAATGGCATTACTGCCCCATAGAACTTAAGGAAATCAGTTTGCCGTTGGGGAATCTAGTTACTCTTGACCTCTCATATAGTAATATTTCATATGATTGGAGAGGCTGGAACTCAAGACAGGTTTGTACATCATTTAGTTCTTTCTTGTATAATGTTTGTCTTAGTTAGAAAGTTGTAAATTTCATTTCATTTATGATTTTGCAGCTGGCCATCAAACTAAAAGTTCTCATACTGGAATCCTGCGATTTGTTATATAGAACACCGGATTTATCAGAGTTTCAGTCATTGGAGAGATTGAGTTTTGGAGATTGTAGTAAGCTCCAGGAAGTTGACCCATCAATAGGGAAACTCAAAAATCTTATTTTCTTGAGTTTGAAAAATTGCTTTATGCTTCGCGAATTGCCACAAGAGCTAAGTTACCTGAAAGCAGTGGTTGAGATTCACATTGATGGAAGTGGTGTACAAGAATTATCCACTTTAAATGGTTTGAAGAAGCTTGAGTTACTCAGTGCAAAAAAGTGCTTTAGGCTTGATTTGCCTCAAGAGTTCAGTAACCTACAGGCATTGGTCGAGCTTCACATTGATGGAACTTGTGTACAAGAGTTACCCGCTTTTGATGGTTTCGCGAACCTCAAGTTACTCAGTGCGAATTACTGTCAATTTTTGTCTCACATTCCACCATCTATTGGTCATTTGACTTCCCTTTCGGAGTTATCATTAGATAAAACTGATGTCTGCACACTCCCTGTTTCAATTGGAGCTCTGGTGAAACTAAGACTCCTGTCTCTGAGAAAATGCCGGTTATTAGGAGCACTGCCAGATTCTATTGGAGGGCTAAGTAATCTGCAAGTGCTCCTTGTGAATGAAACCGGGATAACGGATCTACCATGTACACTTGGAAAGTTGGAGAAGCTTGAAGTTCTGGATGCCTCAGGTTGTAAGGGCTTATGGGGAGAAATTTCAATAGATCTTTTGAGCCTAGGCTCTTTGAAGACCTTGAAATTGGAAGGGACAAATATTACGTTGCTTCCAACGGACATTAAGAGGCTTTCGTATCTCCAAACCTTTCAATTGGCTCATTGTGATGCTCTTCAAACTCTTCCCCATCTCCCCAGCAGTTTGCGAGATCTATCTATCACGTGCAGACCGGTAGAGACATTCCCAGATCTTTCGGATAATTTGAACTTGTTGGAACTTAGACTCTTTGACTGCTATAAAGTCAAAAGAATCCCTGGCCTGGGTAACTTAGGATTGCTGAAAATTCTGATCTTGTCATGTTGCCATGATTTATTGGAGCTCCACGGTCTTGAGAAATTAGAATGTTTAAGGGAGTTGAGCATAATATGTTGTAAATCTCTTGAAAAGTTATCGGACTTGTCAAAGTTGAAACAGTTGAAGACGTTGAAAGTGGAATCATGCAACTCCTTGCAATCACTTCCAAATCTCTCAGCCTTAAAAATGCTGAGGCATTTGAGTCTTACAAAATGTAAGAAACTTAGAGAGGTCCAAGGACTGGAGGAATTAAAATCACTGGAGACAGTTGATGTGGGATATTCCCCATCCTTATATCACTACACTGAGAAATGGCTACAAATTCCATGGGACTATCTTCCAAGAAGGTACTCCTCTCTCTCTCTCTCTCTCTCTATCACTAACTGTTATTGATAATGTTAAAAATTTTTAGAAAATATGATAAAGAAAATATCGTACAAACTTAACAAACTCAACCTGACATATATCCATAATTTTTTGCTCATGTTCTTAGCTAAACAGGTGAATTATGGAAGTTTAAAATATCGATCTTATCTCATCTCTAACTCGTTGATTTTATGGTTTCTCTTTTTGTCATTGTTTTGTATCTTTAATTTAAATTTATTATTTGTTTATTCGTCATATTAGAGCCGTAATTAGGATTTTTTGCGTTGGATTTTTAATTGAAAAATAGAAAGTGGATATCTAATAGCAGATCTTCGTGGCAAATAATCGTTCTAAATGTCCAAATTTTACGAACATGAAATTCACTCAGTAGTTCACCCATTGTTGCATGCACTTTTCCCCCCCTTTTTGTGGGGTTTTATAGAGTATACACTTATTATATTGTTGTTTCTTTCGCCAGTTTTCATGGAGAAAATCTGCAAGAATATAAAGTTTTCCTAAACTTCAGAGGTCAAGATTTGTCCGATGATTTGTACATCAGCCCTGATGTAAATACTTTTAGAGATGATGGAGAGATAGGTGGAAGCCGACTTGAAGCCATGAATCAGTCAAAGATCTTCATACCGATCTTCTCTGAAGGTTATGCTTTCAGCATCCGGTGCCTCGAGGAATTGGCTCATATTGTAAAATTCAATAAAAAGGGGAATCAGTCGATTGTGCCAATTTTCTATGATGTCACACCTCATCAAGTTCAAGAACAATCTAGAAGTTATGGGGAGGCATTTAAGCAACATATGAACCGCTATGATGCCAAGATAGTTGAGGTGTGGAGGACTGCTCTTAGAGTGGTGGGAGCCTTGAAGGGTTGGGAATTGCAGCATGTAAATGATGAGTATGTATACCTTACGATTCCTAATCTCAGTTTTTCTTTTTTTTTAATAAAATATCCGATTGTGTTGTTCATATAATTAAGCTATGTGATGACATTCAGTTCAAATGGAATTGTGTAGAGAGAAGAAAGAATTAGTGAAGAAAGTTCTTTACAATGTACCGGCAAAACCACGTTTTACTCCCGAGGAAAGATACACATTGGACAAACTTTTTCAAAGGATAGATGAATTACGTGGTGAGGTGAGGAGGACTGCTCGTAGGGAGGTCGGAGCCTTGAAGGGTTGGGAATTGCAGCATGTAAATGATGAGTATGACCTTACGATTCCTAATCTAAGTTTTTTTTTTTTTAATAAAAATCTCATTGTGTTGTTCATATAATTAAGCTATGTGATGACATTCAGTTCAATGGAATTGTGTAGAGAGAAGAAAGAATCAGTAAAGGTTGCTCTTTACAATTTATTGGCAAAACCAACATTTTTCCCTCGCTGCATTGGAAAAGCTGAATTAGGTCGTGAGGCATTGAAAGCGTTTCTCGATATGGCATGCTTTTTCATTGGAACAGATTGCCGGATTGCATCCCACATATATTTACCAAACGCATGTGAAAGGCTCCTTTCATTGTCCCTTGTAGAAATTATTGATAATAATAAGTTGTGGATGCGTGATCAGCTTAGAGACTTTGGCAGAGAAATTGTCCGGCAGGAAAGCGACCATGAACCGGGTAAGAGAAGCAGGTTATGGGATAGTGAAGAAGCAATAGAAGTACTTAATAATAAGCAGGTATGAAGTTAAATATTTACTCTCTTTTTTCCCCTTAAATATTTTCATATGCTCTCAATATAACCATTTAGATCTTTTGGGAGGAACAGGGAACAGAAAGAATTGAAGCCATCTGCATTGATTATGGAACTAGATCCGAGGACTGCTGCCTTAGGGGCGAACAATTCAGATTGCTACCCAATCTGAGATTTCTTCAACTAAATAAAGTCAGCATTGTTGATGATTTCAATTCGTTTCTTTCCAATCTCAAATGGCTTCGTTGGCATCGTTGCCCTAATGAACTTTTGGCAACCAATTTACACCTAGAAAAGCTTGTTTTTCTCGAATTATCGGAGAGCGATATTACAGATGACTGGAATGGTTGGCATTTTGTGCAGGTATCATAGTTCCTCTTTCCCTTGTTTAATGTTTAGTCCCAGTTGAATAATTCTTATTAAAAGTCATTTTTGGTTTTTACAGATGTCGATCAATCTGGAAGTTCTCATCCTCAAATCTTGCAAACGATTATCAAGGACGCCAGATTTTTCTACATTTCCAAAGTTGCGGGCATTGACTCTTGATGATTGTACAAGCTTGAATCATGTTGATCCATCAATTGGGAGTCTCAAATTTCTAGAATCCTTAAGTATGAAAAATTGTTCAAGGCTTGAGGTATTGCCCGAAGAGTTGAGTTCCTTGGAGAATTTAGAAGAGCTTTGCCTTGATGGAACCCGTGTAAAGGAAATACCTGCTTTCAAATATCTGGGAAGGCTTAGTGCCAAGAAATGTGACTCCCTATTGCAGAACCTAGATATTATCAGCAATTTTACTGACCTTTGTGAACTGGTATTGGATGATAGTGGGGTTTGCAGACTACCAGATTCGTTTACAGAATTGCGTTTCCTCGAACGTTTGTCTCTCAACAGCTGCAAATCGTTAAGGGAACTATCAATCTTCGATGGAATGTTCGATCCGTGTTTGAGGGAACTCGACTTGTCACACACTAGCATTCATGCCTTACCTGAGTGCATTGGAAAACTGCGAAAGCTGAGAGTGCTTAATTTGTCTGGAAGCAACCTAAAAAATCTTCCAAGTACCCTTGGATGGTTGGAGAATCTTGAAGTCATAGATGTGTCGAACTGTAGGAACTTAAATGGAGAAATCGTTCTACACCCAATGAGGCTATTTTCTCTGAAGACCTTTAAATTCGATGGCACCAATATTAGACTTCCGCCAAGCGTTAGTGGGCTTTTGCATCTCCAGTCACTTTATAGGGATCTGAGTTATGAGCCTTGAGCTCTGTTTCTAGCTTATGACTTTGATTATGGATTATGATCACGTGGTTTGGAGATTATGAGCTAAAGTCTGTAGGTTTGACTTGCTTCAGAATTTTTAAAAATTTGTTTTATTTTTCTCGTGTATACTAGACTCATGTTCATCTTTTAGATTATCCATGGTCAACTTTACTAATTTTATTTTATTTTACAAATTTGCTTTAATTTTGTTTTATAAGTTTCTTTTTTTTTTTAGATAAAATACAATATTATATCCATTGTCTTTTAAATGTTCTTTAATTGTATTATAATAAACATTATAAATTTTTATACTTTAATCATTTGCATTCACCAAGTCCCAAGTCCGTCCATGTCAGTAAATTTTAATCAAATCAAGTAAAGCGTTCACCAGCTTCCACACCAGAAGCAAGAAGTGAAACAGGAAAAGGAAAGAGTCACGCGCCTGAGAAGTAGAAAAAAGGAAAATAGAGAGATCTATCTTTGCGATTTGTTTTATCAAATATATATATATAAATACAAAATCCCGTGCATTGAAAATGAAAAAAGCACAAATCAAAAGGAAAAGAAGAAAATAATAAAAATGAATTTCAAAAAATAATTTAACAAGAGTAGCATAAATTAGAATTTATGTTAAAAAAATAAAATTTAATCATGTAAAAATAATTAATTTAACTGAATCTTTATGAAATGATTAATATATAATAGAGATAATTATAAATATATATATATATATAAGCAGCAACTACTAACAATTTGTTATTAAAATGGAAAAGCCCAAATCAAAGGGAGAACAAAATGATTAAATAATAAAAGTGAATTTCAAAAAATAATTTATTCCAATTGTTATTATTCATAGTTTAACTATAGTTTATTAATGTAATTTATTTGATATATTATTTTCCTCTGAAATCTCATTTCCACTCTCCATTTCTTAATTATCACCTCAGTCTCCAATACAACTCCTCTCAATACTCATTCCCCTCGTTTATTATTCTTTGTCTTCACCTCATAACAAACTCTCTCTCCCCCACAGAATATTTCATCTCGCGTACGCCCTCTCCATCCCTAACTCTGACACGTACTCCTCGTTCTCTTCCTCTCTCCCTCTGCTTTCATCTTTGTCACCAGAGCTAATAAAATCTTCAGAGCTTGATGGTTCTTGCAATCGACGAACAATGAGACGTCGGAGAACCTTCGAGATAAGACGAGTCCTTGAAACTTCAAATCGAAGAAATTGAAGGTCTGATGAGATGAAGCAGTTGCCAGCGGTGTTGTCCAGTGTTCGAGCTGCATTAAGGTAGCGTCATGCTTGGTTGACCAATCGGACAGCAGAGATCAATCGTAGAATACGTAGATGATTTTCAATCGAGGTACATCCGAGTAAAGTGGATGATATTGTATTCGATCTTAAGTTTGAGTTGTAATCATTGGAGAAGAAGACCCTGGTTTATTTGTTAATGAGGTTCGGATTACTTGACAAAAAGAAAATATTGAGAATGATATTAATACCAAGCACTATTAGTCAATTTATTTTATATGGTGCAATTTAAATATATAAATCGATCACGAATGCACCATTGTTTTCCCGTCTTGGGTTTCATTTGTCGAGCTCGGAGTCCACGGGTATCTCGTTGAGGATGAAGCAGATAGTGGAGATAAACTTGGTGGTGTAAATTCATTTGAGCTAAGTTCCTGAACTTAATTGAGTTTTAGGTAGTTAAATTAATTACCACTATAAGTATATATAATAGTTTTGAAAAATTGAATCAAGCTGTTATTTTTCAGCGTGCTGATGAGTTTTTTGACAGCTTATACTAAAGTTGATGACCTGCTATTCTGTTTTTGATGCGGACATCGCGGAGAACACAGAAGCTTACACGGCCTAAGAGCACGGCCATATATAATCTTACACGAGTTGTGTATAACTTACACGGGTACAGGCACAGCCAGCGACACAACCGTGTGTTCCAGTAGAATTCTCACAGAATCTTACACGACCTAAAAGCACGGCCGTGTATGCGACCGTGTACTGTGTTCGTCACATGCCCAGAAACATACACGGCCTAGAGGCACGACTGTGTATGAGACCGTGTACTGCGCTCGCCACATGCCCAGAAACATACACGGCCTAGAGGCACGGTCGTGTATGCGACAAGTTATAAACGTGTATTTTATTATTTATTTCCACGTGTACGCTTAGGTTTTTCCCTTTTAGATATTTTACGGGGACGTATAAATACTCTTTGTCAGATAAGCTAGGGTTACGTTTTAATCATTTTTTGAATACATTTCGAGAGATAATTATCTCCTTTATTGGTTGTGCGCAACCAGAGTTTGCATCAAAGAATCCTTCTTTGTTGTTGAGAAACCAATCTATATTCAGATTCGTTTTGTTACGCTTTCCTCGCTGCGTCAGTTGGTATCAGAGCAAGGCAATTTCCTGCGGAGATGTCGGCTAACGGTGGTATTGATGGCGGTCACGTTCTCGACCTTGATCGAGATGCGGAAGTCCAAGGAGTCAATCAGTGGGCTCCGAGGGCAGTGGTTGAAACCATGGAGCAGAGGCTTGGGCGTGTAGAACAACGCCTAGAGGATCTGGTGGCGCGGTTCGACGCCATGGTGATGGACCACGATGGTCACAGGGGTGTTGTTGGGAATCAACCGGGGGTAACAGTTGTTCGCGGCGGCCTTATCAATGACTTTGTTGCCAGAAACCAATGGAACCGGAGAATTAATGGAAGCTCTTCTGAGGAAGAGGACGAAATTTTGCAGAGGAGGAAACAACCACCGAAGAGGGGTGGTGTTGTTGGCGGTGGAAGATTTCGTGGAATGGATGACCAGAATGAGCCAGCATATGGTGGTGGATATCGACGCAATCACTAAGGGTTCGACCATGCTGAAGGCGGAGACTTCCGTCTTAAGGTAGACATCCCTTCTTTTAATGGCAATTTGAATATAGAAGAGTTTTTAGATTGGTTGGCGGAGGTCGATAGGTTCTTTGACTATATGGAAGTTCCTGAGGATAGAAGGGTGAGAATGGTTGCTTGTAAATTGAAAGGCGGGGCGTCTGCATGGTGGGATCGATTGTAGCACCGTAGGCAAAGGGAAGGGCGGCAACCTATTAGGTCATGGTACCGCATGAGGAATCTACTGCAGCGGGATTTCTTGCCACCCGATTACGAACAAATTCTCTTCCAACAATATCAGCGGTGCCGACAAGGGCAGAGGACGGTGCATGAATACACCGCGGAGTTTATGAAGCTAGCGGAGAGAAATGATTTAAGGGAGACTGAGGGTCAGCAGGTGGCACGATTTGTAGACGGGTTGAAGCCTCAGATAAGAGATAAGATAGGGGTGACAGTGTTCCAAACCGTGAATGAAGCAAAGAACTTGGCTCTCCGGGCGGAAATGATGATACAAGAACAGAGCGTAAGGTTTGGAGGAAGTAAAAGGACTTACACTTACGAAAGTCTTGGTAATAGCAGTAGGGAGGCTGGTGAGAGACCTAGAGGAGTGGTTGAGAAACCAACGGGGAGTATGGATAGGAAAGAAGACAAGGCGGAAGGGAAGAGACCGGTGGAGAATAGAGACACCCTAAAGCAAAACAATCCATATACCAAGCCGATATTGGGGAAATGTTATAGATGTAATCAGCCGGGACATCGATCAAATGAGTGCCCAAATCGACGTACTGTAAACATTGTCGAGAGGGAAGAGGAGGAAGAAGTGTGTTGTGAACCAGACGGTGATGAAGAGTACTATGAGGAGGTTGATGAAGTGGTGGAGCCTAATTACGTAATTAGGAGGATGATGCTAGCACCGAAGCAAGAGGATAGTTCACAATGACACCAATTGTTTCGCACTAGGTACACGATTGGTGGGAGAGTGTTTGACTTGATTATCGACAGTGGGAGTTGTGAGAACATCATTGGGAAGGAGGTCGTGAAGAAGCTCCAATTACCTACAGAGAAACATCCGAGTCCGTACACCATCGGATGGATCAAAGCGGCAGAGCGAATAGAGGTGTAGAGTTCCTTTCTCGATCGGCAAATATCGAGATGAAGTGTACTGCGACATCGTCGATATGGACGCTTGTCACGTGTTGTTCGGGCGTCCTTGGCAATTTGATGTAGATGCCCAACATGCAGGGAAGGAGAACAAGTATAGGTTGGAGAAGGAGGGGGTGAAATATACACTATTGCCACTATTGGATAAGCGACCCAAAATCCAGAAGGTGGAAGGGAAGTCCTTTCTTACGATCACCCAATCGGAAAGGGAGATGACTGAAGACATTAAGGAGTCCCGCTTGATGCATGCCCTAGTAGTGAAAAATGCGGGAGAGGACATGAGTAACGTAGAGATTCCGGAAGAAGTTAAGAAATTACTAGAGGAATTCAGAGAAGTAGTTCCGGAAGACTTACCGGAGGGATTACCTCCATTGCGAGACATCCAGCATCACATTGACTTGGTGCCTGGAGCTAGTCTTCCTAACCTCCCTCACTACCGGATGAGTCCCAAGGAAACGAAGATCTTACAGGAAAAGGTCCAGGACTTACTCGATAAAGAATTCATTCGAGATAGCTTGAGTCCCTGTGCCGTACCAGCACTACTAACACCTAAGAAGGATGGGAGTTGGAGGATGTACGTGGATAGCCGAGCGATCAACAAAATCACAATTGGGTAAAAATTCCCAATACCTCGCATTGAGGACATGTTGGATCGGCTGAGTGGAGCAGTGGTGTTCTCAAAGATAGACCTTCGAAACGGGTACCATCAAATTCGGGTCAGACCTGAGGATGAGTGGAAGACTGCCTTCAAGACGAAAGAGGGGTTGTACGAATAGATGGCCATGCCATTCGGACTCAGCAATGCACCGAGTACCTTCATGCGCGTAATGAATCAGGTACTTAAACCCTTCATAGGTCGATTTGTTGTTGTATATTTTGATGATATCTTAGTATATAGCAAGACTCAGGAGGAACATCTAGTGCATTTGAAGGATGTCTTGATGGTATTGAAGGGGAACAAACTTTATGCTAATCTCAAGAAGTGTGTGTTCCTGTCATCGAGGCTATTGTTCTTAGGATTCATAGTGAGTGGGGAAGGAATCACAGTGGATGAGGATAAGGTTCGGGCCATTAGGGATTGGCCTACACCCAAAACCATCACCGAGCTGAGGAGTTTCCTGGGGTTAGCGGGATTCTACAGGCATTTTATACGACACTTTAGCACGGTAGTGGCTTCCTTAACCGAATGCTTAAAGAAAGGGCAGTTTCATTGGGATGAGGAAGCTGAGTCGGGATTCGCAATGCTCAAAGAGCGACTATGTAGCGCACCGGTGCTGGCCTTACCGAACTTCGACAAATTATTCGAAGTTGACTGTGATGCCAGTGGTGTGGGTATTGGTGCGGTACTCTCTCAAGAGAAGAGGCCTGTCGCGTTCTATAGTGAGAAACTTTGCGAGGCCAAGAGGAAGTGGTCCACATACGACAAGGAGTTTTACTCAGTGGTTAGAGCCTTGAGAATGTGGGAGCATTATTTGGTGGGCAAGGAATTTGTACTATATTCTGATTGTGTTGCCTTGAAACACCTGAGCAATCAAACCCGCATATGCAAAGACATGCACGCCAGATGGATACAATTCTTGCAGAAGTTCCCGTTTCGTCTGATGCATAAATCTGGGGTTCAGAACAAGGTGGCTGACGCACTAAGCCGAAGGGCGGATCTACTAGTGACTTTGAGAGCTGAGGTAGTGGGGTTTGAACAGTTGAAGGAGCTGTATGAAACGGATGAAGATTTCGAAGCTACCTAGAGAAAGTGCACTAATAAGGAACCCAATGACAGTTATTATATCTTAGAGGGTTATTTGATGAGGGAAAACCAACTATGTATCCCTGCATCCTCCTTGAGAGAGAAGGTGATCCGAGATCTCCATGGAGGGGGATTAACCGGCCATTTGGGGCTGGACAAAACACTAGCAGTAGTGGCTGCAAGATACTATTGGCCTCAGTTACGTAGGGATGTCAGTCGGATAGTGAAACGCTGCTACATCTGTCAAACATCAAAGGGGCACTCTCAGAATACGAGACTATACACTCCCTTACCCGTACCTGAGAACATTTGGGAAGACCTATCCATGGACTTCGTCTTAGGTTTGCCTCGTACCCAACGAGGTGCTGACACTGTTTTTGTAGTTGTGGACAGGTTTTCCAAGATGGCTCACTTCATCCTATGTAAAAAGACGGTGGATGCTCAGAACGTGGCCAGATTATTCTTTAAGGAGGTGGTCCAATTACATGGGGTTCCCAAATCCATCACTTTTGATAGGGACACTCGATTCCTTAGCCACTTCTGGAGGACACTTTGGTACATGTTCAACTCGTCCCTCAACTTCAGCAGCACAGCCCACCCACAAACCGATGGACAAACCGAAGTGATAAACAGGACCCTTGGCAATCTGATAAGAAGTATCTGTGGAGAGAAGCCAAAGCAATGGGACCTGGCATTGTCTCAAGCAGAGTTCGCCTACAACAACTCGATCCACAGAACTACCGGTAAATCACCTTTCTCAGTGGTTTATGCCAAGGCACCTTCTCACGCTCTGGACCTATTTTCCCTACCCAAAGGTGTGGAGACCAACATAGCAGCAAAGCACCTGGCGTCGGAGATCAAAGAACAAATTGAGAAAGTGAATGAGCACTATAAGAAAGCAACTGATAGGCATAAGAAGAAGAAGTTGTTCGAGGTGGGAGACCCCGTGATGGTGTTCTTAAGGAAAGAACGCTTCCCCGTGGGCACATATAGCAAGTGACAACCGAAAAAGTATGGGCCCTACAAAATAGTGGCCAAGATCAATGACAACGCTTATGTGGTTGGCCTCCCGGAAAGCATGAGAATCTCCAAGACCTTCAACGTGACGGATTTATCTCCATTTTACGAAGATGACGAACCCCTTTATCTAGAAGTGAACTCGGGGTCGAGTTCTCCCTTGGTAGGAGAGAATGATGCGGACATCGCGGAGAACACAGGAGCTTACACGGCCTAAGGGCACGACCGTGTATAATCTTACACGGGCTGTGTATAACTTACACGAGTACAGGCATGGCCAGCGACACAACCGTGTGTTCCAGTAGAATTCTCACAAAATCTTACACGGCCTAAAAGCACGGTCGTGTATGCGACCGTGTACTGTGTTCATCACATGCCCAGAAACATACACGGCCTAGAGGTACAGCCGTGTATGAGACCATGTACTATGCTCGCCACATGCCCAGAAGCATACACGGCCTAGAGGCACGGCCGTGTATGCGACCGTGTACTGCACTCGCCACATGCCCAGAAACATACACGGCCTAGAGGCACGGCCGTGTATGCGACAAGTTATAGACGTGTATTTTATTATTTATTTCCACGTGTACGCTTAGGTTTTCCCCTTTTAGATATTTTACGGGGACGTATAAATACTCTTTGTCAGATAAGCTAGGGTTACATTTTAATCATTTTTTGAATACATTTCGAGAGATAATTATCTCCTTTATCGGTTGTGCGCAACCAGAGTTTGCATCAAAGAATCCTTCTTTGTTGTTGAGAAACCAATCCATATTCGGATTCGTTTCGTTACGCTTTCCTCGCTACGTCAGTTTTGGTATTATGAAAATCTACTTTAAAGGGTGTTCATGGTTTTCTCGGTTTGACAAGCTATTATCGCAAGCTTATTCACGATTATGGAAAACTTGCCAGGCCTTTAACTCTCCTTTTGAAGAAAGATTCTTTTCATTGGAATAATTCGGCCCTTCATGCTTTCTATTCTCTTCAGCAGGCCTTGGTGAATGCTCCTGTTCTTACCATGCTTGATTTTTCTAAGCCTTTCGTTATTTAATATGATGCATCTGGTCAGGGCATTGGGGCTGTCCTTATGCAAGAACAGAGGCCTATTGCTTACTTTGATAAGACTTTGGCCAAGTGTACTTATGAGCGAGAACTTATGGCTTTGGTGCTTTCTATTCAACATTGGCGCCTTTATTTGCTTGGTTGAAAATTTATTGTTTGGACAGATCAGAAGAGTTTGCAGTCTTTGCTCGACCAGCGTATTACTACTCCAGCCCAACAGCTCTGGCTAGTAAAGATTTTAGGCTATGACTTCGATATTCAATATAAGCCAGGTCTTGCTAATCAAGCTACTGATGCTTTGTCCCGAATGCATTCCACTCTGGTCTTGCTAATCAAGCTACTGATGCTCTGTCCTGAATGCGTTCCACTCTGACTTTGGCTGCTATTTCTGGTCTGATTTGGACTGATCATTCTGCTATCAGTCACTCTGTTCTCCAGGATCCTTTTTTATCCAATGTTGTGCATTCTTTACAACAAAGGTCTTGCTGTTCCTAAGGGTTATCATTTGGCTCATATTGTTTTGTATCATAATGGCCGTTTGGTGGTTCCTACTAAGTCTCACTGGGTTTCTCTTTTTCTTCGCAAGTTCCATTCCATTCCAACAGTTGGTCATGCTAGGGTATTACGGACTTACAAGTGTCAACCTGCCAATTTGTATTGGCCTAGTATGCGCAAGGATGTGGAGGCTTTTGTGGCTGCTTGTGAGGTTTGTTAGCATAATAAAGACCAGTCTTTAACCCCTGTGGGCCTATTATAACCTCTTCCTACTCCTTTTTGGTTTGGGAAGACATTTCTCTCAATTTTATTGTGGGTTTACATAAGTCTCGGGGTTATGAAGTGATTTGGGTTTGTGGTTGATTGCTTATATAAAAATGTGTATTTCTTACTTCTTAGACGTCCTTTTACCGCCCACACACTTGCCCATAGTTTTATAGCTGAAGTGGTCTGACCTCATGGCATTCCTTGTTCTATTGTTAGTGATCAAGATCCTTTATTTATTGGCACCTTTTGGCATGAGCTTTTTTGGTTGCAAGGCACTCATTTATGGTTTAGTACCACTTATCACCGTAAATCGGATGGTCAAATCGAAGTTCTTAATCGTTCTTTGGAAGTTTATTTATGTTGTTTTGCTTCAAATCAGCCTTGTGCTTAGGCGATTTAGGTGTCTTGGGTAGAGTTACAACACTTCCTTTCACATTGTTGCAGGTTTGATTCCTTTTGAGGTTGTCTATGGTCACAAACCTTTGACTTTACCTTCTTATTTGGGTGATGCTTTTGTTTCTTCTTTACATGATGATCTACGCACTTGGGTTGAGGTGTTGCAACAACTCCATTATAATATGGAGTGCTCTTAGCTTCGTATGTGTTTTTCTGCTATTTGTGGAGTTTGTTGTGGGGGATTCGGTTTATTTGAAGCTTTGTCCTCATTCTCAGACTTCTTTATTCTCTTCCATTTCTGCAAAGCTTGCTCCTTGCTATTTTGGCCCCTTTCATATTGTGGAACAGATTGGTCTTGTAGCTTATAAGTTATAATTGCTAGATGGCTGTTACATTCATTTTGTTTTTTCCTTTCTCACTATTTAAATGTCATGTGGGTGTTCACCCTGTTACTTCCTCCTTGCCTGCTGAATTATCTTTCGATTTACTTCCTTCACTTCAATCGGCTTGCATTTGGGGTTATTGTTTTTCTCTTCACGATGGCCGAGAAATTCCTTAGTTTTATGTCTAATGGCAAGGCTAATCCATCAATGATGCTTCTTGGATAGATCAAGATGCTTTTCATCTATAGTTTTCTACATTCGACCTTGGGCACAAGATGCTTTTCATCTGTAGTTTTCTACACTCGACCTTGGGGACAAGGTCGATTCTTTCGGGGAGGTATTGTTATGATTCCTTAGACAGTTAAGCCTATTACATGTGTATACACAAGACGTGTAAATGGGACTTAAGGACTTTAGTGCATTATTTGTTTGTTTAGAGATACTTTTAGATATTTTCTTTTTATTTCTTCTAGAAGTTTCAGAACTATCTCGACGACTTTATAACTGTTTTGGTAGGCTATAAATACTTGTCTGCTAGCTATTCTAAGGAGGTTGGAAACTTAGCTAGTTGATGCTTGAGCAAGTGTGCTCAAGGAGGCTTCATAGCTAGAGCTTGTGTACCTTTTTTTTCTCCTGAAAATTAATAAAATAGCTTATTGTTCATCTTAAACAAGTTGAGTTGTGATAATTTCTTATGGTATAATATTTGTTAGTGTTGAAATTCTTTTAGGTGGAAGATACTTGTAAACAGAGAACATGTGAGGCTCAAAGGATATTGGGTGTAGCTTCGGTGTAATCACTCTAATGTCTAAGTTAGCACAAGTTTTTATGAAGCTAGTGAGCTAAAGATAGTTTGAGGGTTTAAGATTTTGAACTTAGATTCAAGTGGTGCAAACCCCTATTTATAAGTGTTGGGGTTGAGACAATTTGGTGGATGGAATTAAGGTGTTGTGGGTAAATTCATCTTGTGTCTATGCTGTTTTTCCATGCAAGTTGCACCTTCTCTAGATCCTCTCATATATTAAGTTTAGGTGAGTGCGAATGACTTGATCTGAGCTGTTTGGTCTAATATTCGAAATTGGACTGATCTTCAATTCTTAGACTGGGACTTAAGAGTTCAAATTTTGGTCTTTAGAGCTTAGTTGTAAGCTTAAGTAGATTGGATTGGGCTTAGGTGTCATGCCCCACTCTAAGGGCCTCTCGTGATAACCCGCCACGATCGCTTAACCCCTCGTTAAGCAACCGCGACGCATCTTATCTTCAACGTTGACCTGTTCATCAAAGTAATCATATTTCCTGCTCACAAGATAATTAATTAAATAAAACATTACTAGGCCTCAAATGTTCCCATTTCACCATAATGGGTACACCCAAGACCATATCAGGCCACTCAATTACATTTTCATCAATTACAAAATAAAAGATCCATCCTAAAGATGTTTACATTCAATCTAAGCCTCACGTCCTTTCCACGACCATGTCCGCCATTGGCGCAACAAGTACTTACCTTGGTTCGTTAATTCATCATGAAGTTTAGGTAGTCTCTACCTGTAAGGCAAAATCTATAAGGGGGTAAGCCAAAGCTTAGTGAGACAAGGTGCAATCTTTCAGTGTTGCAACAAACATAAACAAAATTCAAATAAGTGCTTTGCATGGACAAACACATGAATGCAACATCTCATGCGGTTTTCCGGTAACCGACGTGAAGTCTAGAGTTTACGACTCCCTTGACCTTGGGTTAGGGATTCCAAAGCTACCATCAATGCTCGGGTCTTACTCACATCTTTATTATTCTTATCACTTAATTAAGTTGTGTCTTAGCTTTAATGTTTTAGGCTTAGGTGCCTCAATACACCGAGCATTCACACCCTCAAGAGACAGACCGGACTCAGAATCGTCAAGGCGTAATAATCCCTTAATCACTTAGTTCGTACTTGGCGGAACAACGATCCTCTTGATCACTTCCAGCGCATCCTGTAGCAGTGATGGCCTTCAATCTCATGCACATGTCTCGTGGAAATGCATGTCAAGTTTTTTTAATTAGATCTCATAATTAATTAAAGTTTCGAGGGTGATCATACAATCAAGTATAAGTCCAATCGACAATCATATGAACAACTAATCACAACACACAAAACCATTCTAGAAGCAAGGCATAACTTAACACAACAAGAAGACAACACACATATGGTTGGCGTAATATATTGATAAGCTAAGGAGTACCAATACAACTTCCATTGTTGCACTTCTTTTTTCCCATTTCTTCTCTATACTTATATTCATGACTATAACTCCATATATTATCCTTGAATATGCCTTCATCAATACCATAGGTGTATAAATGTTGAATTTGTTTCCCATGCCTCCTTTGGCATATACATCTCATGAGGATTTATGCATGTTGTAATTGAGATCATGTAATACCACTCTTCTTATCTCATATCTATATACCCATAACATACGTCATATGCATCATCTTATCTTTCCACCTCACTTGGACACCACACACATATGTATATATATATGCAAAGACTTAGATTATGAAAACCTAGATTTTCTCTTCCATAATTTGTATGGTTCGTAAAGGCTTGACTACATACTTCACATCCATTATTACTTCCCATAAAAACATACATGACATAGTGACATCTTTTCTTATCAGTTATAAATTCATACCTATTCGCATTAAGAGAATAAACTCCATCTTTACATACCCCTACATGTTGTTTTATGGTCTTATTCATGGGTTTTCACTCTTCTTCAAATTTCCTAACACACAAGTTTACAAAACAACTAACACACTACAATCTTAACTCCCACTTCCATTTCATCTTATGTATCACATCTTTAAGTCTAACTTCTATTCCTCTTCTCCTCATACCACATATACACATGAACATATATATCATCTAGCAAGACATCATATAGCGTTAATTTTCCTACTCCTCTGTTCTTGACCAGCTAGCTTATTTCATATATATGTATCATTCCATACCTCAGCGGAAATAAAGAATGCCCTACCATTCCCTGTTCTCAAGTGATTCACGCACACAACAACATAACAAGAAACAAGATGCAGGGATGGCCAGCAACGGGAAGAAGATGGAATGCTACACACTCTTACCTATACACGCAGCTCATGGAAGGATGATTTCTCAAATTTTCAGCCAACAATCTCATCAGAATACATCCATATACATTCAATCCTACACGCCATGTGCAGCAGGGAGATAACTACACCAATGACAAGTATCAACAAAGGACTAATGTGATTAAACCGTACTTCATTCCAGCCAAGTACCTATATATCCACCCACATATATGATCACCTACAGCAGCCATTTTTCTCCAAACACAACAAGAGCTGATCAGGAGCTAGCACACCAAGAACGCAGCAGCAACATCCACAATTCTAGCTCTGACAGTACGTATATATATATATATATTACATCCTCTGTTATGTGAAGGAGTCCACTGCATGCACGAGGAGAAGAATCACGTATGTCCAGCAACGTCTTATATATATATATATATATATATACATATATATTGGTTGCTACTCCCTCGCCATCCTCCATTTACGGCAGTAAGGGAAATCTGTCCAGTAGCACATACACACAAGTATATACATAGATATATATATCACACCCTCTGCTACATGGATCTCTTCCCTCCAATCGCACCATCACAGACCAGCGACGTTTTACACAGGTGCAAACATATATATATATATATATATATATATATATCTTTATTCACGATGAAGGAAATCGCGGCGTGCACGAGGAGAATGGTCCTGTTCTGTCCAGCCTATCATATATATATATATATATATATGGTCTCGTTGTGAAATTGTTGTGGTATACAGCACAAAAAATAGACAATACAATACATAATGGACTACTATTCATCTCGGTTTCATTTTTTCGGGTTTATATTTCCTAATTGAATCCCTTTTTACCTAGAAAATTAAAAAAATATATATTAATACACTAAATACATAGTTTAAATTACTTTATTTAGTGTTTTTAAATTATTATAACTAATTTTAAGTAAAATATTAAATTTTATATCTATTTATTCTTTATATATAACTTTTAGAAATAAATTCTATTTCGTAAAAAGTTAGTTTAGTTGAGTTATATTCACCTTAAAAAACACGTGGGTAGTCTCGGATCGCCAATCGGAAGTTGTATGTATGAGTTATGATTTTTTTGTTCGGTTTTTCCCTTTTGTTTTCTTCCCGTTCTCGTCTCGTCTTCGTGGTCCCTTACGTCCTGTCTTCTCCGTTTCCATTTTTTTTTTTTTTTGGGTGCGTTTTGCTGGCATGACCGTGGGTCCTTCACGGCTGCACCCATATATATATATTATATATATATATATATATGCTATATTATTATTATTATTATTATTATTATTATTTAATACTTTATTAAATTAGGTTTTTGAAAAAATTTTAATGTATTTTTACTCGGGCGATGATTTTAATAAAATTTAAAATTTTAATATTTTATTACGAAATTTTACGTTTAAACTAATTTAATTATTCTGAATGCGAATATTTACTCGAAATTTCTATTTAACAATACTAAATCTATGATTTTATTATATTTCATTATTTACTCAAAATTTTCTTATGGTTTATCTTTAATACGCTTATTTCTATTATTATAACTCTATTCGAAAAGTATTTTAAGGGTTTTAATAAAATATTTTAATTATTCCGCTATTATACAGAAATTAAAGTTCACGGGTTTTACATTAGGGGCCCAAGTCCATATATATTATCAACAGTATCTATTATTATATTTCCTTGTTATTATGTGCATGTTACTTTATTAATATTTTTTTTCACGATTTTATCTTTAGATGGAGAAATTGATTTGCTTTTTAAATCTTGATATTATTAATGTCCGGTTGCCGTAAGTGATAAAGATGACTGGCTTTTTGTTAATTTCCTTACCGACTGTTGATTGATTGCAGCATTGCTGCTCATATGCTGATTCACAATATTATAATAGTTATTACTATTCAAGATAATAAGAGTTGGTTTCGTGTATATGTTGTTTTATAATCTTATCTAATAAAAGCTTTATATAATTAGGTAATCATGGCTTAGTCATATACATATATTATTCTATATGTTCTAATCAATTGTTTAATTAACATAAGTACTTAATTGGTATAAAGTTAGAATGTCTATGTATAAGCTTGTCTATTGTACTTAATTTTATGTTATTTGATGATTTATTTTTCATATTGAACTAAATTGGAAATAAGATAATATTGTGGTGGTGGTATAATGATTTTTATGGTTTTTGGGTTGGAAGTCAATTAACATTATTATTATATTAAGAGACTAAAGTGATGAATGGTAACAAACAATGAGTTTCTTTTTTATAATGTGTTGATTAGTTTAAAGAATGGTAATAATAAATATGATTTATATTGTTAATTTTGATTCCCAATCTACCCAAATTAGCACATCGAATTGGGTCAAGATTAGTTTAATGAACTAGTCTTCTTCAGCCCAAGCTGGATTAATAATAATAATACACTCCATTTAATTAAGTGAAACTAAGTTGGATTTTAATATAATTTCTATTCACTAAGTTAACAAATCAAGTTACTTGAATTATTTAATAAAAACTGATTGTTAGATCTATTTTAGAAATCTAGTAAAAGTTGCATATTTAAGTCAATTGAATATTAATAAGTCTTCATTATTTGCATGTTACTTTAGTTTTTGAGTTTATAAGTTGGATCAATAACCTGGTTGTGATCACATGGATTATAAGCTATGTGATAGTCACTACATGTTGCATGCTTGTTAGGATAGAAATCAAACCCCAACTAAATAAAAACTTGGTTAAGTATTTGCTTATCTACTTGTGCTTAGTCATTTTGGGTTAGCAAGCGACACCATTGGATTGGGTTTACAGTTGTTGTCATAAATACTGAAATGATATAGTAGATTAGGCATTTAGGCCACTATAGGTAGTGCGGCAAGTAGTCGATAGGATGGAATCATGTTTAGTATGAACAATGAGAATAGGAAGAAGTTATAACAAGTGTTATAGGGATGTGGTATGTTATATGTGGAGTGTGATTATTGGAGGCAGATTTAGGCAGTGATCTTCGTATGAGACTTAGATATATGATTGTCATCGAACATGAATCTGGTTGTTCATGTTAACCCTCGATTACGCTATGGTGAATCAAACCTCTTGTCCCTTATCATTCTAAGGAGTCATGAGCTACTCTAGCTTCTAGGACATTGGAAGTGTGTTGTTTGTTTAGGTTTGGTTACTAGATTAGAATTATGCATCTGTGTGTGTGGCACGATATGTGTTTACATGACTACTATTGTGCCGAGTTTCTCATGACTCACTCTTTTTACTATCACAGGCATTCTGCTAGTTGACAATTTTGATTTGATTATCAACCAAGGTTTGGGATGACGCCTGTTAGAGTGATCCATTATTTAGTTTCAACTTTATTAGTATTCCTATTGAAATTATAATAGTAATTAGACTTTAAATGATTTATTAGTTTTAGTAGCTTTTCCCATTTTACTTTTGTAAAACACAAAGCATGTTGTTATTCCCTTTTTGGTTTCAGCGTGTAAAAGAAAAGAATAAATCGAAGGAAAAAGAAAAAACACAAACATACAAGAGTACCTGTAAATAATAAGTGGGATCTACAATGATTGCAAAATAGTAACATAATTTATATATAGATTAAAAGTTTTGATAACTTTGAATTTTATTAACAAGGATCAAGTTTTTCTCTTTTCCTTCTTCTATTATTTTTGTTCATAGGTTACATTTTTCTCCATTCTAATTTTGTGCTTATTATAAAACCAGATTAGATTGATTGGTATATAATATTATCATATTAAATATTTAAATAATTGTATTTATTTGAATTTGGTTCATCGAATATGTATTATATGTTACATATACATGTTAATTGGGTTAAAATCTGAAAAGAGTAAAACTAATTCAATCCATTCCATGATAAACCAACATCGCATTATGAGTAAGACATAAAAATGATACTATAATTGGATTAGGGTTTAGAATATAAAATAATTAATTAACTAACTAATAGTGTTTACAAATAAAAGACTTAGTTAATTAATTATGATAATTTATGCTTCAAAATGAGGTAATTACTATTCTCTATACATGTTATACTAGATTTTTTGCCTGTATAAAGCTAAAACTAAATAGGTGATTGAGGGTGAGAGGAATATAAAGTTTTTTCACCTAACAACCATGATAACAAGATCAAAATCAAGAATTTTAGGTCTATATGTTAATATGGACAATAGGATTATAAGGAATGAGTAGATTGCTTATTGGGTTGTTTGATTTTACTCAAACTTATTCAGGATTAGGAAATTTGAGTATGTGAAGTCGATTTTTATTGAAAGATTTGGAGGAAATAAATTAAGTGAGGAAGATAAAGTGTTTCTGAACAAGCAAGTGACAAGTGATGAGATTGGGTGGGTTAAACTCTATTAGACCAAATAAAACCCTATGAACTAATATTTTGCATGCTTTTATCTACTAAAATGCTAGGACCTTGCTAGAAAAAAAAATGTCAATGAGGTTCAAAAAGTGTTTCGAAGTGGGATTATGCACTTTTGACCTAAATAAAACACTTTTGGTCCTTATTCCTAAGAAGAAAGGTGCAAATAGTTTGAAAGATTTTAGATCTATTAGCCTATGCACAACTATCTGTAAGGTAAGGTAATCACAAAAATCTTAGTAAATAGGTTAAGACCTTTTTAAAAGAGTTAGTCTAAATTTAGTGAGTTTAATCCATAGAAGGTTGGCGGCTAATAATGTTGTAATCATATAAGTGGTTATAAACTTGTTTGAGAAGAAATAAAGAAGGAAAGGTGGGATGATGCTAAAGCTTGATCTCGAAAAAGTATATAACCGAATAGAATGAGATTTTATAAGAGTAACTTTGAAATGTTTGAACTTCTTGAAGTGGTGAATTGACTTAATTTTCTTTATTTCATCCACGAACGTCTTGATCTTACTAAATGGTTGGTCGATGAAACCATTTTACCCTTCTAGAGGATTAAGGTAGGATGACCCAATTTTGCCTTACCTATTTATCTTGTTCTTGAAAATACTTAATAGATGGATAGAGGGGTATGTTGAACTTAAGTGGTGGAAGCCATTGAAGCTTAAGGGATAGGGTTTCACCTTGTCTCACCTTATGTTTGTTGATGATATCTTATTGTTTGGTGAAGCCTTTAGTCGAAACATGAGGAACATGGTAAGCCTTATGGAGTAATTTGGAGCAATACTTAGGGCAATAGGTCAATTTAGATAAATCTTGTATGCATTTTTTGATTAATTGTTTTCTATTAATGTAGCAAGACCCCTACAGGATCAAATTTGCTATGAGACAAAAGTAAAGAAGAGTCATGACCTAGGCCTCTACCTTGGTTTTCCTATGACAATGAGTGGGAGCACTAAGCAAAAAGGCTTAACCTTTGTTCTTTAGAAAACTATAACCAAGGTAGAGGCTTAGGTCATGACTCTTCTTTATTGATAAATCTTGTATGTGTTTGAGTATGGTTAGTAGGCATGTATTGATTAAATCAATGTTGGAAGGAGTTGTGAGCTGCTATGTGCAAGCACTAAAATTCCCAGTGGAAATGATTAAAAGAATTAGGAAGCATATGAGGGACTTTTGTAGAACTTGAAGGAAAATAAGAGGAAATTCCATTAGGTAGCTTGGGATAAAGAGATTAAATTTAAGGAAAAGGTAGGTTAGGTATTTGGGATTTGAAAAAAACGGATCCAAGCATGTATTGTTAAGCTTGTTTAGAGGCTGCACAAGAAGCCCTTGAAGTGGTTTAATGCCTTAACAAAGAAAGATTATTGTAAGAAGAGAAGATTGTTCTCACAACTGAAAAGAGAAATTGATGATGTTTAAAACTAGCTTAAAGGTAATTTTGTTACCAAGCTTAAGAATGGGGAAGGAACCTCCTTTTGGAATACAAATTGGTTCAGTAAGGGGGAGCTTAAATCTTTAATATTGAAATCAATAATTAAAAATTGGATGTTATTACTCTAGCACAGGCATGAGAGGATGTTAATAAGTGGAAATAGGATGTTATTGGGTACCTGCTTGATGAGGGGTTGATATATAAATGGGGGAGTGTAGTGTTTGATAGGTTTAGTATGACAAGTGATGTTATAGTGTTGATAAGAGAAACAAGTGGAGAATTAACAACAAGATTAGCTTATAACACACTAATGGAGGATGGTGAAGCAAATACTACTAATTAGTCTTATAAATGGATATGGGAATTCAAAGTAAACCCAAAGTTGTAGTTCTTTGTTGAAAGATACATGCATAATGGGCTTTTAGAGGAGGCTAATCTATTTAAGAAGCTAGTAGCCGATGAGGCACTTTGCACCTTTTGTGGTGTGGAACTTGTAATTCTTAAGAATTTTCCAATATCTAGGCAAAAGGGATAATTTAAGGCCAACTTAGGTAAAGCCTAAAGACTATAAGATTAAACTATATTTTGAATAATAAAAATCTAACTCATCAAAGGAAAAGACATAGGATGAGATGGGATTAGGGAATTATAGGAGATTCGAATTAAATTAAGACTTGATGGATTTGGCTCAGGAAAGTAGACATCTCCTAAAGAGACACCCTCACGCCACTATAAGACACCCACACAAAAATATAAGGTAGCTTAACTTAACTTAAACTATAAGTATATTAATATGCCTAAAACCATTATTATGAGAAAGGTTACTAAAACTGAGCTTGAATGATTCAACTAACTCAAGGATTGACTTAGGCTAATTCTTACCCAACTTCAATTCTATCTTATTCTTAATGAACCAAGGCTTAAAACTATAAGAAACATGAGAAATTCTAGCTGATATGACTAACGAAGTTCTAATGACAAAGGTAAATTGTCTTCCTATAAACTCTTGTAAAACTCTAAGAAATGATCATCTTAATTGTACCTAATTCAATCAAGAGTTAAAAGGCTTCTAAAATCACGTGGTTAGAGTAACTAAAAGAGAACTAATTCAATTAAAATCTAACCAAACTAACCTAACTACTAGTCATTTAACTAAAAGTCAAATGTAAATGCTTAAGAATTTGAAAAGTTGGACTTGATGTCTTCCATTCGTTGCTGTCACTTTAGAGGCTTCTTAGCTAATTAAATTCAAGTGCAATCTTATCTTAAAGATAAGATTTCAAGTGCAAATTGATATATTACATACCAATAAAAAATGGAGGCTTGAACTTTGACAATTCTAAGTTGGAATTATCCCCATTTGCCATCACCAATGGAGGAGATTTTTAGCCAATAATCTTCAAGGGAAATCTTATCATTAAGATAAGATTCAATGATAAACCTAAACTAAACAAACACAAAACAACAAAGCTAATGATGGATGAAAACTACATTGGGGCAATGCACTCCATTTTGCCTAAAATGTGTCCATTACATGTACAAGACTCATTAAAGAAAAGATAAGACCCACTCATATAAAAGAAATTACTTAGGGTAAAAAGTGAGGTAAAAACCATTTCAAAATCTCTCCCTTACGTTGGACCATAATCCTCCTTTCACTTTCATTCTCTTGAAAATTCCATGGGCACATACTTCACTTTCAAACATCTTCTAAAAACCAAAGCCACCCCCTTGTGCACGCCACCATCCACTTAATTAACATCAATATCAAACTCTTATCTTACAAAAAAAATCACTTATCATCTAATTGATATGGGTAAACACTTATTCTTTGGTCAAAATTTCTAAATTCTATAAAATTAGGTTACTAATCTTAGCTAATTCTTATGATTTAGGTTCTTTTCTTCGCATATCTTTCAATTTCTCAACAAAGAAAGGTAACTTTCATCTATCCTAGTCACTATCCATGGCTCTTCTTATTATACTTTTCATCTAAAAGTATAATTAACATCACTAACCTTCAAGATTTTAGAAAGTTTAGTAGGATCAAGACATGTGAAAAAGTCTAAAACCACTTTCTACTATATAGATGGTTATCCTAATACTTATGATCAAAAGTGATAATCGATACGTTCAAATCAAAACCTATTATAAGAACTACTAAAGTTACTAAGAGTTTTGAATAATCAAAATAAAACACTTCATAATCTACCTAAACATAACTTATAAATAGGCTCCTTAAGAAGACATTTAAAACATTGACAAAGAGATGTTATTATTAAATATCTTATTCTTGAAAAACTCTTAAACCTCTAAAAGATTACATAACAAAACTTAATCTAAAACATATGATGAATTTTCAAAAACTTGATTTGAGAATAGGACTTATTGTTGTAAGGGCCCAAGCAACGATTGGGAAATGGACTTATGGACTCTAAAGAAAAATCAAATCATAAGAACTAAAAGACTCCTACAAAATTTTGGCACCATCTAGTGTATTTTATCTATTCTTATATGCATTCTTTTATATTTATTTAATTAGGTGAATTAGACGAGACTTCCTCTCTTCTTGAGGATTATTACAATTCTTAGATGAGAACTAAGCAAGTACTATCAATGATTGCCACTTTGCTTGTGCTTGTAATAGCAATTGCACCTAAATATCATAGATAAATGAACCTTTGTGTGTGGCATGTGTGCTTGCTAGTTGCTTGAATGAGATCTTGCTAAAGAGAAAATATTCTTGTGATTATTGATGTTAAAATATGTGTTGAGAGTTTGCAGGATTGGTTAATCACCTAACAGTTTATGCTAAGCATATTGAAAGTCTAAAGGAAAAACAAATCATGCATAACACCCTTGTATCTTAAACTTTTACTATCACAGTCACACATATAGTGAAGGAATGTCTTAAGTTATGGTCCTACTTTATCAATACAAACTAAGTAATATAAGGTTCATTGTATATTGATTGAATCTATATTCATTATTCTATTTTAGGCTTGCATAAATCTAGAGGTGCAGTAGCTAGGGAGAGTATTTTCTTCTCTTAGGGTATTAGCCATGGAAAATTTTCCTTTTGGCATGTTATTATTCTTTGGAATCTAATCAATAACTTTAAAAGATTTTGAGTAGCTAAGGATGTATGCTAAGTACTTTGTGGTTTTTAGTTTGCCCAGACTCTAATGGAACTACAAAGATCCTCAACCCAAGATCAAATGAGGGGTAAAAAAAATAAATATTCTTAGAATTCATGTAGACTTCGAATAACCACATGCGATGTTACATATGCTTATCTTTACATTCCATCTAATATTGAAAAACTTTATTTCTTTACGTGCCTGATGGTTTTGATATGGTATTCTCACTAAGCTATTTTTAGCTTACACCTTATAGCCTTCCATTTTTGCAGACACCTTTCTAGTTCTATCTCAATAAAATCGAAGCCATGGTGAGCCTTTGCAAGATTAGCAAAAAGAGTGGGCAAGTGAACAAAAGAAGAAATTTTTACTAGACTAGGATTTTATTTTATTTAGGCTCTTATTCATATCGATTATTGTAATAATTAAGTAGCTAGACTTAAGTTATTATCTATATGACTTTAAATTTTATGTTTTCAATAGGTATTAATTAAGTAATTTATTAAATATATTACCTTTTTTGAACTGTCTTATGTTGGAGGTTTCTAATAGTAACAACACCTTATGTACTTTATTGAGGTCAATGTGACTCCATTTAATACTAATCACCTACTTAAATATTGTACATGATGGGCTATTATGCTTTTGGTAACCCCAAGGGTGTAACAGAACCATAATCAATGGAGCATATCTTAGAAGATTGTAAATGGAGTAGAGATGTGGAGGAAAGTTATGAATACTTCTAAATTCTTGATGACGTTTAATAAGTACATCATAAGATGGCTGGAGTCAAACTACTAACTACTAAGAAGCACTAAAGGGGGATCTACTACACCTTGGCATTGTGTTTTTACATATATTCATTGGGGAGTAAGGAAGGAGTGAAATAGGAGAATCTTTGATAATAGTGAGGGCAACTTGTTATGGTTGGAGTTTAGCAAGGCAATAAAAGGGGTCCGGTAGAAATGCTTAAAAGTTGACATATTATGTATGCACTTGCAATATAAAAAAAATTGCCTTATAAATAAGAAATTGCAAGAATCTAATCTAAATATTCACTCATCATATTTAGTCATAATATATATAATTAATTAATTATGACTATAACCACTGAAACAAATATTCTATAATTTACCAAAACATTAGAGAATCAGAATCTCCTACCAAATTATAAAATTGAGTAGTTAATTTTTTTAAAAACATAAGTTCAAACAAAATTTAAGAAAGATAGAGATTTTAGGTATAAAAGGATACACAAGTTTAAAAATTTTATCTCATAATCTAGGTTCAAGTCAAACAAATCGTAATCTTACACCTATCCTTTAAGACTTGAGTTAGGGAAACACATTTTACTCTGATCCTAGCTTAATCCCAATCTTTAGAGTGACTTGCAAGAAAGAATATTAAGGGATGAGCAAAATTACGGCTCAATGAGTTCATCCTTTATCACCACTATTCAAGCAAGGTTATTAAACATTAATTAGCATATATATTCTATCTACACACGAAATGAATCTAACCACATGAAGTACCTCACCTTATCCACATGAGGTTGTTTGTGGGCTTAGTCCTACTAGACAAACTTAACAATTACCTATTGAGGTATCGACTATCAATCAATTTATCAATAATGCCATAGGGCCTAACCAAGTGATCCCACATCTGGCATAAACATCATCAATCAATTTACCATGGCGTGTAAGCCTCAATTAAGGATGATCTAATAGTTTTACCGCAATGAACTCATTTTTAATAAAATTACCATTAGTGCCCTGTTGAGTACGTACCAAGGTTTTAAATAAAATTACCATTGGTGGCCTCGAAACCACTCATCAAGGTTTTAAATAAAATTACTACTAATGACCTTGAGAGCACATATTGAAGTTTTATAAATGTCAAATCCTAAGCGTACACATCAAGGTTTTAGATAAAAAAATCTTATTGAAAACATTTCAAAAATGTTTCAAAAACATTTAACAAAACTTGAATACCCTACACTCCTTTTTGTGTACTTGTTGGGTCATAGATATACTATAGGTATATTTAGTTATTTTTTGTAAGTATTTAATTTTTTCAATTAATAAGGCGATTATATAGATAATAGTATACAAAACAAACAGTAATTCCATCAAATAATCAATAATAATCAACAAAACAATACGTAATTTGCAAACAATAAACAAATGGTAGATCATTAGAACTTTTTCACTTGAGCATCTTAAGATTGGGCCTATCTTAATCCTTAATCAATTCTCTTAATCAAAGAACTCTTCCAAAGAGAATATTATATCTAAATTAGACTAAAAAAGTTAAATTAAATTAGGATTGCTTGCACTTATTATAGGTTTGATTATTTATATAGACTTGGCGTATGCATATGCTTTTGGACCTTACATGTGAATATATTATTATTATTATTATTATTATTATTATTATTATTATTATTATTATTATTATTATTATTATTTCTTCATTATGTTGCCATATATATATATATTGGCATATTTAGTAATATCACATATATATTAATATATATATATATATTTATATTTAAAATTATAGGGTTACATACTTAAATATTATAGTTTTAAATTATGTAAATATTGCATTTACAATAATTATTCCTAAAATAGGTTTCGAAGACATAGATGCCATTTGTGACTTTAGGGTAAACAAAAAAAAAAAAATTAATTGAAGGAATGAACTTAGTTCATGCCTTCAAGAAAATTGCTATTGCTTGAAGGTGTGAATGAGGTTTGTGCCTTTAATACAATTTGTACTGTAGGCACGGACTTGGTTCGCATCTTCAAGTAATTTTCTTGAAGGCGTAGACTATATATATATATATATTTGCATTTTGGCTTAAAGGTGTAGACAAATTTTTTTTTTTTTGCCATTTTTTTCAATGATTATGCCATTTCAAAGTTGAAAAAAAAAACTTTAACTTGATGAGATTTGTTTTTCTAATAATTTTAAATGATCAAAACTTTTTATTCGTTTGAAGTTATAATAGAAAGAAAATTGAAGAGACTGTAATGAGGTAAACCATGGTTGAGGTTGTATCTCGGTTGGACAACCTGGGGATAAATAGGCATATAACAGAGTAGAATTTCCCAGTACGACGAAAATTGGAATTATAGAACAACGTTTGTCTCCAAAAGAAAAAGCACACAAAATGGAAAATAAATGGCAAACTTTTCAAACGTGTGCCGTGGCATTAGATAAACCTCTCAGGTGACTTGGAAGACCTTAGATAGAGTGTATTATAATTTTGAAGCTTGAGCTAAACTTAGTGAGGAGTTCAAGTTAGATCTAGGAGAGATCATGATACTTATGGTACTAGCATTCCATTTATATATTTGAAATTGTTTGCTGGAAGATTAAATTTTGCATCAAGATTAACTATTTTATTAATTTGACAATATTATTGAGCCTTATGGCTGCTATGAGATGATTCCATTTGATAGTTGTGTGTGATTGTAATTAAGCTTTGTTAGATTTATATGGACATTTGAAAGATTGAAACATCTTAAAATAAAGCAAATATGGAAAAGAAAACTTGATAAGTTTAATCATGGGATGAACATATAATTCATTTTTTTTTTTTTTAGTATAGAGAAAGAAAACATTAAGGAAGAATACAATATACCATTTATCATGCTTTTGACATTCAAATAATTATAAATTTAAGTATATTTTTTCTTCTATTCTTAATTCGAATTTGTTTAGAGAAATCTTTATAGACGATTGTCCCAATAAATAAAATATTTCTTTTCTTTCTTTATTTATTGTACGGAAATGCCAATCGTATAACGTGCGGAGGCAAATCTAAATCCATCCGTAGTTGGCCAGTTTAATACTACAAAACAAGTATCCTAAATTCTAAAAGCTGTATTAGAAAATACAAGAAAATCCAAGTAAAAAGAAATCCAACCAAACTAGTTATGAATCGGACTTTGTCCACTACATGGTCGGTAAGTGACTCTAAACCTAGGTCCTATTTATATAAAAAAAGTTTATTATATGAAAGTGTACATACCTATTACTATTTTTATTACACCATCTATCCAAATGTAGATATAGTTAGAAGAGAGCTAAGAATATATATATCTATTGACATAACTTTCCGATTTGTTTTTATTATTGTCTCGATAGGCAGGAAAAAAAATGCAGCTTACAATAAATAAAATAAAATAAAATATTCATTATCACAAATGCTCTCTAAATTTCTTCAAGCTTAGAAGGTTATCGATCATAAACTATACATTATTTTGTTAGGGTCTTAATTCAATCAAAAAATGATTGAAAATTTAATAAATCTTTTACTTATACTAATTTTTACTAAAAGTCTTCATTCCTGTAGATTATATAATGTGGGAATTAGCAGCTCAAGTATAAAAATGCTTGATTTAATACACCATAATATAGACACACAATACATCACTACTCATTGTATAAAATTGCAAAATAAAATATGCTAAAAGAATTGGAAAAGAAGAAGAAGAAGATAATATCACTGATAATTTTATAAAATATTTTAAAAATCTAAATAATCTTAACATTAAACCTTATGCCTAAAATAATTTAGATAATTCATTGGCTTATTCATATTCATTCATCCACTGACCCGATTAATTTGTGCATTGAGATCTGACACGTGCATTCCTTTTTGTTTTTTGTTTTTTTTTTCAATCCAATGAAGCATAATTCTAAAAACGGAAAAATAGATAAAGAGGAAAACTTTATACTACTTCTGATTAAGGTTATGCAATGCATTTCTCGACTCATCTACTAGTTATGCAGTATTCCGATAATATGAGTATTGTAATTTTTATTTTAAATTTTACTTACCCAATTCAAAGTAAATTTAATTGTATCATTTACAACTGTATTCCGACCTTGAACGAAATATGTATGAGAAAAGTTTCATTAATATTAATATGCTAATATGTTATATAGATGAATTAATTTCATTAAAAATACCGAATTTAAGAAAATAGCTAAAATCTTATATTCAAAACCGTGAATTGATATTCTTACCATTTCTTTTAAATTGAGCTATTTTATATTTTTTTTTCTTCTCTCGCCTCACTTATTAAATATGGTAAATTTCATAGACAAATTTAAAAAAGTTTTAAAATTGCATTAATCCCTTATTTTTTCACTAGGTATCATTTGAACCCTCTAAAACAACTCTAGGCCCCATTTCTCTTATGTGTTGACTACTTATATATAATTTCCTATAGATATGGAAAATTTATGTGTAATACCTGGATTTTTAATAATTTATCAATGTATGTTACAATATAAAGCCAAAGCTCAGGATAGAAAATATGCTTAAAACGAAGGGCGAATGGGTCATTTCATACGAAGAGTATAAATACCCCAAATTAACCTAAAGAGCCTTCTTTGTCGTTTTGCACAATGAAACAATAAACAAAAGTAAAAATGCTCAAAAAACAACCTAAAGAGACTAAGAGGAATTCATCGACATTCGATTTGAATCATACAAGATAAGGAATTCTATGACTTACGGAATAGTCACGAATAAAGAATTGAGATTAAAATGAGTTGTTGCTACATGATATCACTAGAATTGGATTAAAGGGGGAACGTGAAGAACAAGGAAATTCACGGATCAAGGAATTGATTCGCAGAAATTCCAATATAAGTATTTTAATACACATTAGTTAGTTAGAAAATTCATGTTTTAGGATTAGCTTAAGCTTAGGATTAGAGAATGTGGAGATTGGATGAACTAGTAGAAGAAAATTAGGGTTCGTGAGAATTTACCAAGAGATACATAGCCTGTCTACATGGCTATGTTTTAACCGTGTTTTATGTAAAACATGTCAAAAGATACATAGTCATATTTCGATCGTGTTGAATGCAAAGCATACCGAGAGATACACAACTTATCTATATAACCGTGTTTTGAACGTGTTGAACCCAAAACTCATTGAAAAATATACAACCTTTGACACGGTTGTGTATTAGCTTATATTGAACTACACAGCCTCCAACATTGTTGTATTGAGTGATGCATAACTTCATTATATATCTATTTAACTTTTAATTAAACTAATTCCCACATAACCTAGATAGTTAGTAACACCTTAGATAACCTAATAAATTAAGAGAAATTAAGGAATTGCACTAATCCTAGATTAGTACTAAGAAGAATGTATCGATGTTGTATAGATTTAGCTTAAGTTTAGGATTAAACGTGATTAAAGTTAGGATTCAAGGTTTGTGTAACTTGTGTATTATTCTATACTTGTTTAAGTTAGTATAATTATTGAAATTGATTAAGTTGAATGGTTTAGCTTAAATGTTTAAGTTATTGTTGTATGTGCTTAGCTTGGCTTAAGGGCTCGTAGTGGCAGATCCCTAGGGAGCACCTTAATGATTCTTGCGTGACATTGTTCATAATGAAAGTGTTCTTGGAGATGATTTAGGTTAAATATTGGATTAAGTGGTTTAAGTGTAACATGGGTGTGGAGCCTATAATGTCAATTCCCATCACTGAGTTTAAGTATTTAAGTAAACATGGGTGTGGGGCTTGTAGTGGCAGTTCCCATCACCAAGTTTAAGTAGATTAAGTGTTTATGGGTGTAGGACCCATAGTGGCAATTCCCATCACTAAGTTTGAGGGTCAAGGGATCATGTGTGTGGAGCCCATAATGGGAGTTTTTATCACCAATTCATCTTCCAATTGTTAAGTGTGTTAAGAGGGGTCATGAGTACCTTATGTTGCTTGTGGACTTAAATTGTTCATGTGTGTGTGCTTATGTTGTACGTATTGGGCAATAGCTCACCCTTTAGGGAATATTTTTTTTTTTAGATGCAAATACTAAGAGTGTTGATAATTTGAAAGGAAATCTAGGAGTGAATGAACTAGAAAGGAAAGAAGAGGATGATTATCACTACTATTATGGTAAGTGGAATTTGGGAGGATTTTATTATCTAATTGTAATAAATAGAAGTTTTTGGAGAATATTTAACTAGTGTTTCAGACTTCCACTAGATTAGATGTTGAATTTTGAATTTATGAAATTGGTTTTGAAGTTTATGGGACGAATTGAATGTTTGTATGCGGTAATCACAAGATGATGTGGTATTAAAGTAGATTAGAGTCTTAATGTGTTCTTGTGTGATAAGGACACATGGTGAGCAGTAGCGCGACCTGAGGTTCAGAGGCATTACAACTTAGATGGTATTAGAGTCTAAGTTTGTGATCTTTAGAGACTTAAATTTGGATCTATAGAGGATAGGTTGATGATATTTAAGACTTAAGTTTTGATCTTTAGAGCATAGGTTATTGATCTTGAAGAGTTTAGGTAATGATCTTTAGAATTAAATAATGATCAATAAACTTAACAATAGAGTACAAATATATGATCTTTAGAAAAATTAAGTATTTGATTTGTAAGATAATGAGACATGAAGAGAGTGGGAAAAATATGGAATGTTTACTTATTTATTTAATTATTTTCTTGCATTATTATTTTACTTGTCTTCTTTTAATTGCTAAGTTAATATATCAGTATACATTACATGTAGTGGTATACGTATATATACCTACACACTATAACACTAACCTTGATTGATATTAACTTAAGTAGATTTGGTTATCTCTTTTTAAATAGAATGCCTCCAAGAAGAATCATTGGAACGAAAGCTTGAAGGGGTGCTAGACATGACAACCCCAATGAGGAGGAAATCTATAATCCACAGCCACAAGGGGAAAGAGGTTAGATGGTTTAGTTGTTGCATATTGTAAATCATTTGGTGGGACTATTAACACAACAATACTAAACCCCTAATGTACCACACGACAAAGCTGTCAATGAACTCATCAGCTTTGATAAGTTTATTAGGATAGCCAAAGGATTTAACCTTAAAGTAAATGACCCAATTGAAGTTGAAGATTGGGTATAGGAAATGGAGAAGACCTTTACTGTCTTTCAAATCCCAGAAGACAAGAAAGTCAACTATGTTGCCTTCATGTTGAAGCGAGTTGTAGCAAAATGGTGGACCTCAGTTCCTAGACTTGCAAGGGAATGCATGAACTGAGTAGTGTTTAAGGAGTTATTTTATTAGAGGTACTTTCCTAGTAGCTCTAGAGATAGGATGGACAACAAATACTACAATTATGAACAAGGGGACCAAACAGTTGAAGAATATAAGGTAGAGTTGGATCATCTCATCTTATTCCTTCTTAAAAATGTGCGTAACGATAATAGGTCTTGAGCTAGGAGATTTCTTAGAGGTTTGGATTTGGACCTATAACTTATAGTTGGGGCCTTTTAGTTGAATACCTATGTTGAGATGGTAGATAAGGCTAAGTACCTTGAGCAGAACTTGAAGAACAGGGGAGTCATAAAGTAGCAATAGCTCTGGGAAAAAGACCTGCCTCAAGTGGAATGGGGTAAGACAAGAGTAAAAGGCATCATGTGTAGCAAAGAAAAATACAGAGTGTTGTAGCTCCTCCCTTACAAATCAGACAAGCGCCCTTGATACTTCCTACAGTAGGCCCAAATGTTAAATGTTTTAGATGTTATGAGCCTTATGAATTGAAAGAGTGTAGATGGCCAAATGGGGGATGCTTATCTTGTGGAAAAACATGACATATTAGTAGACACTGCATCGAGAGGTTAGTTCTCTTAATTTTCTATCATGTGTGTAATCATTGGAGACACAAAGCAATCAATTGTCCTCAAGGACAAATAAGAAATCAGACAGACTTAGTGCAACAGGCAGCCAGATCTCCAGTGAGAGGATAGGGAAGTAGACTATAGGTAGAGGGTCCTAGACAAAGAATTCCTACCAGGATGTTTGCTATTCAGCAGCAACAGTACCAAGACATCTCTGACGTAAACAATATTGCAAGTATACTTCCAATACACTCTTGTAATGCTTATGTGCTATTTGATACCAGTGTGTCTGTATCTGTAAATACCCCATTTTTGCCCTAGGAGTCAATAATTGTCAATAATAATCAATTTTCAATTTTTCCTAATTTTTCCCAATTTTCCCTAATTTAGCATAAATAATAAAAATATTCAAAAAATAAAAATAAATAGGAAAACACTTCAATTTTGAAAAATGATTTTAGAAATAGCAATAATAAATAATAAATAATTTTTACAAAATTTGGAATTTTTTAAAAAATACAAAAAATAAAAAAATCGCATTGCATATATGCAATTTGCGAAATTAGAAAAATCAGGAAAGTGGGCTAGCTCAGCTGGTCCGGACCATGGCTAAGGCGCGCGGTGCGGGTGCGAGGTTGCAGGTTCGAAACGCGGGGGAAGCAGTTTTCGCGTTTTGCGAATTTTTCATTTACCCAGGACACGTGGCAGCATCTGATTGGCTGGAGGAAGCGCACGCGCCGGGCGCGTGATCGTCTCCTACCTCAAGCCCGAGATCGCCGGCGAAGGAAAAATTCGTATTTCGGCCGTTTTGATTCGATTTTTTGCACAAATCCAACAGATCTTCAACGGAAATGAGATAAACATTATCTAATTGGAATCAAATCACAACAAACCGATGGATTTACACGAATCAAAGTTGTTTTTTTAACCGTCGATTCGATTAGCTTCGATCGGAGGAAATTCGAGCTTATCCAGCTCGATTCGAAGTGCCTATAAATAGAGGAGAGCAGGAGGAAGCCAGAGGACAGATCAGAATTGAGAGAAAGTGAGGAAAGAGTGCAAATCGGAGAGGATCGGAGGAGACCCAAAAATCGCGACCACCGATCGGAGTTGAGCCACCGTAAGGAGAGGTTCTGGAAGCAAACCGCCGCCACGGTTGAACTCAGCACCCCAAGAAGCTAAGGTTCGACATCTCATCCGCCGCAAAAGACCGCCGGAACGCCGTGATCGAGCCACCTCCGCCGCCGTGTACGATTCGACCCATCCGACTCGACCCGCGCACCAACCCGGATCCAGGTAAGTCGGATTTTCGGGATTTTTTTTAATTATTTTTTTTAATTAATTTATTTTGTTTATTTATTTATTACGAATTTATTATTACTTATTATTTGTTTGGTTATTTATTTATTTGTTTTGTTATGTTTTCAATAAATAGAAAAATGTAGAAATTAGATTTTTTTAGAATTAAAAAATGTAGAATAAATAAATAAATAATAATAAAAATAATAATAATAAATAATAATAATAATAAAATGTAGAAAAAAAATATTAGGAAAATAATAATAAAATTTTAGATTCCAAAATAGGATAGATATTAAACCTATGATAAAATGTTCAACAAAAATCCACAAAAATTCACAAAAACTTCCCAAAAATCACAAAAATTCACAAAAATCGCAAAAATCATCAAAAATCATAAAAATCATGAAAATTAATAAAAAAATTCAAAAAATATAAAAGAATCATAAAAAAATAAGCTTTAGCACCTAGAAAAATCTTTTTCTTCAAATAAAGTCCAAAATTGATGTTTCTCCAAAAAAAAAATCATTTTCAAAATAAAATCAAAGCTTAGGCTTAGAAATTTTTAGAAAAATCCCAAAAATGTTAAGAACATAAATCAAAAGGGATTTCAAAATTAAAATTCACAAACAAATCTAAATTTTTTCAGAAAAGCGAACTACGGCTTGTTTGATCCTAAGTAGCAGGTACGTAGGCACCCATTTAGGTCAACCCATAAAATGAATGAAAAATCATTTTCTCAAAATAAGTTAGAAACATAATAAAAAGTAACAGAATCACAATGAAACACATTTCTAAAGATGAACAATTTTAGGAGATTAGTTGGTAACCATAAAGGTTTTAATAGGTTAGCCTCCGGACTTAGAAACTCTGGTTTTCCCTTTTCCTCTTTTCACAAAAACGAAAAGAGGAAATAACGACGACTAGTGGTCCAAATTAAAACTAATCCGCTCCTTTAGTCTTAATTCAATTTTTCCCAACAACAGTTGGGTGGCGACTCCAAAAATCAAACGAAATTCTTAACTCAAGTCGAGGATCTACATTAGATGAGCATAGGGTCTAGTCTAGATCGGATTAGGAATGGAATATTCAAAAATTAGACTCGACAGTATCCTATGTGTTTGAGAATTTTGTATGCACATGTGTATTGAATGTTAAACAGATGAATGGTGGTCTAGCCATTAGTACTCCTTTAGGAGTTGGAGGGAAGATAAGTAGGATATGCAGGGGAGTGGGAATAGAGATACAAGGTAAGACAATGCCGGTAGACCTCTTAATATTAGAGATGATTGAGTTTGACATAATTTTAGGTGTCAACTGGTTGTCAAAGTACCATGCCACTATTGACTACCACAACATGGTGGTGCATTTTAATATACCCGTGAAAAAAAATATTTTGAGTGTAAGCTAGAACTACAGAGACCCACTAGATTACTCACTTATGAGATGTGGGGAAAGAAGGTGCTAGCAACTATATTTGTGGAAACTAGTGAAGAAACCAAGATTGAAGTGGTACCTATAGTGAGAGAGTTTTCTAAAATGTTTTTAGAAGACCTTCCTAATTTACTCTTAGCTAGGGAGATAGAATTTAATATTGGGTTGGTATAGGGCACAATACCAATATAAAAACCAATCTACAAAATAGCACTAGTGGAATTGGAAGAACTGAGGAAACGGTTACAAGAGCTATAGGATAAAGGATCCATAAGACCCAGTGTCTTTCCTTAAGGTGCACCAATCCTATTTGTCAAAAAGAAGACAAAAGCATGAGATTCTATATAAACTACAAAGAGTTAACAAAGTCAATATTAAGAACAAATATTTTCTCCCTAGGATAGATGACTTGTTTGACTAGTTGTAGGGAGCTCAAGTGTTCTCCAAAGTAGATTTGAGATTAAACTACCATCAATTAAGGATTAAAGAAGATGACATCCAAAAGACGACATTCAGAACTAAACATAGGCACTACGAGTTTTTGGTGATACCCTTTAGACTAACGAATGCACTGGCTGCATTCCTAGACTTAGTGAATAAAGCATTCAAGGATTTTCTAAATAAATTTGTAATTATCTTTATAAACAATATCTTGATATACTCTAAAAGCACTAAGGAGCATAAAGAGCACTTGAGACTAGTATTGGGCAGGTTACAAGAAGAAAAGTTGTATGTCAAGTTTAGTAAGTGTGAATTTTGATTGGAAAAAGTAGTTTTCCTAGGTCATTAGGTTAATAAAAATGGGATATTTGTAGACTTTGAAAAGGTGAGAGCAATAGTGGATTAGCATAGACTGCAGACAGTTATAAAGGTAAGAAGTTTCCCAGGTTTGGCAAGTTACTACAGAAGATTTATAGAAGGATTTTCAAAATAGCAACTCCTCTCACTAGACTGACATAAAAGAATGTAAGATTTGAGTGGGATGACAAATGTGAAGCCAACTTTCAGATGCTCAAAAAGAAACTTGTGTCAATGCCACTTTTGACATTACCTAAGAGTGGAAAAGAGTTTACAGTGTATAGTAATGCCTCAATTCAAGGGTTAAGATATGTGTTGATGCAAAGTGGTCAGGTAATAGCCTATACATCCCACCAATTGAAGTTGTATGAGAAGAACTATCCAACTCATGACTTGGAGTTAGCAGCTGTAATACTAGCCTTGAAGCTATGGAGACATTATTTATATGGAGAGAAGTGTATGATCTTCACTGATCACAGGAGCCTAAAGTGTATCTTCACATAGAAAGAGTTGAATATGAGATAGAGAAAATGGTTGGAACTGATCAAAGATTATGACCTAGAGATACAATACCATCTAAGAAAGGCTAATATAGTGGTAGATGCTCTTAGTAGAAAGAAACAAGGTAATGTAGTCACTCTCATCACTTCACAAAAAGAGCTACTAGAGGCACACATAAATTGGAATCGGAGATCTTAACATAAAAAGTGGGAGCAAAAATGACTATTTTAAGAATACAGTTAACCATAATGGATAGAATTAAAATTGGTCAGATAGAAGATAAAGACATTCAAGAGATCAAGAGTAAAATGAAATAGGGCAAGGTTCTAGAATTCAACTTGGATGTAGAAGGAATCTTGAAATATAAAATGAGACTATGTATGCTAAAGGATACATAAGAATAAACAGCATTATTAGCCTTGAAGATGGCTGGCTAAGCCTCTTTTTATTTTTATCGCTTTCTGATTTCACATAGTACAATGAGTGCATATCGTATAAAACCCCACATGAAAATAAAATTTATGTAGTACTACATGGAATGATCTATTAGATTGTTCTCAAAGTTCGGAAACGTAGAACAATTTCATACCAAAAAAATCTATAATTATGTATAGAATCATAACTAGAGGAAAGTACCTATAATATATGTATCTAAAATAAATAAAAAAAATTCAAATTTGACCTAATTCTATAAGTTGACATTAGAAATATTAATGCAAAAGAAACATAGATAATATAGATACAGTGTTAAAGTGTAAAGCATTAAAGCATTCATTGATGTATAAGTTTTAGAGTTCTGCCTAGAGTTAAATGCCAAAACGGGCCTGACCTATAAGGATTTGTTAGGCAGCGGGCACTTAAAGGAAGCAAATAAGCCTAGCGACCAGTTCAGTGCAACCAAACTTGAACATCACAAAACCATATTGCATAGGAGGAAGTCACAGCGTCCTGCATTCTTATGTAATATTCATCAGTCAATTACAAGCCAGTTCAACATATATATATATTATATATATATATATATATATAAACAGCAGACACAAAATGCAACATAAGCAATGTCTAGAACATAGCTTTAGGATAAATTACAGCTCCAATGTAACTAAAAAAATACGTAATAAACTTAAGCCAAAGATACAAAGCAACAAAACAAATTAAAGAGGTGGAAACAGTCGTCTTCCATCCGAAAAAGTCTCGAATCAAACATCACGAAGAATACAAGCTATAATCAACGATTCAACATGAAAGGATGTCCTGCTCCCCAGAGCTAGATTCAACTTTATCCTCGCCATGGTCATTTTTGTATTTCAATTCGTCAATCAAACAAAACATATGATTAGTCAAATAGGATAATAATAATAAAATGAATTTCTTACTCTTGTTAAGGTAGTAATGGAGGGATTGTTTTTTATATTTATGCAATGCAAAACAGTGTTTGACCTATGGAGTTCTTATAAATTACTCAGGACTCGTGTGTTTAAATAACCATATACGAAGAAAATAAGGACGAATCTGGAACATAATAGCTACCAGCTATATTAGTTTTTTAACAGGTTTCAGCTCCTTTAGATTAATTATTTTTATATAATTTAAAAAGAAAATAAACATTACGTGCAGCAACTTAGATTCATGAAACAGAGCACGAAAAGAAACAGGATAAAATACTAAACATCCATTGTTTATTCCTTAACCTCATCAAAGATGCACTCAAATCTTACCTATGAATGTGTATTAAATTTTCCATTTGAAGCGTTGACGTAACGATCTGAAGAGTTTATATAATGTATACGTGTTTGTTATCCATTTGTCTAGTTGTGGTCCATGTGTTATATTTTATTAGCAGATTAGTTAGTTAGTCTGTTACTTTGTAATATATATATTTAGCAAGTCATATACAAAAGTAGGAATATATGAAATAGAGTTCTTGATATTTCTTCTTGTTGAACATTCTTTCATGAACTCAATTACAATTGCTTCTCACAAATTTGTCACGGTATCAAAGCAGGTTTCAGGCAAGAATTTGAGAGCCAATGTAAGTGTGTAATTCAAGACTTTTTCTACGTTTTGTTTTGTACAATTTGCAGTTCAACAGTTCTTCTACATTCTATTATGTTACTTGTTTTGTGGATTGAAGATGAGTAATCTTGATTCATCCATCATTGATCCATTTTTTTTTTTTGTTTGGATCAGATAATCTAGGTATTTCAATAGAAAACTTGATATTTAATGGAAGTAATTACCTTTCTTGGAGCAAGTTGGTCAAGTTAGGTCTTGCAGCAAAAATGAATATAGGATTTATTGATGGTTCAATTGAGAAACCTTTAGATAATTCACCACATTTAGTCAAATGGAATAGGTGTGATTACATGATTAGGTTTTGGTAATTGAACTTGAAGATTATTGATCTAGCTCATAACTTTCTTTACACTAAATCTGCATATGAACTTTAGAAAGAAGTAAAGAAATAATATGGAGTTGCAAATAGTCCATTGATATTCTAGATATAATATGAGATTGCAAATTTAAGATAGAATAATCAAGCAATTAGTGTATGTTAAAGTGTTGTTGGGATGAGTTACATGATTTACATTGCATTCTGAGTTGTGAGTGTGGATGGCTTGAATTTTGTACATGTGCTTTCAAGGACACGATTTTAGAGTATGAGTCTCATAATGGATTGGTTCAGTTTTTAATGACTCAATGAAGCCTATGAAGAGATTAGAAATCAAATCTTATCTACAGAGTCACTTCCTTCTGAGAATCAAGTGTATTATTTGGTACAAAAAGTGGAAAAACAAAAGCAAGTTATGGGTTCGTTGAATTTTGAATTGGAGGTACCTGCATTTGCAACTAAGAAAGATATTGTTCTTGCAATTGGTAATAGCAATATGTTTGCAAATAGAAGAAGGTTGAAAAAGGATTTATTTTGCAAATATTGTAAAGGGGAAGGTTACATGGTTGATTCATGTTTCCAACTAGTGGGATATCCCGAATGGTATAAGGGAAAAAAGATTTTTTCTAGGGGAAAACAAGGAGCTTTTGCAAATTATTGTCACAATGCAATAGAAACTCCATTTGATGAACAAAATTATGGAAATTTAGCAATAGATCATATGAGTAAATCAATAGATAAACAATTCATTCAAAATATTTGTCAAGAGATGTATAAGATAATGAAAGACAGAGGAATAAACAATGATGATGAACATGGCACATGTAGGGAATCATAATTTTGATTCTTCTTCTTTTTGCTTTACTATTGTTAGTAATAATTTGGCTATTTAGATAATTGACACAAGGGCTTTTGATCATATAACCTAATGTTATGATTTACTTCACGATGTAAAAAAAACTACCATTTCATGTTACAATCAAGTTCCCTTATGGAAATTCTTTAAAAACCAATGTCGTTGGAAAAGTAAAGCTTTCTCAAAACCTTACCATATCACATGTTCTGTTTATTCCTCAAATCTCACATAGCCTATTGTTAGTTCAATGATTAGTTTGTGATCAATCGTTACAAGTTATTTTTGATCCCTTCATGTAAATTTTAGGACCTGATATCTAGTAAAGTCGTGGCTTCGATAAAGGCAACTAATGGACTATATATACTTAGTTTTGAACTCGACAATGGTTCTGCTAATCTAGCTCCTTCCTGTAAAAGTTCTTTTTGTTCGTATGAATGCTCTACACAGTAAATCAATTCATTTGATTCACAATTATCTAAGACACAATTTGTATCCAAGTTGCAACATTTACAAATTTGTAAACATTTGGATGTTAATAAATTTCTTTGTAATACATGTTAAGAAGAAAAATTTTATAGATTACCATTTCCATATAGTTCTAGTTCCACTTCTTTTGCATTCGAGTTATTTCATATTGATGTTTGGAGTCCATATTCTCTTACTTCGTTAGACGGTGTTGGGTTTTTCTTAACCATTGTTGATGATTATATTAGAGTAACATGGATGTACTTATAGCACCATATACATCAATTTTTTTTTGTTCTTGATCAATTTTTCTAATATGTTCTCAACCATTTTTCTATTACTCCAAAGGTTATACAAATTGATAATAGAGAAGAATTTATGTCTAAAATTTGTTAAGATCTATTTCATAATGTTGGAATAATACACTAACACACCATTCTATATACTCCATATCAAAATGGGAGAGTTGAGAGGAAACATTTTGTGTCTATTAAATAAAGTCCAAACAACATCATGTGTGTCTCATCTTAGGGATGTGGTACATTGCCTTAGAGTAAATTAAGAGAGAGAAAGAGAGAGAGAGACCGACCTTGGAAGATAAACATGGTAGGTAATTAGTTCCAAAATCCCGTGAGTTTGATCTTACCAAAATTATTACTATATGGTGCTCCATCTAGTCAACTTGCTAAAACTAGAAGTATAGCCTTTAGAGGAGGTGGATCTTGACTGATTTCTAGCTTTAAGTAGCCTTCCACCTAGCTCTACGCCATCTCTAAAGGCACTTACAGATTGATAAAATTTGCAATGGATAAAGAAAATGTAGTGCTCAAAAGCCTTGCCCTAAAACACAAGAATATGCAGCATTATTGCCTTTGAAGCTGGCTAACTAAGCTTCTTGTTACATCATTTGGCATTGTGTCACAAAAAGTGAATTCCCTTTTTGTTTGCAAGTTTCGCATTTCACATAGTAAAATAAGTGTACACCCCATAAAAACCCACATAAAATTAAAATTTATGTAATTTTGTAAAGGATGATCTATTGGATGGATTGCATCATGTTCTCAAAGTTTGGAAATGTAGAACAATTTCATATCACAAAAATCTATAATTAGATGTGAATATTTTTATTTTTCAATTGAATTTTTTAATGTTATGATCATTTATGCATAGAATCATAACTAGAGGAAAGTACCTATAATACATGTATCTAAAATAAAGAAATTAAATTTAAACTGATTGTATAAATTGACAATAGAAATATAAGTGCAAAAAACAATGTGACTTTCATAGATATATATTTTTTAATAATATAATATAAAATAACTACTCACTACCCTTACTAACCCACCCACATTCTCCGCGTTCTTGTCTTAAAAAAAATTGTTGAAATTGTATGGAGTCCAATAACATATTTTAGTTTAATAACATAGATAATGTAGATAATTAAATTATGACACACTGTTAAAAGTACAAAACCTTAAAGCATAGTTTAAAGTTTTTGCGCAGAGTTAAATTCTAAAGTGGGCCTGACCAATGAGGATTTGTTAAGCAGCGAGCACTTAAGGTAGCTAATAAGTCTAGCCACCAATTCAATGCAACCAAACTTGAACATCACAAAACCATCTTACATAGGAGGAAGTCACAGCGACCTGCATACTTACGTAGTATTCTTAAGTTAATTACAAGAGAGACTCAACAGATGATGGTACATACATACATACATATATATATATAACAAGCAGACACAAAATGCAACATAAGCAATGTCTAGAACATAGCTTTAGGATAAAAGTCTCAAATCAAACATCACGAAGAATACAAGCCATAATCAACCATTCAACATGAAAGGATGTCCAGCTCCCCAGAGCTAGATTCAACTTTGTCCTCGCCATGATCATTGTTGTATTTCACTTCATCAATCAAACAAAACATACGATTAGTCAAATAAGATAGCAACGATAAATTGAATTTCTTACCCTTGTTCAGGTGTTTTTATATTTATGTAACGGGAAACAGTGCTTGAGATATGGAGTTTTTGTAAATTACTCACGACTCTTGCGTTTAGATAACCATAAACGAAGAAGTTAAGGATGAATCTGAACCAGAATAGCTACCAGCTAGATTGGTATTTCAATAGATTGCAGCTCGTTTAGATCTATTATTTTTGTATAATTTAAAAATAAAATAAGCATTACGAGCAGTAACTTATCCGTGAAACAGAGCACGAAAAGAAAGAGTAAAATAACAAACATCTTTTGTTTATTCTTAAACCTTATAAAAGATGCACTCAAAAGTCAAACCTTACCTATGTCTACTAAATTTTCCATCTAAAACATTGACGTAACAATTTGTTATTATTTTTCAACACACATTAGAATGGCGTACAAATTTAAATTTAAATCCACACATATTTTTAATAGACATCCAATACCTCTATCAGAGTTTAAATGACATCTTGTGTGCCTCATCTCAGGGATGTGGTGCATTGCCTCAGACTAAATTATAGAGAGAGAGAGAGAGAGAGAAGAGAGACCGACCTTGGAAGACGGTTGCCAAGGAATCTTTGGCCATTTCTTAACATACTGATATAGGGATGGGCAACGATGTATGCTAACTATCTTTAGAGAGTTTAACTCCTCTAGTCCTCGAAGCTCTGTAAGTTTCTCACACTCGTCCAGGATCACTTCCCTGAGCTTCCCTAGCTTTGACATATTTGGTAAACTCTCAATTTCTCTGCAGCCAGTCATGTTCAGATACTCCAATGTAATTACTTCTCCGAGTCCCTCCAGAAAATGTAACTTCTTACACCCGGAAAGACTCAAATATATCAAGCCTTTTAAGGAGGATAGATCCGGTAGTGATTGCAAGGATGTGCAAAGATGCATCTTGAACCTCTCCAACCGTTTCAATTTTGATAACTCTGATATCCTTTCAAGCGATCCACATCCTTCTATGTTCAACTCTGTTAAAGATTTCATTTTCTCAAGACAATCAAGCTCCACTAATTCATGACACCAAGACACGGACAGAGTTTTCAGCTCCGCAGAGTTTGAAAGATATTGGAAATTCTGAGCAGAAATGCCTGTAACCTTTAATTCTTTCAGATTGGCAGGAAGTTTGGGAATGTGTTGAAGTTTCGTGCAATTCCCAATAAAAAGTCTCTCCAGGTTATATAGATAGCCAATCTCCTCTGGTAATGTCACCATAGATTTGCAAGTAAGTGACAGATTTTGCAATGTAAGGGGGAGCCGGGGGAGAGTTTTAAGAGCATTACAATTAGTCAAGTCAAGGGTCTCGAGACGTCCAAGGGGCCTCATGTCCGCTGGAAGCATCGTAATATTTGTCCGACCCAATTTCAAGGTAGTCAAAAAGTCAAGTCTTCTTTTATTCAAATAGCCATTCCTTCCAAGCTCAGGAAAAACCTCCCCCTTTAAGCTCTTACACTGAGAGGCATCTATAACTTTAAGCTTCCACAACTTTCCAATGGTACTTGGTAGATCCGTTATCTTGGTTTCATCCACAAGAAGCGCTTGCAGATTATCTAGCATTCCAATAGAATCCGGTAAAATTTGAATGCTAGTCTTTGACAAGCAAAGTACCTTTAATGACGTTAACTGTCCAATGGAATGTGGGAGTTCGCTTATTGATTTGCACTCTCTCAGAGACAATAACTTTAGATTCACCAAAGCTCCAACTGAATCAGGGAGTGAGCAGACTCCACTTTGATCTAACAACAACTCCAAAAGGGAAGTCAAACTTCCAATACATTGTGGAATCTGAGACAAAAAGATGCACCGCTTTGCACTGAGCAATTCAAGCTTCCTTAAACCTTCTAAAGTGGGTAATTCTTGCAGACCACTTCCATCAATGTGAAGCTCGACCAATGCTTTCAGACAACTCAGCTCCTGAGGCAAATCATTAAGCCCAGAGCAGTTTTTCAGACTCAAGAAAACCAGTTTTTTGAGATCACCTATTGACCGATCAACAAGGTGCAGCTTTCTACAATTTTCAAGATTTAACCTCTCTAATGCTGGAAATCCTGAAAATTCAGGTGTTTTTGTTAACTGCTGGCATGACTGGAGAATAAGAACTTTCAGTTTGCTGGCCCTCTGCAAGACAGTAGATAAATCAAATAAAATAAGAACTTATCAATTAGGTTACACGAAAGAAGTGAAAGATGTACTTCATGAGACCTGCATTGAGCTCCAACCGTTCCAGTCATCCGTAATACGACTATCCGATAGGTTAAGAATCACTAGATTCTGTGGACACAAATTGGTTGCCTGAAGACTTACGGGGCAATAATGCCAATGCAGCCAACAGAGTTGAGGAAGAAGATGGTGGAAATCTCCCACCATATTTACATTACATAATCGAAGATATCTGAGATTGAACAGATTGATGAATTGGTTGCTCTCAAAGGGGTGGTCCCCTAATCCATCTCCATTTGCAAGGCTCATAGCTAGGATTTTTTTCATTCCCTGTTCCACAAGGAAAGTTAGACAATGATGTTGTAAGAAGATGGTCATATTCAAAAATCAACAAACCATGCTGATGAAATTGTGAGTTCGCTGCCTGACCTCTTGACCACCAAGTATATCTCTTGCTTCTTCGCTTAACCATAACCTACTTCTCTTACCTGGTTCAATGGTGTCTTCCTCTCGAACAAATTTTCTACCAAGTTCTTTAAGTGCATCATGCATCCAAATTTCATTGTCATGTCCAACTTTTATAAGAGACATCGCATGCAGTACTTCAATTCCATTTTCTGGGAAGAGCCCGCTGTATGTTGCAATCCTTTTATCCGTTCCATTAAAAAAACATGCTATGTCCAGAAATAGTTGCTTGTGCTCAAAATCTAATGCATCGTAGCTTATCTTTAGCATGTTGTGGACATCGTGACGTGGTATTTTTTCTAAATTTTCAATGGTACTCTCCCATTCTGTCCTGTCTCTCTTAGAAAGGAATAAAGCCATGACCTCCAGAGCCAAAGGCAGTCCTCCAACCAGGGACACGATCTTCTCGGACAGATGTTCAAAGCCAATAAATGGTGAACTCATTTTAAAGGCATGCTTGCAGAAGAGAAGAAGGGCTTCATCAGACCGCATTGCCCTGACTTCATAAGTTCCTCTCACTTGAGATACATTCAAGACATTTTTGTTTCTGGTGGTAATAATGATCCTGCTTCCCCCAGCAAACCAGTTAAGGTCACCAGCCAGTGCGTTAATTTGATCCCTTTGGCGAACATCATCAAGAAGAATGAGAACTTTTTTGTTTTGGAATCTTCGACCAACCACTCTGATTCCTTCATCAACACTACCAAACTCGCTTTCCGGATTCTCAGTCTTAAAAATGTCAGAAACCAGTTGATTTTGCAACTTTTCTAGACCCTTGTGTTGCATGGACGTGTCATGAATATTTTTGAGAAAGCTGCAGTATTCAAAATGCTCCAGGAGTTGATCATAGATTGTCTCAGCAAGGGTAGTTTTCCCAATGCCTTCCGTGCCATAGATTCCAACTATTTTTACATTACCTGCTCCAACCTGTAACAGTTTCATAACTTCTTCTACACGATCTGCGACTCCAACTAAACCAAGTTGTGTTGTTTTCAGTGCGCTATTAACCATTGAAAGCACTTCATATGCTAAATTTGCCAAATGACTGCCACAATTCCATGTGAAATGGATGCCATTCCATAGAAGAAGAGAAAAGAGATCAATAGTCAAATTGAAGGCAAGAGCAGCTCAGTAAAAATCTGTAGAACACCTAATATGTATTGCAGTAAGCTTTGTTAAGATTTAACATTATCCTTTCACAGTTTAATGCCACTTTGGCTTTGAAGCAATCAGCCATCAGGGCACACATTAACCTAATTAGCAATATTACATGAATCAATTGACAGAATCATGTTCAGTTGAGGTTATAAAAAAAGGCAGTTTCCAAGAATTTTTACCCATGCGTTATTTAATTCCTATATTAAGAACATGTCATTAGTATGGAGAGTTTACGTTCCTGTCGATTGAAAAATATAGTTATTATGCGGCTAAAGACAAACAGCTCCAGGTAACCTCTATTGCAATGTCGAGAGTTTATGTTCTGTAGATGAAATTGCTATGACATTTCTTTTTCCCACACATCAGCAAACAAGTGCGTAACCAATATATGGCATGAAACTGTTTTGGACTTGTAACGATTTACCTAAAGGCATCAGAATTAAGTTCCAATCCCTTCAAGCCTCCAATCTCAGCAAGAGCAGTTCTCCAGTCCTGAACTGTCTTCTCATCATAGCACTTCGAATGCAGTCTGAACGCCTCCTCGTAAGTTCCAGACTGGTGTCTGACTTGATGAGGCGTGACAGAACAGAAAATGGGCAGAATCAACTTATTCCTGCATTTCACCATATGTGCCGCTTCCATTAGAGACCATGCGCTGGAACCGTAGTCTATAGAGAATATCGGTAGACAGATCTGAGACCGAGTGATGGCTTCAAGGTTTTCACCAATCTCTTCTCCAACACCAAGCTCTTTGTTCCCCCTAAAGACACGTAGACCCACCCTACTAAGAAAAGAATACAGATGATCTGCGAACCGTCGTCCAGTATCTAAACCTCTGGAGCTTAAGAAAACTTCGTAGTCATGATATGCTGATAGGTCAGCGAGCGCAGAAGAAGAATGTGGCTCCAGTTGGCCGGCAATACCATCAGTGGGACTTGAGTTGGAGAAAGAAAACATAGTGAAGTAAGTGAATACTGCCGTTTGAATGCATATTTGCCACATCATCAAATCAATAATCTATAAACAATTTCTATCTATAAAGTATAAATTATATCAAAAAGTGCTTTAGAGTGGTGAAAAGTGGCACATTCTGATGGGTTGGGTGGGGAAATTTAACAACATAGTGAAATAAGTGAATGCTGCTGTTTGAATGAATATTTGCTACATTATCAAATCGATAATCTATAAACAATGCCTATCTATGACCGTATCGAGGCGTTCTTTCAAGTCGATTTTTGGTGAAAAGCGGCACATTCTGATGGGTTGGATGGAAAAAAAAAAAAAAGTAGGTGAGGCGGGGGGCGGGGGCGGTTGGAGGAGGAGGGGGAAGAGAGGATATAAAATGTGTTACACACTTTGATTATTTTTAATTTGACTTATTGTTAAATTGAGAAATTGGATTTGTCATCATATACATGTCTATATTACTTAAGCAGTTAGCCTCAAGTTTTGATATCTTTTTTTATCTATCAAAATTGCCCTTTTATAACCATAATTTTTTTTTGTCATTTACTAATTATAATTTTACAATGTATACTTTTATGTTATTTGATTGGAGTTACAAATGTCAATTGCTTAATTCATCATTTACGCTGAAATGGCTACTTCTATATATTGCATTTTTAGCTTTTTGCCACCATTAATTGTGTTTACACTGTTATTATTATTAGTAATTGCAATAGTAATTACATTTATTTATGTTAAATTTAATATCTTAAATATAATGTTTATCCCTTTCTCTTTTTTCTTGCTTTTTGATAATCTCTCTCCATATCTTACTTGCAATGAGATTTCTAGCGTTTTAAATTGTTTTAAGAGTGAGATCATATTGCAAGCCTCCATTTTCAATTCAATCTCATTCAATCCTTCAATCAAATGCTGCCACTATGCAATCGGTGTAAACCCCCACTACATTGATGCTGATTAACAACCTTTGTCTTTTCCTTTTCTAGGTTATGGTAATGTTTAGATTTTTTCTTTTCTTTTGTGTAAACATCTTGGATAGTAATTGGTTTAAGGTTGCCAATGATAAGAATGGACACACCAAAATCTCCAATTTGACTCCAATTGAATTCAGCTTAAAGTTGTTCCCTTTTTTTGCTCCTTCTACTTGTTTTTTTCTCAATTATAATGTCCACTAAGAAGGCATATATAATAAATAGTACAATCATACTATGTGTATTTGCCAATGTGAAAGTACTTTTAAAATTTATAAAATCTTCTTTTTTCTTCTTGAACAATTTTGTTGATTTTTTTTCATGATTCAATTTGTAAATTTCACATCATTATATAGTATGAAGCGGTAATAGAAGCAATATGGATATCAAGATTTCAATTATTTATATGCTTTGATAGATTACTTTATGTTAAGATTTGTAAAATGATTTTTTAACGTATGTAATTTATTTGATCACTATATGATGGCATCAATTCAACACATTTCACTTCAAGAAGGTTAGATTTTTTTGTGCTAATTTGTATTTATTGTATTTTGATACATTAGTTTAGTTTCCTTTGATGTTTCATTTAATTTATGTATTCATATAACATTTTTACTGTAATAACAATTAAGTGATCAATAGCATCTCAATCCTAATTCAACACATAAAATAATCTATTACCAACCTTGTTCCTACATGTATATCTATTTACATTATTTAAGCAGCTAGAATCACTTTTATTGTTTCACTTTTTCTCCATGAAATTCCATTAAATATCCCTAAAAGATTCATATTATTCATTGCCATAAATAAATTATGGATGTTATAGTAAATTTTGTATAAACTTAACTTGAAAAGCCCCATAAATTTTGAAAAACTATACTAAAACCCAAAAAGAGTAATGAAACAATAAGTACTTCTAAGATAGGATAGTAACAAACGATGCTTTCACAATTTTAAAAATTTGAAAAGCTTAACAATAGACAAAAAAAAAAGGTCACTTTAATATATTGATACTAAGAAAGCATACAAAAATAAATAAATAAAAAATTTTAATACTTTTTCTAATTAATTTCAAAACCTACAAATATAAATTATATAAGTACACAAATGATAACCTAATACTTGGTCTAATGTTTTCAAAAGATTTTATATTATAAAATATATAACCATAAGTATGTATTTTACATTGATATGTCTCTTATAATATAAAACATTTACAAAGAAGTGCATCATGAAAAAAGAGTATTTTAATTTCAAAATATAACTATATATCTTATTGTGATATCTAACTTGAAGACCTTTTGAATGCACTTCTATTAACATATCTTTATGTAAAATTGTACTTTTTAAGGTATTTATAATTATATTAATGTAAGACAATGAAAATAAATTTTAAGGTTTTTTAAAAAAGAAATTCCTTTCATACATTAGTATACGATGACCTCATTAACAATGTTAGCCTAACTATGAATATTAAGTATGAGTACAACTAATAGAACTATAGGATCATAGGAGTGCCATGAGAGTCCTAATAATAATTGGAAATAACTATAGAATAAAATAATTATATATAAAGTTATGATATAATAATATCATCATTAATATAAAACTTTAATTTAAACATATTTCAAATTACTAAAACTTCACAAATAAATTTTATAATGGACAAAAGTTTTGGAAAGATTGATAACAATTATTTATAATATATTAATATTACTTTAATAATTTACATATAATGAAAATCTTATAACAAATAACAGTGGACTTTATTTATTAGGTAATTATAACAAATAGGAGATAAAAATCAAAATTTAGATTTAAGATGATTAAATAAAATTTATAAGTGTATATTTATATTCAAAATATTTTATTTAACTTATATGCAAATTTCCATATAAAAATATTGTAGTTTAAATGATCTAACAATATCCTTAATGTGCGGGTTAATCAACCCACAACTAAATATTTTCATATATTTCCTTTCCCTGCTAAAGCCTCTCTCTGTCTCCTCATTTTAATTTTACTCATTGGACTAACCTCTACCATTCTTTCTTTTTCTTCTTGTCTTCCTTCTCTATCATGAATGAAAATTCCCCTCTAAACTTTAAAAATCCATAATTTTCTCATACTAGCTCTAAATAAAAAACCATAGGCACCAATATTATCCTTGGAAAGAATACATTGCATTAAGACCACACTTGCTAAGTGAATATCAAACTCAAATTTTGGGTTAAATTTACACAAATTAAATAATTTGTGGACTTGATTTCTATTTCAAATTTTGGTGAGTTTAGCTACTAGAAAAATTTTGTTATTCTTTTATTGCTAGGTGAAAGATACAAATTTACGCAACTTCCCAAGGTTTATTTTGAATTTTGAAGTTAAAAGATTGAGGTGAGTGGGAAAGTCAATGATATACTACAATGTTTGTATAACGTTTGAATTATTGTTGTGTATATATGTATTTCTTGCTTGGCAACTATTGTGGATGTTGTGTTTATTATTGTATTGGAGTTTGAAGTGGTGGGATTTTGGTTAAGAAGTGAAACATTCGTAATAAATAAAAGAAGTCGAGATGGAGGTTGAATACCATCAAGTTGGTGTGAAAAACACCATCACCACCCTAACGGTTAATGAAACAAAAAAGGTTGGAAATTTGGGTGAAAACTGGCTTGATGGTGCTTCGAAGCATTGGCTTGCTAGTTCCCTTATTGTGTGTGCATGTGTATTGCATGTTGTGTGTAATTGTGTTGTGTGCTGTGTAATTATGGCTATATATGTATGTGTGTATGTGTGTGTGTGTGTGTATAAACTAAAAAGACTTAGGAAATGCATGTTGAACAAACTTACCTTAAGTATGGATGGGCATGTGCCTTTATAGTTATAAAAGTTGGGTGTTGTGATGATTAAGGAATTAAATGAGTGGTTAATATGATGGGATAAGTTGAGGATGTTGGAAGAGTATACATTCGATTACCTTTGTTTTTTCTTCGGATGTAAATACTGGGTGTATGCTTGGTTGCCTTGATTTACTCTTGAATGAAGATTCTTGAACACTTGAGTAATTGGATGAATCTATCATTGCCAATGAATGAGAGTAGTGGATGCTTTATGATTAGTTGATTTAATGATTGATGGAATTGGGTTGTAATACGCTATGGTTAGTTTGGCCTTATATGTTGATTTATTGTGAAGCTTTATTTCTTTATCATTTATTTGTCTTATTTGATTTATTTTAACTTGTTGATCACCTAAAACTATATTGACATAATGATAATCAGCTAAAATAAAATCCACCATGCATTGCAATGTATTAAAGGCCATAACTACCATAGGATATGCAAGAAGTAATCAATTAAGGATTACTAAGCAACTTGGAGCTTGTTGCACCTTTGGTAGAACCTAATTAAGGGTCCTACTTGTCCTTGAGAGTTTGAGTACTCATAGTGCATTTAAGGCACTTAGAGCTTGAGATTGAAAAGTCTTAAGATTAAGTGAGAAGATGGAAATTAAGCAAGATGAGGTACCCGAGTGTTAATGGTTATGAGAACTCTTAACCTAAGGTTAAGGAAGACGTTAAACCTTAGGTATCATGTTGGTTACCAAAAAACCAAGTGCACTGCTTGCATTGCATATGGTTGTACGTATATAGCATATAGTTGAAAATTTTCTTGCTATTGCTGGTGCATGTGTAGTATTGAGAGTATTACTCTTCTATCTCACTAAGTCGTGGTGTGCTCACCCCTAAATAGATTGTTTTATAAGAAACTTCATAAAAGTTTGGGATGGGATAAAATATGATGTGATAAGAGCTTTTAGAATCAAGAATGATAGAGTAAGATTTGTCTTAATAGATTCTTTAGGTGTAATCTTATTCGTAGGAACTCAGTGTGGAAATCAAAATTGTGAGACTTAGAATTGTTTTTCCATTTTACTGTTTTGGTAAGGAATTCCAATTCTTTCAATCTTGATTAACTGTGAAATATGGGAATATATAGTTATTTTTTATTATATGATTATATGTAAAATGATTAATTGTAATCACCTAAATAACTTTTAGTTGAAACTTCTACACTCCTTTTTAGTGTGTGACATGACCCCATCTTTCCATTTCTTATCTCTTCTTTTTTCTAAGTAATTACTATAGTTTTACATCCATGAGACCATGATAAAAAAAAAAAAGAACAATATTATGATCATCATAAGGTTATTACTATCTTTAGTTAATAATTAGTGAGGTTTACCTTTATGGTTATTATCTTATCATTTTGTACTCAATATGCATAATTGGAGGACAATATGAGCTAAAGGAACTACTATCCTAAAAGTAGAGGCAAAATTGTGTTACCTCATAATATTTTTAACTTAAAAAGTCTTTTTTAATTAAGAAAAAAGTTATATAAGTAGAACTTAATTAAATTAAATCATATTTTTGTGTAATTCAAAGAAATGAATTATTTAAACTGAGAAGTTAAAAGGTCAACAACTTAATCTAAGTGGTAAATAAAGATAAAGGATTCTTTTTTACTTTTCCTCAATTTTATGCAAGAAAAATGTTCATATTCTAAATTAAAATGCTCATTGCAAGATCTACAAATATAGTTAATGCATCAAAATTATAAAAAGGTGCCACTAGTATGTGTTAATTGCCATTACAGAAAGATAGTATACCATTTGCTTATTAAATTCATGTAGAAAAGGATTAGGTAAGGACATTATAGTAAATTGCTCTTGAAAATTATTGTTAATGTTTCCACTTTTTCAATTTGTCTATTTAAGAAATCCACCTAGTAATTGTAATCTTTTGTATTTTATTTAAGCATGATACATGGCGCATTGTTATCACCATAATGAATTGAGAGTATAATAGTTTAGGTGATATCAAAGTATAAGGTTTTAAAACATACTAAGACACGGTTAGAATAGTGAGTTTAAAGGTGGGAATCTTGTGGGTTTGATACTTAAGTTTTTCTCTTTTCTTAATTTGCTAGACTTAAATAAACAAGATAATTAACCAAGACTTAAATGTAAACTGCTAGTGTATCTTGTCTTAAATGTGAATTAAATATATCTTGTTTAATGTTGAATCAAAGTTGATTGTTATTATCAAAATGAATATGCATGTTCAATTGGACTAAATGATAATAAAACAAATAAAATAAGGACAAAGATTTGAGAAGTCCCATGCCAATACTAGTAAATAAAAATGATGATGTTATCATGATCCAATAGAAAATAAAATGGGATTAGGATTAGTTAATTAATATGTTTAATCTGGAATGACTAATAGATACACTTAATAATAGGAGTAATAAACTTAGGATTCACAAATCCCCAAAAATTGAAAATAGGAAGCTTAGGAAATCCCCACCTACACATGGCTAGAAAAATACTTAAGACTTTAATATAGAAATTGCGGGTAGGAATAACAACATTAAAATTGGATAAATAGTAATACATTTAAGCCCTCTCCTAAGGGTATCACAACATGTTATCCCACAAAATGGTCCAAAAATGATTAGAATAAGGAGATAAGACTTACTCTCATAAAATTGAAATGATTAGGTCAAATATCGTCGAGATATAGATAAGAGGAATAATGGGGAATTAGGCAAAGTATATGGATACATGATCATTATAATATTAAATCTCTAATGATGTATAAATGTGTATCGGATTTTCCCTTCAACCTCCTATGGAGGGTAACACTAAAACCATAAGACAAAAAGGAATAATGATGCTAAAATCGATCAATGGTCAACTATGGTACCTCTAAGTTGACCAAAACATCCGATGTATTCACAAGGATTCAAATACATCATCAAAGTGAGAAATTATGAAACAAAGAATAAAACTTATTCCAAATATTCCAGAAGCTAACAAATGTCCATCTTGATCAAACTTTCCCCTATAGACGGTGATGCTACCTTGCCAAAACAACAACTTCGTATGACAATGACAAATACTGTGACTATAATGAACCACTTGCAGATATCTCAAAAAGGGAGTGACAAATATAATTTCAAGTGCAACAAACGATGACTTTAACACAAAATAGCAAAACTTAGTCAAATGTCCAAAAGCAAGGCAAGACCATCTTAACCACTCTCCCAAAAGACGGCAACATAGACTTATAATGACAAATATAGTAAACAAATAGTGATAAAAAGGATCAAATACTCCCAAAACAAAGTAAGATATCTCACCGAATCTTAAAAGGTAAGTAGTGACACAATAATGATAAAAGCAATATGAGAGGATAATATGGCCTTGCAATAATAATAAAGGATAAAAGATAATCAAGTTAACACGTATGCATATGAATTAGATGGAATGGCGAATCAATGACCATCTCTCCCTTGTGTCGAGAAGTTATGCCTTGGTTAGTCTCATGTTATGTCGTGTAATGTTGAGGCGGGTTGTCAGTCAGTTTCATCGAGTTAGATCTTCCAGCATCCTTATTGAGTCAAAGTTGGTGAAAGGTTGAGGTTTGCCAACCATACCCTTATTGGTATCCCTACTAATTCAAAAAAAAAAAAAATACTTGACCTATAATAAAAAGGATGACAAAGGGCTACTGAATAGCAAAATCAATCAATAATTGTAAATAATGAATAATAATCAATTTCAAAAAGGAATTATACTGAGACTAAACATCTAAATCCTTAGTCCTTAACACAATGACATTAGCAAATAGAAAATTAATCGCCTTGTTAATCATAAAACACAGGAGAAAATTTGCTTAACTAAATTGATGATTAAACTTAACCTTAAAAAGATGATAGACATTATAGTGACAAATCAAATTTAAAGGAATGAAATCCCAAAACACTAAATTTTGTAACAATAACTAGTAACTAAATTAAGAAAAACATGTGTGCATTGCTTTGGTTTTAGAAATTTTGTGCTATCTTCCAATTCTTCGTGCCGCTAATAGTAGTGACTCCTTATAGAAAAAAGGTATGGTAGTAGAAAAGTTAGGATTGGAAGTATCCATCTTAAGGTCATAATAATACTAGACAATAAGAGGTGAAATATGAAGGTTACTTGAGAATAGCAAATGGAATTGTAGAAAAAAAAATGGAAACCTTATGGATACAAGTTGGATAACTAAATTAAGAATATCTTTGGAGATCATAACCATGCTTTAGGAGAAATTAAAGAAAATTAGGGAGACTGTCAAAACGAATGAATCAATAAATTGGTAAGATTTGACAAAGGATAGATTTTGGGAGATCTACATGTATCAATAAATTGATAAATGGTGTAAAGTAAGCAATTGAGAACAATAAGGAAAATGTGCATTATGCATATGAATGGCGGATAATGGAGATTGGAGTCCAACTCAAATCTATTTGGAATGTAGATTATTCTAAGTTGAAGAATATGAAGAATCCATAAGCAAATCAAGTGAGAATATTGAAGAAGAAATGCTCAATGTTATCAAAAACCCCAAATTAATGAATAAGGTCAATTGAATTAAAAAGAAAATTTTGAAGTCAATTAAAAGATGATTTACAAAATGTAGGACCAAATTATTGCAAAATGACCCTTAGCATGTAGGCCTATATGACATATCTTTGTATGTATTTGCATTACTATATATTGAACTCTTATGACTCACTTCTCTTTTCTTTTTCAAGTCAAAACTGTCCAATGGATCTATCTTACAAATTTCTAAGTTTTTGCTTTGATGAGAAGTATAGGGATGAGTTTGCAAGCATAAATTATGCGGATTATTTTTACTTTTTCCTTTTGACATAGACTTAGTTAATTTCATTTTAGTATTGTATATATATTTATAAAAACTGCCTATAACTCTATGGCCTATTTACCTATATTTATATTTTGTGAGCTCTTTAAGCCCAATGACTTAGTTATCTATTGCATTTTCCAAATTTGATGAACCTCTAAAATGTCTTTCAAAATAAACAAAATGTCAAATATTTTAAAATTTTAATAAACAATTTCAAGATTCTGAAACTGATTTGAAAATCCATTTAGTAATTATAGTCTTATGTATTCTATTTAAGTAAGGTATATAGCAAATTATCATCATCATAGTGAATTAGAGACATGATAGGTTTTTTAAGAGGTAAGGCTTATGTTCTTCTTTGCATTTCTTTGATTTCAAAATAGAAGTTTCTTTACTGCTTAAAGGAAAGGAAAAAAGAAAAGAAAAGAAAGGGAAAACCACATTCAATCCATGTTTGTTTATTATTTGATAAACTATTTTATATTTCTTGTAAATCCATTCTAGCGCCTCTCAACTAAATTGATTATAAATTTGACAATGCTATGATTATTTAGATAATTGCTTAAGGAAATGTAACATAGTCTAGTTGGCCAACAAAAAAAAAAATGGAATTTATAATTCTATACATAATAATGGTGGGATTTTACTAAATATCTCTAGGAAATTTGAAAAAAGAGAGACAGAAAGATAAGCAATTTTAAGAAATTAACTTATGGAGAAATTATTAGATATATGTACTAATGAAAAAATAAAATAAAATGGTTCTAAATTATAAGAGTAGGCGTCATCATCACAAATAATAAGATGTATAAATGTGTAAGATTATATTATATTATGACAAAAATTTACAGCAATACATTGCATATTAAACTGCGGTGACGAGCGATTATAATCTTAATTACATAAATAATCTTCCGTTTACAAATTTTTCACTTTTTCTTCTTATCTAGTATCTTGAGCATACGGAGAATAATATAAGTAATTGATTAGGTCCTTATCGTTAGACTCATAATTTGATCTAAGCACATAACAAGATTGAATTAAAAATAAAAAATAAAAATGAAATAGAGAAAATGCACAATGTCAAAAATACTAGTAGAATCTTGGGTGGTTTTCTTTTTCAATTTTATAAAATTTGAGGTTATTAAATATTAGTAATGTTTTTTCATCCTCAAAAATTGGGGATGATTTTGAAATTACTGCCTAAACTTTAAGAGCATTTTCAAATACGAACCTGATATTTAAAGTAACTAAATGTCATAATTAATCAAATTTTTACTTACTAAATTTACTGACGTATTTTTAACTTGTATTGTTTAGATTATAAATATTTCCCATGTTATCTTATAAAAGTAGTAAATTTAAAAAATTAAAGTTAAATTGGATATAATATTTATCATATTAAAATTCAAACTTAAGATAAAATTTGATAACCAAAAGTAATCACAAACATGCATGTAAAGCTATAAATTATCAATCTCTCTTTCAATTGGACTTCGTTAAATTAATTATTATCATATGTTTTTTTTAATAAACTTTTCATATGTTCGCAGATTGTAGTTATAATTTGTTTGGAATTATCAAAATTTTCAGAAGCGGTAAAAATAGATAATTCCGATACATTTTCAAAACTTATATTGCAGATTTATTATGTCTAATAAATATAAATATATATATATATATTAGTGTAACGAAGAAGCTACCATCCGTATATATGAATTGTAAATACACTGATACATTCAACGGGCCGATTCGGCACATTTTCAAACCGAGACATGATACAAATATCAAAAATCTTGACATGAAAAATATACCGGATATAATTCAATAATAATAATAAAAAAAAATAACCTATTGGTCTTCAATTATATCGAGCACATTTTTCATGTCAAGATTTTCAGCATATCCCGTTTAATAAGAAATTGAGTTAGATTCGGATTTGAGAACCCTTGCAAAAGCCTGTGCAAGTGCAATTGCATCTGAGTTTGAGATGTGGATTCTCTTTTTTTTTTTTTTTCTCATAGTTTTGTGGAGTTAAAAGGTCGTATCATACACGTAATTTTACAGAAATTATTGCAATTATCTTAGAAAAAGTAATAAGTATAATTAAAGCAAAAAGAATAACAGGTTTGAGGGAAAAATAAAGAAAGAACAAAGAAAAGGAAAGGAGTAAAGATAATAATAATAATAAAAAGACTGTTATATCATAAATCCCTAGTGGGATTCCTGCTGGGTTCCTTATTCGAACAAACACGAACAATTATCAATAAAAAATATTATGTATGTTTATATTTATATATTTATAATATTGAAGCGCAAAAAATTGATTTTAGTGTCATTTTATCAATAAATTATTTCAATTACTCTTTTATCTCTCAAACTATTAAATATTAATTTTAGTTATCTAATAAATTTTCTTTACTTTAATAATTTTTAAATAAGAAGATTAAATTTCAGCAAATTAAGTAGGAAAATCGGAAGGTTTTAATCCGTTATGTTAATTTTTATATTTAACATATATTATCTTTGATCACTTTTATCTTAATAGCACGCATCAAGATGTGTACCCTTCTACCTATAATGATGCATCAATGATTACTCATCATCAACTTTTAATACAGAACATAGATAGATTAAACGCATCGCCAATTACAAGTTCTAAACTCAAATAAAACCTACTTAGGAAAAAATTACCGTGCCAGATTCCGAACCAAAAAAAAAAAACGAAAAGAAAAATAAGAATATAAGAAATAACAAAAGAGTAGAAAAAATCCAAACAAAATTAAGTTAGAATTTAACAGTTTTCAATATGGGTAAGAGCCTACAAGGTAAGGTAGGTAGAATATAAGGTTTACTATGCTCTAAATCATAAATACAGGTTTTCAAGTTTTGAAATTAGAACTTACCGTTAACATACGGAACCATTCCAAAACATATAACCTTTAGGACTAATAATGTAAAGTGTATTATGTAAAATTTATAAAGTTTTTTTTCTTTTTATAATATAAATTTTTTTAGATAAGTTACCCAACAACTCATCAATTTTTTCATATTTCCAACTTATATATTTATGATCTAGCTCCAACAATTTAATTTCAATCACATAAGTCTCACAAAGGCAAACATTGTGTTAATTTGAAAATATTATATTTTATTATGTTTAATATTTTTAAATAAGAACTTTCATAGGAGAGTACACTAGAATTTATGCCTTTGTATACCATAGAATAAGGGTTTTAGAGTAGGCACATAGAATAAAGATGCAGTCCCTTGTACTCTACTAAATGGAAGAAGGTTTTAAAAAATTAAAACCGAAACCTATCATGTGACCCTCTATATCTACCCTAAAGTTATCTAACCATAAAGAATAGAATAGGTTACAAGTTTTAATAAAATTACCAGCTTATCCTTAAACATAATATCTTGGGATCCAGGTAGAGTTTCCAACTCCAACCTACTATGTTTGGAAAGTCTGTGCTACACTTATGGATCCATTTTCTTTGTATTATTTCAGTTTGAAATTAGATATCTATATAGTTTATCCTATCTGCGCATGGTATTAAATATATTAAGTACAATAAAACTATTAAAAATGATAGTAAAAGTGACTAATATGATTATGGTATCAAAGATGATTTGGTAAGAATAAGATCGAGAAGTATATATTTGATTATTTCTAAAATAAACAGTTTTGGAAAAATTATTTATCTGTCAGAAAAATATGTTTCCTCTAGTTTTTAGGTGTATCTTAGGTATTACATTTTTTAATGGGAGTATATACATTTTTACCTTTACCATTATGAACTTTTAAGCTTTTTCAAAAATATTAAAACATAGCTCAGTCATGCACGGTAAAATATATCGTAGATTTAAAAAAAATTATGCTAGAAGTGCAAGATAGATTATATATGGTATAAAATACAGCATATTTTGGAATTCGGAACTTGTCAATATATGAGATACGTGTTCCCATGCAGGCTACCCATGACCACAGAGAGATGGCCTTGGCCTATAACCTATCATGTGAGAGCATGTATGCATATATATATATATACCAACCTAAAATGTACCGGCATTATAAACACCCGGCGATATTGTTTCCTCATGGACATGGGTAGCGTAGGAAAAATTTCCTGTGTAGACAAGATGCTCTGGTTGAAAAAGTAAGTGGCTCCGCAATTTCAATGGCCACAATGTGGTTCACTTGGTGCATGGAAAAAGATTTTGCGAGAATAAATTCTAGAGAAAGAGAAAGAGAGAGAGAGTGTACCTTGGAAGACGGTCCCATGGAATGTCTGGCCATTTCATAACGTACCGATGTAGGGATGGAGAACTATATATGTGGACTCTCTTGAGAGATTTTACTTCCTCCAGTCCTTGAAGCTTCGCGAGTTTGTCACAATCAGCCATCCGCAGTTCCTCAAGTTTCCGTAGCTTTGATAAATTTGGTAAGCTTTCAATTTCCTTGCAGCCACTAATGTTCAGATGTTCCAAGGACTCCAGTTCTCCCACTCCCTCCAGCACATGAAGCTTCTCACATTCGAAAAGACTCAGGTACCTCAAGCTTTTCAAGGCAGATAGACCAGGTAGTAATTGCAGGGATTCGCAATATTGCACTATGAACTTCTCCAAGTGCTTTATCTTTGATAAGTCTGATAACTTTTCGAGGGATCCACATAACGCTATGTTCAACTCTGTTAAAGATTCTAATTTATCAAAACCCTCTAGCTCGGCTAACTCATTGCACCGTGTAACAGTCAAATTATTCAGGAATTTTAAGCTGCCAAGGCCTGGGATTTTTTTGAGTTTAGAGCAGGAAGAAATTTCCAATTTCAGCATTTTTGTGGAATTTGAAAGATCTGGGAAATTTTGAGCAGAGATGCCTTTGACCTTTAATTCTCTGAGACTGGTAGGAAGTTTGGGAATATGCTGAAGTTCTGTGCAATTTTCGATTATAAGTCTCCTGAGCCGAGATAGGGTGTCAATCTCCTCTGGTAATTCACTAATCCTCGTCTCGATTATCCTCAATGCCTTCAGCTTAGACAGCTTCCCAATATCCTGGGGAACTTCGTTGAGTTTATGACATCTCACAAGGCCCAACTCCTCCAAATTTGCCAGATTTGAGAGATTTGGGACTCTTACCATTGGTTTGCAAGTAACTAACAGACATCGCAGGCTACTAGGGAGCTCTGGAAGAGAATGAAGCTCATCACAAGCAGTCAGGTCAAGGGTTTCAAGATGCAAAAACCTGCGAATGCTCGCTGGAAGCATTGTAATTTTTGTGTGACACAATAGCAATGTTGTCAAAGAGCGTAGTCTCCCGAGCTCTGGAAAAATTTCTCCCTCTAAGTTCCTACAATAAGAGGCATCTACGATTTTAAGGTTCTCCAACATTGCAGGGGAACTAGGTAGATTCACTATTGTGGTTTGACTGACAAGAAGCACTTGCAAATTACTCAACTTTCCAATAGAGTCCGGTAGAGAATGAAGATTGGTCTCTGACAAGCAAAGTTTCTCTAATGATGTCAACTCTCCAATGGAGTCCGGAAGTGCACAAACTCCACTTTTATCTAACGACAACTCCAAAAGAGAAGTCAAATGGCCAATAGATTGTGGAATTTCAGATAATGACTTGCACCTTTTTGCACTGAGGATCTCAAGCTTCTTTAAACCTTTTAAATTAGGTAATTCTTGTACACCACTTCCATCAATGTGAAGTTCAACCAATGCTTCCAGTTCACCCAGCTCTTGAGGCAATGATCCCGTAAGCTTGGAGCAGTCTTTCAAACTCAAGAAAATCAGACTTTTTTTAAGTTTCCCTATAGATGGGTCGACAAGAGACAGACTTTCACAGTCTCCAAGGCTCAATCTCTCCAACGATTGAAACCTAGAAAAGTCTGGTGTTTTTGTTAAATTTTGGCAGGATTCCAGAATGAGAACTTTTAGTCTGATGGCCATCTGCAAAATGATGAAACAACTGAATATGACTATACGAGAACTTTTCAACGTAAATAGGAAAGATGTAAAAGATGAACAATGTGACACCTGTCTGGAGTTCCAGCCGCTCCAATCATCAGTAATATTACTTTTGGAGAGGTCGAGAATCACTAGGTTCTCCCAATACAGGCTGGTCGCTGTCAGTTCTACAGGGCAACAATGCCACTGTAGCCACTTGAGTTCGGGAAGACGAAATTGGAAATCCCGAGCAATATTGCCTTTGCTTATTCGGAGGAATCTTAGGTTTGGGAGTTTCATGAACTGTTCTCTCGTAAGGCCACAGTCCATTAATCCAATTTCATAATCAAGGTTGATAGCTACAATCTCTTTTGATCCCTGTTTCACATATTGAATTAAGTGGTTGCTAAGGAAGTGTATGCAATGTTTCAAGATAAGAGCAGATGAGGAGTGAAGTTTGAAATTGACATTATACCTGCTGATATTGAAGCATGCGCATTGCATCTTCACTAGACCATAGCCTACTTCTTTCACCCGGCTTATTGTTTTCTTCTAGTACAATTCCCCTGCCTAGGTCTCTAAGTTGGTCATGCATCCAGAATACATTATCATCTCCAACTTTTATGAGAGACATTGCAAGGAGCACTTCAACTGCAGCTTCGGGAAAAAAGTTGCAAGATCCCCACATGTATGATGTGATCCTCTTATCCGTCCCAATAAAAAAACATGCTATGTCTAGAAATATCTGCTTCTGCCCGAAATCTAAGTCATCATAACTTATTTTTAGCTTGAATTTGACATCCTCATTAAGTACTGTTTGTAGCTTTTTAGAGGTCTCTTTCCATACTGCTATCTTGCGTTTTGTAGAAAGGAAAGATCCTATGACCTCTAAAGCCAAAGGGAGTCTTCCTGTTGTTGCTACTATTTCCCTGGATAGATCTCCGTAGTTATCAGCCGGTGAATCCCTCCAGAAAGCATGCTTGCAAAATAGAAGAAGGGCTTTATCAGAAGGCAATGGCTGGACTTCATAAGTTCTTGTGACTTGAGATACATCCAAGACATCTTTTTTTCTGGTAGTAATAATGATCCTACTTCCTCCAGCAAACCAATTAAGATCAGCAGCAAGTGCATTCATTTGATCCTTCTTGTCAACATCATCGAGAAAAATGAGAACCTTTTTGTTTCGAAATCTTTGACTAAGCACTCCAATTCCTTCATCAACATGAGCGAAATCAGGTTGTAGATTTTCAGATTTTGAGATGCCACAAAGCAGTTGAGTTTGCAGCTTTTCAACACCCTTTTCTTTCGAGGACATTTCACGTACATCTTTGAGGAAGCTGGAGTACTCAAAATGCTCCAAAAGTTGATTGTAGACTATTTTGGCAAGAGTAGTCTTACCAATGCCACCGATACCATGAATTCCAACTACCCTGACATCATTAGACCCAACTTGGATCAAATCCATAATTTCTTCTACACTGTCTTCCACTCCAACTATAGAGTCGCTTACAACAAGAAAAGCCTTCTTCAGTTCCCGCCAAACCTTTGAAACCACTAGCGTTACTAAATCTCCCTCGTTTCTGTCACAACAACATTCGAAATGGATGCCATGCCATATAAAAGCAGAGTAAATATATCATTAGTATGGATACCTCATATGTCTAATTGCACAAAGCTTGACTAGCTCGGAAAAGAGGAAGCGGTGACAGTCAAGAATAAAAGCTCAGAGTAATACTAGCAAATAAGTAAAACAACCAAAGAAAACAACGTATAATTTAGTAGTTCCATTTCAGTAGGGGATCGATTACCCGTTGGTTGTTTTCTGCAATTCCCATCCTTTCAAGCCTGCAATCTTCTCAAGAGATTCTCTCCACTCCAGAATTTTCTTCCCATTACATTTGCGACTTTTGAAATTCTTTTTTAATGCTTTTCCAAAAGCTCCGGACTGGTCCTTAACGTCATCAGGCGTGACATCATAGAAAATGGGAAGAACCAACTGTTTCCTCTCGTTCATGCACTTCACTACGTGGGCCACTTCCATGAGGCACCAATTGCTGAGAGCATAGTTTTTCGAGAAGATGGGTATGAAGATCTTAGACTGATTGATGGCTTCAAGAAGTTTTCCACCAATCTCTTCTCCAACGTGAAGCTCTTCATCATCTAAAAAGACCCGTATACCAGCGTCCTTAAGTTTAGTGTAGAGATGACTAGAGAACGTTTTGCGGGTATCTGGGCCTCTGAAACTCAAGAACACTTCGTAGTCATATTTCGATCCACCGACGTCAGAGGAACAGGACAATGGATCCGAGCTGTCGGCGTTGACAGAGGTCGTCTTGGCATCAGATGTTTCACCCGAGGCAGTGTCTGTTCTGTTCTTCAGCTTCATCAGAAAATAGCCCCCCATAACAGCTAAAAAGACCGACCATGGTGGCATCAGATTAACGCCGTTCATTGCGATGTGATTGTGACACGCGATTACTCCTCTTAGAGATTGATCGCTCTAGATTCTAGTTTGCAGGCAAGTGTGTTAAGGGAGAGGTTGAGTTGACTTCACAAACAGAAGGGGAGAGACGTTTTTATTCCGTTCAATAGCCCCCATTAGTTTATGTGGTGTAGCTCCGCTGGACCGATTTCAGTATAACCGGATGAACCTCATAAATATGACGGGTGCTCGGGATATCTTTACTTAATATTAGTGTATTTATATACACAAATAAACTAGGAGAAAAGGCATGCGAAGTGCTTCTATTTTTAGATTTAGATAATTTAATATAAAAAATTTATTTATTTATAATTTAATGCCTAATAGAAATATTATATTTACTCAAATGTGAAACTTCATATACTAAATTATAAAAATAAAAAAAAATAAAATTTTAGATATTAAATTATCTAAATTCAAAAATATAAATATTGTATTTGCCACTATCTCTATAAATTAGCATATATCTGTATTATTTAAGTTGTAGCCATATATTTGGTGTTTTTAGTACTTTTGTAATTTTATTATATATAATTTTACAATCCTACAATAGTCAATTGCTTGCATAAACCATTTTTACACTATTTTCCCTCTTCCCTAATTTTAGAAGCAATTACATATACCTTCTATTTTAGAAATCTTCTTTTAAATTTAATTTAGAGGAGAAAAAATCTCCATAAGAGCATATATATTAAACTAAAACCAGCAAATATAGTCTATACAGTAAGTAAAAGACCAAACACAGCAGCTTGAGTTGCAATAGCAAGAAGCAACCATAAAATAGTACAACATTAGCCTACAGTTGGCTAAATAAACAAGAAGTTTACTTCGAGTTTAGAAACAACAGTAATTTATTAGAAGGTCTTCCCAAAAAAGATTTGTCCATCTTTAGGCTCCATAAAGAGTGAGCTAATTCATGGGCTAAGTGATTGTAGCTCCTTCTCATCCAAATTGTCTTCACCTTCTTTAGTGTCTAAATCAATTCCTTGCAAAGAGATACAATTGAAGGTGAAAAAGGAGAGATTTTATCCTCAATTATCCATTTATGAGCTTCTTTCATCAGTCTCAAGCACCAATATAGTGCCTATAGTTCTGCCTCAAGGGGTGTGACAATGAATACTTTTTTCATAAATCCTCCTAGACAAGTCCCCTTCGCATCTCTTACTATGCTGCTAATTGCCCCCATAGATTGTCCCTTTTGTATGAAGGCATCACAATTGAATTTAATCTAGTTCTCAAGGGGTGGCATCAATCCTCCCGTAACTTCCAAAATCTTATGCCTATTTTCCTGTCTTCTACGTACCCATTTGCCCTTGCCTTGTAAAGTTTTACTTTGAAAAATTCCCTTTACATATGTTACAAGATCTTTCCACTGTCCCTACTTCGGATTTGTCAATTAGAAGGTTTGGTTCTAGTCTAGATATTAGGGTTATTTTCCCTTGTTTACCTATGATGATTATTTAGGGTTCAAGCTCATTGGAGAGAACCCGACAATCTCTTACGTGTTAATCACATAGTGTTTTAGTTAGATATTGAAGCGATTTTCATTGATAGAGAGAACTCCTTTTTGTACAATACATTTGTAGTTCTCGTTTTTCTTCTTCCCCACTACTTCTTGGTAACGTCTCACTGCTCTTCGATAACTTCCTTACATTCCCTGCTGCCTCCACACATCCACTAAACGGATACCTACTATTGATGTATCCTAACAGACTATAAGACACAGATTACAACCCCATACACAATACATAGATTACAAGGACACCACATAGTACATAGTGAACTGATCACATAATCTTAGGACCACTAACACAATACACAACAAACTAAGACACTAGGCAACTTCCAATTATGTAAGGATCTTCCTTCTTCGAGAATACACATGTGCAAAAGGTATTATCCCTTCCTGTGAACATGAATTAATGTCGTGTGTAACATTTGTTCCCTCCTCAAGAGTGCACGTGACCTCACACGCAAAGGCAAGATACCGTTGGATGATCATTTTAGCTATTTCCCATGATGCTTCAACTAGTGAATAATGTTCCCAATGAATTAGAAATTTTAGCTGATTCTTGGTTTACCTTGTCTCCAACACAGCTTCAAGACATGGAACCACTACATCTTACTGCATTGTTTATAGGATTTGGGGCCCTGTTGCAACTCTTTCAATTTTTTTTCCAAATAAGAAACAAGGAAGGCAGGATGGATTTCACTTGAGGAGGTAAGATAAGGTAATAGGCTACTATACCCACTTAAGCTTCTACTGGGAAAGGGCCATAGAACTTTGGCACAAGCTTTTGATTGCACTTATGAGCCATTGACATCTGTCTATAACGTTGTAGACAAAGCCAAACCAAATCCCCCACCTGAAATTGTACTTCTTAGTGTTTTTGTCATAGTGAGCTTTCATGGTTGCTTGAGCCCTTGCTAATTTCTGTTGAAAAATAAGACCTAATCCCTTTCACTTAACACGAGCTCCACTACTTCTAATTTGGCCATACTTGAAAAATAAGACATTAGTCGGGGTGATGCTCTACCATACACCACTTTGAAGGGAGTTGCCTTCAACGTCATATGAAACCCAGTATTGTAACAAAACTTCGCTCAGGTGATCCATTCCGTCCACTTTTTAGGTCAATCTCCCGTAAAGCATCTCAAGTACATCACAATGGTGCGGTTTACCACCTCGGTTTGTCCATCACTTTAGGGATGGTAGGAAGAGGAGAAAGCTTATTGTGTTCCTTAGAATTTGAATAACTCCTTCCAGAATACACTCATGAAAGTTGCATTACGATCACTTACAATAGACTTAGGCATCCCATGTAATTTAAAGATGTTATCAAAGAATATGTGGGATGTTGAAATGGCCATATAAAGACGACTAATAGGCAGAAAATGTGGATACTTCGAAAATCTACCAACAACAACAAAGAGGACTAATTTTCCATTGGAAAGGGGCAATCCTTCCATAAAATCCATGGATATATCAATCCATACTTGGGTTGAGATTAGCAAGGGCTGCAAGAGTCTTGTGGGTTGTAATTACTAAGTTTTACTTTGCTAGCAGATTTCACAAGCTCGTATGAATTGTTTCACTTGTTGTTTTAGGCCCTTCTAGTTAAAATCCCTTATAACTCGATGGAGAGTTTTCTAATAGCCTTTATGATATAGAGAATGGAGGCACTCAAGGATCATAACACAGAGTGTTGATTAGGGAAGTAAATAAACCCGTTTTTGAAAAAATACCAACCCATCCTTTACTAACCATTGTGGACCGAGATCTCTAGTTTCTATATTTAATTTAAGCTATTGTAATTCCTAGGTTTTGCTAACTTCCTCCCTAACTTGTTTGAAAAATTAGAGCTAGGGGCCGTAAATGGCCAACAGACAAGCTATATCTTCTTCCTTCCAAAAGAGTAGGTCTATAACCTTACTCTCATGCCCCACTTGATATTCTATCTCAAAATCAAATTCGAGTAGCTTACTAATCCAATGTTGCTAGGGAGAAGTGGTCACTCGTTATTCTAGCAAGTATTTTAAGCTATAGTGATTAGTTTTGACCAAAAAAAATTATTCCCCACAAGTACGGTCTCTAATGGTGCATTACCTTTGACAAGCTAATCAGCTCCTTTTCTTATGCTGCCAATTTGAGATGTTGTCTTGCGAAGGGTCAGCTAAAACAAGAGATAGGTTGCCCATGCTATTGGAAAACTGCACTTACACCTCCTTTAGATGCATTACACTACACAATAAACATTTGAGAGAAATTTGGTAAGGCTAGTATTTGAGCTTTGGTCATTGCTGTTTTCAACCTCTTAAACGCTACATTTGCCTCCCTGGTCTATTGAAAATTGTTTTTATAGAGCATCCTCATCAAAGGTTCTACGATCTTGCCATACCTAGCTATAAATCTCCAATAATACCTGGTTAATCCAAGGAAACCTCTTAAAGCTATAACAAACATGGGTTAAAACAATTTTAACATGGCTTCTACCTTTCTTAGATCCGCCTTTACTCCTTCCTTCGAGATGGTCTAACCTAGATAAGCTACCTGTTCTTGAGCAAAAGAACACTTTGTTCTTTCCAGACATAATTGGTGTTCTCTTAATAACATGAATACCTTCTTCAAGTGCTATAAGTGTTTAATCTATGTGCTGTTGTACACTAGGATGTCATCAAAGAAAACTAAGACAAACTTTCATAGAACCCCCTGGAAGACTTCATTCATCAATGCTTGAAAGGTTAAGGGTGCATTTGTAAGCCCGAAAGGCATCACGAGGAACTTAAAATGTCCATGATGAGTACAGAATGTTGTCTTCTCCACATTTGCCTCATGCATTTGCACTTAATGGTACCTAGAGACCAAATCCAGCTTGGAAAAATATCTAGCCCCACTCAATTCTTCCAAAAGTTCCTCTATACCAGGAATTGGAAACTTATCTTTAATCATTTTCTCATTACGTGCACAATAATCTACATAAAACTTCCAACTATTATTAACCTTCTATATTAACAACAGAGGGGAGGAGAAAGGAGAGTGACTTAATCAAATGATGCCTTTATTCAACATCTCCTTACACTATTTTTCTATCTCATCTTTCTATTAATGTAGGTATCTATAAGTCCGCACAATAATTAGACTAGTCCTTAGTTGTAGCTGGATCTTGTGATCACACAGCCTTATTGGCAAAAGCCCTTGCAGTAGTTGGAATACCCGGTTAAACTCTGCTAGCAGCATGTGCAATTCATGGTGTTTCTCAGCTTCTTACATCACCTTCAAGGTTACATCATCCTCTTCATGGTCGGGTAGCCCTTGCAACTTCACTCCTTATTTCTTGAAAATCTCAATTAATGCCCCCAATACTACATCTACCCCACACAAGGGAAGGGTATGAAGACTAACCTCAAACTTCTATTGCACTAGAATCAAGGTTACCCCTTGGAAGATTCCTCCACTCCACATGCTTTCCCCATTAGCCGCTACCACCTTAAGACTAGGTTTGTACTTTACAGATAGATTCATCCTCTTCATGCCTACTGCATCCACAAAACTGTATGTGCTGCTTGAGTCAATCCAATCATAGCATGAAGTGATATCTCCACTGGCATCCCATCTTTTACCTCTACCCCCTCTTTATCTTTTTCTGGATCATGTGGTTCCTCTTCCAAACATTCTAGCCAAAAACAACATCTTACAGCGATGACCTACAGAAAACGACTCTTCACAATTAAAGCATAGCCCCTTCCGCCTCCTCTCTTCTAGTTCTGCCTTACCTAGTCTCTTCATGTAAGGGTTCATGACAGAGTTAGTGGGTGGCATAATTTTTTTTGCAGACAGCTCTCCATCCACTGCTGACCCAAATCTCCTTTGTTATGCTTCCACCTCTGCCCTCATCACCATACTTTACCTCTCATAAAGCTTGGCTAATGCTATAGCTTGGGTCATGTCTTTAGGGTCTTGAATTAAGATGTCTACGAAAATTGATTCCCTCAAGTCGTTGATAAACAAAGCCACCTCTTACTTCAGTGTTAGAGAGGGTATTTATGCCAAGACCTAGGTGAACCGATGCTAATACTCCCCTACGGTTCCCACCTGTCTCAACTTAGCCAGCTCCCCCAGCGGATTGCTTCGCAACGGGGGTTCGAACTAAGCATTACACAAGGCTTTGAAGTCCTCCCAAGCAATGCTAGGTCAATCTTTTTCCATCTTAAGAAACCACAGTTGAGCTTCCCCTTCAATGTGGTAGGCTTTCAATTCCACACAAGCCTCCTCCGGTGTTTGTTGGTGTCTAAAAAAATGCCCGCATCTACTTAACCACCCAATAGGATCAACCTTGCCATCAAACCATGGAAAATCAATATGTGCATACTTCAGCAACACCGATCCTTTTTCACCTTCCCTAGCCATCATAGCACCCCGTATTGTTCTGTCCCTCAATGAAATGCCTCCACTCGCATCCTCTGGTTCTATCGACTTTCCCTTACTAGCCAACATTTCCTTAGAAAGGCTCGCCAACTACTGTGACATCTCCTCAACTTGGGCTTAGTTAGCCTTATACAAACTCAAGAAGCACTCAAACTGCTACTAAAGCTATTTGAGGTCAACGGACATGCTTGGCTCTAATACCACTTTGTTACAAGATCTTTCCACTATCCCTACTTTAGATTTGTTAATTAGAAGGTATGGTTCTAGTCTAGATTTTAGGGTTCTTCTCCCTCGTTTACCTATGATGATTATTTAGGGTTCGGACTCGTTGGAGAGAGCTCAACAATCTCTTACGTGTTAATCACACAATGTTTTAGTTGAAAATCGAAGTCATTTTCATTAATAGAGAGAACTCCTTTTTTGTACAATACATTTGCAATTCTCATTTTTCTTCTTCCCCACTACTTCTTGGTAATGTCTCACTACTCCTAAGTAACTTCCCTACATTCCCTACTACTTGCTTGCCTCCACACATCCACTAATCGGATACCCGCTACTAATTTATCCTAGCAGACTACAAGAAACAAATTACAACCCCATACACAATACATAGATTACAAGGACACCACACAATACACAGTACACCGATCACATAATCCTAGAACCACTAACACAGTACATAATAGATTAAGACACTTGACAACTTCCAATTATGTAGGGGTCTTCCTTCTTCGTGAATACACACGTGCAAAAGGTGTTATCTCTTCTTGTGAACACGAGCTAACGTTGCGTGTAACGGCCTATCTCCAAACACTCTTCTATTCTTTTATTTCCAAATTCCCCATAGCATGTACATGAAGACTATTTGTTTTAGGCATATATGTGTCCTTAGTAACTCCTTCTTTACTTTTGCATTCTATATATCCATTCAAAGGCATCCCATTGTCTATTAAAAGTACTCAATTCAGGAAGTGGGGAGGGGGAGAGGAGGATGGTGTCATTTTTTAGTTCCTTAAAATACCCCCTAAAAAATACTAAAAAAGCCTATTAAACACTTGTTATTATAAAACCACAACTTTTTTTCCTCTCCCATTAACACTGCATTTATTACCTCATTTCTACATGTAATTGAATTGAGTCTATCAATACCAACTAGTAATGATTGATTTTATAACGGATTTATATTCTTTTTAAATTTATTTTAGTTGTTAATTTCCATTTACAATTGAAAAACAATTATTAATAATCAAATTATATTACTAAGCCATAACTAACCATTTAAAATCTTCTATCTTATATACGCTGCTGCATCCAAATTGGTATCTTATATCCTTTAATTATATTTTTATAATTCTAATAAAACCTACACATGAGTGTCAACTGCAGATTCCCAATATCAACCGCCATCCACTGCTCACATTTTCCATCACACTCCCAGTTAGTGACCACACCAAAACTACTTTTAACTAAAGAATCTTCCACGTCTCGCTTAAATGTCATCCACATTAGCTTCAAGGTCCATCCATATTCACTTGAATATGTGAACAAAACAATTGCACAGACTTTTCCTATTTTGATTGAAAGTCAGTGAAAAAAAATACAATAATAGAGAAAGTCCACTTTTCACAAAATTAAATTGATGTAACTTTGCAAGAATCTCCCCAAAAGGTTGTTTTGTTTTTACTCTAGTGGTAACATTTGCATTCTTTACATGCATATGTCATGGGCCAACAGAGTTGTAAATTTTTTTTATATTTTTGGGCTCAAGTAGGTGAAGGAATGAATTTTTATTTATTTAAGGTTTGAGGAGCTGGAGAAGTTTAAGACCCATTTATTCAAGAAACTCTCCAAAAAGGATATTTGTGGAGATTAAATTCAAGAAGTTTTAGGAATATGTATTATATAACTAACATGGATGCTTTGCTTCATTTATCTTAAAAAGACAAATAAATGGGAAAATAATAATAGTGTAGGCATTTTCTTTATAAAAAAATTTGATACATATATGTTAATCCGATATATATATATATACTGAGGTTGTTAACCATCTATGATGTAGTACAAGATTAAATATAATGTTGTTACTGCATGTTGTAATAAAGTGCAGTTATAGAAAAACGAAATTATTATAATTATTTTTCTTTTTTGCTTTTTTGTCCAAGTTCTCTATATTTGCTTTGTTATTAAGACAATTGTCGATTCTAATTCTGGGAAGCACTTATATGAACAGGTAAGTTATGTCAACAGTTGAAGTGTGATGACTTTTTAATCAACTTCCAACCACCACCACCCCTTCCTTTACAATTAGTAGACATTATGTTACAACTATAGAACAAGGGTTAAACGTTAGCTAAGACAAAAATAAAAGAATAGTAAAGAGGCCATGCTATTTAGTAGATTATGTGGAAAAATAAAGGAATAATTTAATATAGAGTTTGTTATAGGTTTCTAGGAGATATAACTGTAAGCATCTAGATATATAACTATATACAATTGAATGTAACAGTGACATCATGAGTATAAATACAAAATAAATAGAAATAAGAAGGGGATCCTTTACCCAAATTGTGATTAGCCATAAGAGTGCTCCGGAGCTTAAAATCCAAAATAAGAAGGGGGTCCTTTTCTTTTGTACTTGCAATTAAACATACAGAAACCCTAGTAAGTACTGTGAAGAAAACCCTAAAGTACTAAATGATTATCTCATTCCATTTTTTTAGTTTTAATTGAGCTTTATTTGAAATACTGGGCCAAGCCTACCGTAGGCCTAACAATTGACACTTTCATTGATTTCATCAATCTTTTTCATAATCAACCATGGCAGAATATACTTATGTTATTTCCAAATTACAAGAATAAGTAAATTCACAAGTCAACAAGTTTGATGAATATAAACAACAAACAAATGCAAGATTTTCTACTTTAGAGCATTTAATAGCATAAATGAATGAGAATATGAAGAATATGGAGAATTCTTTTAAGATGCAATGTGAGTGATGTGTGGCAAATGTACCTATCAAAATTTGTAATATAGTGTATAAAAATACAGATATCATCTCATAGATATTACAAATATTAATATTAACTTGCATCCTATTATTTAACCGGTAAATTGTAGAGTTGATTGATCTAAAAATTATAATAAAATATTAAATTAAGAACTAAGATTTTATAGAAAGATAGAAGAGAAAATCAAATTAAAATTAACTTCAACTCGATAAAACTAGTATCTAGACATTACTTCCCTTAGGTATTATTATGTGATATTAACAAAAATTATTCAATTTCTTCTTACAATTAATTAACTGGAGGAATTCCTAATTTACTATAATAATTTTCTCAAGCTTATTAAACCTTAATCTTAAAATTACCTATTTAAATCTCTTCACAATAGTATAATTAAAAATTGTTTTAAGAATAACTAAATCAAATAATTCTACAAGAACCATGTAACTTATCTCTAAGATTACATAAATTTTGTTCATGCATGCAAGATCTAATTATATATCAAATTTCTCAATCTCGATATGCAATATCAAATAGACATATTAATACATTAAAAATATTAAACCAATCAAAATAAAGAACACATGCATGAATTAATAAACATAAGAATTCATCGAATATTACAAGAAAATCTCAAGTCACATAATAAACCTAGGTTTCACTAGTCTAGATACTAAGGAAATTAAGCACTAAACACATTGGGAATTTAATTCATTAATGATATAATGACATGTACCATTAAGGAAATCAATTCAAAGTAATAAAAATCCCTAGATACTTGAATTCTAAAGAGTAGCCATCTTCATCCTCTAAAACCCTAAAATAATTAAAAAAAAAAAAAAACAATCTAAACCCCTAAGTGTAAAGTCCTCCTCTATTTATATAATACGTATCCAAAACTCTGCGTTTTTATGTTAACATGTTATCTAACACGGTCATACTTCAGGTTGTGTTCACTTTATAGCTCAAAATCGCATAAAATATGACGTTCCAGTAGACACGGTCGTGTCAAACCTCATGTAACTTTCTATGAATCTTCAGCCGCAACACGACTAATAATATGGTCATGTCTAATTTTAAATCTTCATAACTTCTTTAATTTAGCTTCGAATTGAGTAAATTTGGTTCATTTTCTTCTTCTTTTCATTCCACTACCCATCAAAGCCCTAAAATTAAAATATTTCTCAATTAAAATTAAAATTTTTCAATAACATGCCAAAATCAAGGGAAAAACACGTTAAATCTCACTTCATATATATATATAATTGATTACTTATTAATGAGAATCAAACTTTCCTTATTAAAAAGATAGTTCCTGAAGAGTAATTATCATTTTCTTATGCAAGTCTAGGTGAATCTCACCCCTTTTATAGAAATATTAAATTGGATCTTCCTGAGTTCTCAAGCAAAGATCTTGAATTTTGGATTTTCAAAGTAACCCATTTTTTTTTATATTCATAATATTTATGTTTTAGATAGAATTAGGATGGCTTCTTTTTCTATGGAAGATGAGGCTTTACACTAGTTTCAATGGCTTAAAAAAAATGAATTACTATCCAAATGGCCCATTTTCTTAAAGGCATTGCGCATAAGATTTGGTCCATCTTTGTTTGATGATTTTCAAGACAATTTTTCAAAATTGATGCAACATGGGACTACGGTTAATATCAAAGTGAGTTTGAAAATCTTTCTAACCATGTAACGGGCCTTTCTAGAAGTTTTCTTCAAAGTTGCTTCATTTTAGGTCTTATTAAACCTGAATTACAAGCTAAGGTGTTATCTTCATGACCAACTTCTTTAGTTAAAGCCATGAGTCCTGCCAAGTTACATGAATCTAAATTCAATAGGATATTACAACCCTCTCAATCATATTTTTTTCTTGAACCATTTTCTTCCACTACTTGTACTATTTTTTCTAAACCAATACGTTTCCTTTCTTCTAAACCATTTACTACTTCTTCTAATCTAAACATTGCACCCCCTAAAAAGACTTTACCCATCAAAAGAATGTTTCAAGTAGAATTTGCACAAAGATGTGAGAAAGTCCTCTATTATAATTGTGATAAGAAATTTCATAAAGGATATGTGTGTAAATCGAAGTTTTTTATGATTGTTTAGCCTAATGAGGATAATAATGAGTTAATGCTATTAGAAGAAGAGTTTGCTAAAGAGAAAGTGGATATGAAAGAGTCTCATTTGGAGCATGAACAGGTGGAAATCAATTATAATGCTTTATTAGGTTCACTAGCTCCTAAAACTTTAAGGTTGCAAGGATTTGTTCTTGGCAAAATAGTGCCAATTTTGGTAGATTCAGGTAACACACACAATTTTATTCAGCATAGTGTGGCAAAAACAATGAATTTACCAATTCTTGCTATATCTCCATTTTCGGTGATGATTAGCAATGGAGACAAATTAATGTGTTCAGGCATACGTAGTAAGGTACCTTTAGTGATTCATAATGTTGATTTTTTTTATTGACTTTTATGTGTTAGAAATTCATGGAGCTAAACTAGCTTTGAGGATTCAATGGCTTATAACATTAAGACCAATTACGGTCGACTATTCCTCTTTATAAATGACTTTTCAATGGAAAGGGAATACTATGGAGTTTCAAGGGAATTCTTGTATTGGGCCGAAATAGATTAAGCATTGCCAATTAAGGAAGTTGGTTCAATCTAACAATGTAGCCTCTTGTTTTCATTTAGTGGCTTAGAGAGAAATTTCATCTATTAGTACTACTGGCAATAGTGTTGTTGAAGCACTCTTGAGTAGATTCAATGATGTATTTGTGACTTCATCATCAATGCTACTACAGGATGTCCAACATCATATTCATTTGAAGGATGAAAACAAGGCTATAAATGTCAGAGCATATCGATATCCTTACTTTCAAAAGACGAAGATTGAAATGCTGGTTAAGGAAATACTAGATAGTGGAGTTATTTGACCAAGCACGAGTTCTTTTTCTTCTTTGATGCTTTAGGTCAAAAAGAAAGATGGCTCATGGAGATTTTGTGTAGACTATAGAGCTTTAAATCAAGCAATAATTTTGGATAAATTTTTTATTCCTACTATTAATAAGTTGTTAGATGAATTAGGGGGAGCCACAATTTTTTTCTAAAATGAATTTTAGAATAGGATATCACCAGATTCAAATGAATCTAGTAGATACACATAAGATTGCATTTAGAACTCATGAAGGACATTATGAATTTTTAGTTATGCCATTTGGTCTATTAAATGATACAAATTATGAATTTTTAGTTAAGCAATTATGAATAGTATCTTCCGGTCTTATCTTAGAAAATTCATTATTGTTTTCCTTGATGATATTTGGATATATAGTAAGACTTTAGAGGAGCATTGTTACATCTGGAAAAGAATTTTCAATGTTTGCACGAAAATACTTTCGTTTAAAGAAGAATAAGTGTTCTTTTACTTAGCTAAAAATTGATTGTTTAAGCCATATAGTGTTAAAAGAGGGAGTACAACCAGATATGGAAAAGCTAGTGGCCTAAACCTATGTCTTTAAAGTAGTTGCAAGGATTTTTGGAGATCACGAGCTACTACAGACGTTTTCTTAAAGATTATGCCAAGATTGCATTACCTTTAACAAATATGTTAAGAAGAGATTCTTTTGCATGGACTTAAGAAGCTTTACTAGCTTTTGACCAATTGAAATCTTCTTTAATGACAGCACCCATTTTGGATCTTCCAAATTTTAATAAAACTTTCATTATCAAAACAAATGCATTAGTTGTGGGTTTAGGTGTTGTTTTGTATCAAGGCTTAAATCCTATTGCTTATTTCAGTAAGAAGTTTAGCCTAAGACTATAGAAAGTTAGTGCTTATGTAAGAGAATTGGTGGTTGTAGTTGAAGTAATAAGGAAGTGGTGACAATATTTGTTAAGTCAACATTTTATAATTTGTATGGACTAAAAGAGCCTTAAGGAACTCTTGAGTCAAGTGATTCAAACACCTAAATAGCAGCAGTATGTTGTCAAATTAATAGGATATGACTATAAAATACAATACAAGCTAAGGCCAGATAATCAAGTGGCCGATGCTTTGTCAAGACAGTTTGAAGAAGAGTTTGTAATGATGGCTTTTGTATATGCCCTCTTTTGACTATATTACTTTAATAAAGTAGGAGTTAGCTAAGGATTCATAATGGTTGTCTTTGAAGGATAAGTGTGAGTGTGGGGAGTCACTTCAATTGCCTTTGGTGATTAGGAATGACTTACTTTTCTTAGGTAATAAAAATTTTGTTCCATCTCATTCTAGAATTATCATGCAACACTAGTAGGGGGTCATGCTGGAGCATTAAAGACATTTAAGAGATTGACTAGTATTTCTTATTGGCAAGGAACGAGAGCTAATATTGAAAGATTTGTGAAGAAATGCCATGTGTGTCAACAAGTGAAATATTTGACCACATCTTTGACTAAGTTGCTTCAACCTTTGGATATTCCACAAGAAGTTTTTAAAGATATTTCTATGGATTTTATTACTGGATTACCACAATCTCATAGGTATTCAGTAATCCTAGTTATTGTGGGCCTTTTAACTAAATATTGTCATTTGAGTCCATTGCTAACCACATATTCAACAATATCGGTGGCAAAGTTGTTTGTAGATATCATGGTAAAACATCATGGAATATTGAAGTTAATTGTATGTGATAAAGACAAAGTATTTGTAAGTCATTTTTTGGTAAGAGTTTTTCAAACTAAGTAGGGCACAATTACATACGAGTTCAACCTACCATCTATAGATAGATAGTCAAATTGAAGTACTTAACCAATGATTGGAACACTAGTTGAGAGCCTTTGTGATGGACTCTCCTAAAAAGTGGCCCAAATTTTTGCCTTAGGCAAAGTTTTGTTTTAATTCTAGTTATCATACTAATACCTAAATGACCCATTTTCAAGCATTGTACGATCGAGAGTCTCCTAAAGTACTTGTTTACATTAAGGGATTAAGTGGAGTTAAAGCTATTGATTGGGAATTATTGTGCCAAGATGAGATATTATAATTGTTGAAGCTCAATTTAACTAAAGCTCAACAATGCATGAAGACCCTAGCTAATTAGAAGAGAATTAATAGAGAGTTACAATTAGGTGATTTTGCATATGTCAAATTACAACCATATAGGCAAACTACTTTAGCTAATAGGCTTTCTCATAAGCTTTCTCACAGATATTATCGTCTATTTAAAGTCATTGAGAAGATAAGACCAATTGCCTATAGGTTAGATTTACTAAATAGCTCTTGGATTTACCAAGTTTTTCATATTTCATTATCAAAGAAAGTTATGGGTAATTCAAAGGATCAGTGGTCTTTACCTATTGAGGATTTTGCTAACCATCTAGTTGTTAAGCCTTTGGCTATATTAGATGTTAGAGAATTATGTAAGCAAAGCAAATCAATTCCTCAATTGTTGGTTTAATGGTGATCACTAGCACTAGAGAATGCAACTTAGGTAGATTTACAAGAATTTCGGAGAGATTATCTAGCTTTTTACCTTGTGGATAGGGTCGGTTCTTTAAAGGGGGTGGCAATTATTATGACTAAGGATCAAAGGTCGTATGTTAGTTAAGATATAAACAAAAGAGCAATAGAGGCCACGCTATTTGATCGATTATGTAGAAAAATTGAGGAATAATTTGAAATAAAGTTTGTTACAAATGTTTAGAAGATACAACTGTAAATAATCTAGATATACAATTGTATACAGCTAAATGTAACCATGACATCTTGAGTATAAATATAGAATAAACAAAAATAAGAAGGGGATCATTTACCCAAATTGTGGTTAGCCATAAGAGTACTTTAGAGCTTGAAATCTAGAATCGCTTTCTTTAGTTTTCTTTTATACTTGCAATTAAATGTATAGAAACCCTAGTCAAGTACTATGAAGAAAACCCTAAAGTACTAAACGAGAGAGAGAAAAGAGAAGAGGGAGAACATGACCTAATCAATAAACAATTATCCCATTTTTTTTTTTTTCGTTTTAATAGAGCATTGTTTGAAATACTAGGTTGGGCCTACCATAGGCCTAACATGTTACTTTGAATTTTTTTTAATCGACTATTTAATATAATCTTCATATAATGAGATAACATGATCTAAACTTGCGCAATGTGATTTTTCAGCTTGTGATTTAGATGTTAGAATAAGATATACCGCAAATAAATAATTGTTTAATTGACTTTTTTCATTATATATCATTCTTTTAATAAATTTAACTTCAAAATATTTAATGAAAAATTACATGATCCCTTATAATTTTCTAACCGGTTACTAATGTGGAGCACTCTAGGTTCCTTACACTAAGACATCATCTATGCATATCCATACCAACAATAGTTATTTTATTACTCGGCCACCACATGCGAAAGTGAAAGAATAAAAATGATGATCTTTTACCTTATTTACTTATTTTTCTGAGGTTTCATGAGATAGAGAAGTTTAAGACCCATTCTTTTAAGAAGCTCCACCAAAAGGTTCTTTGATAAGATTCAATTCAAGAAGCTGTAGAAATATGTATTGAGGTAATTATCACTGATGTGGATGCTTTTGTTTCATCTATTTTAAAAAGTCATCTAAACAAAAAGAACGATCATAATTTTATAATTTCATACAACCATCGATGGTTTAAAAAAAAAAAGAAATTATACATAAATAGTCTCAAAGCTATGTAAAAAAGAAACTAAAAAATGTACAAGTAAGATAAATGTATTATTAATTTATTTATCAAAATTATAAAAATGAAATATACAATAAAGAAAAAGCAAAGGAAGAGGAGGAGGAGAGAGAGAGAGAGAGGAGTTTCTAAACTCGACACTTATATGAAGAGAATTAAAAGTAAGTATCCTAATAGAAGAAAATTCTACACAAAAGACTATACAGCTACATTGATTGAAAATAATATAGTAAAAATATGGATACAATTCGATATAGCTTATACAATATTATTTATAATAATATTAATTATAATATGAGATTACTTTTGTCTATTCTATAATTAATATTCTCTTACTTAATATCTTTTCAAATTAACTTTTTTTTTTTCGTTTTTTCCTACATCCATTTCTCACCATTCTACAATTTAAACCTACTATAACATTATGATACATTTAGTAGTTACTGATAACATTAGCGAAGATCATGCCATTATATATAGTTCTTAAAAATTTTTCTTATGTTTACTTTTCTTTTCTTTTTTTTTTCCTTTTAGTTCAATTTTTGTGTCAATGATACATTATTCTTAGATTTGTTTTGACCATTTTTTTTCCAAAATTAGACTTCTTTTCCTTTTTTTTTTTACTTATTTTAAATTATTATTTCCTTTGAAGTTTTATAGTTAATTTATTAATTGGCATAACAAGATGAAAGACTTTCAATTAGAAGATATCCGTATTCCTCATCTCTACTACATATGTAACTATTTAAATTTATATTGCCATCTTTTAGAACTATGATGGAACCAAATAAAGATCAAAATCCTCAATTTTATAAATTAAATCAATTTAAGAAGACTTTATTGAAAATTTCGTTATAAAGTTGAAAGATTTATGCTTACCCAACCAAGACAGACTCATCTAATAAGACGTCGATCTAATTTTCGAACAAGTATGGCTTAAGAAATAGAATAGATTGGCTTAAGAGCATATCTTGTTGGAATTAATAAAATATTGTTTAATTTTTACATTTTAAATATGATTATACCATCGAACTAAATTTTCGCAGACGCATTGCTAGTCACATTATGAATATACCGAAAAGTCCATAATTAGTCAACGACTAGGTGACTATAAACCCTATTTAACATTTTCAATAATAAAAATTATAAAATAATTATTATAAACTTAAAATGCAAACAAATAGAAAAGGACCTTCACAGTATGGAGTAGGAGTAGGCGAAATTCAATTTGATTTGGTTTTCTCTTCAAACCCAACCAAATCCAAACATACAGTTTGGTTTTTTTATAAATCATAGTAATAAAAGTTAAATATATATATATTTTAATAAATATAAATTAATTTTTTAAGACTTATATTATAACAATAGAACTTTTTATTTACAAGGAAAACATTACTGTGTTTTTTTAACAAAACAATTTAGTTTGCTTTTCAGATCAATTATAAATTTTTATTTTTGTTCAAATTAAAATTTTCTAAACAAAATTATAGAAAAAAATCCATATTTTCAGTTTGATTCAATTTTAAAATTAATTTAGTTTAATTTATTCTTTTATATGGTGAGATTGAAAATTGATCTTAAAAAAAAAAAAAAAACACAAACGAACCCATGGAGAACAACACTGATGACATGGAGAACAATTGTGTTTACTTCACCAAGTGCGTAAAATAGCTATTTAAGTCGAAATAGCTATTCCTATCTTGGTCAAATTGCAATTCCTTCACAAAATAGTTGAGTAGGCATCTCTTATTGCTATCATTTGCTTGTTCAAGGAAGGGGAAAGGGGAAAGGAAATAATAATAATAAAATAAAAATAAATAAGTAAATGAAAGGAATAAAAAATTAAAATAAAAACCAAAATTAATTAATTAATTAATTAAGTGAAAGAAATAAAAAATTAATATAAAAAGAAAAATAAATAAAACAAAATAAAAATAGAAACAAAAAATAAATAAATAGAATAAAAATAAAATAAAAAATGTAAAATAAAATAAAAAAAATAACCAAAATAAAATAAAAAATAAATAAATAAATAAATAAAATGAAAAAAATAATAAAATATAGTAAAAAAATAAAGACAAAATATAAATAAACAAAATAAAAATAAACTAAAGATAAAAAATAAAAATAAAAACTAAATTAAATAACTAAAAATATTTTTATTATTTTATTTTTATTTCCTCAAATAAATAATATAATCTCAAAAATTTAATTTACTGTAATCGTTATAAACGAGTCGGCAAAAGGAAAACAAAAGGTATTTATAACTTAAAAAAAATGTAAAATTCAATTCAATGGCAGAACCTGGACCCTTTACCAAACGCAAAGCGAGAAACGAAACTGAAGCTTCTTCCCCGAAAGAGTTCCACAAAATCCCCGTTTCACGACGACTAAAACCCCTAAAATGGCACTGCATCTCCATTCACACACGTCATTTGCTTTTCCGCAAATCCTACGAGTCCAATCCCACAAACCCAAACCTAAATCCCAAAGCATCTCATGCACCAACAAGATCGGTGACGATGCAGAGCTGGCAACGGAATTGGCAACAGAAGTGGCAAAGATGAACACCCAGATGAAGCAGAAGGAAGAAGCCATGAGAAAGAGTAGAGAGATATTGTTTAATGAACTCCGTGAGTATGTTTGTGTGAAGGAAGAGGATGAAATGAGGAAGAAGTGGAAGAGAATGGAGGAAGAAGAGAAGTGGGTCTTGTTGAAAGAATTTGTAGGGAATTGGGGTGATAATTTCCATCCTTTGTCTGCTAAGTCTGTCAAGGAAATGGTTGATGAATATTTGCACGAAGAAGAAGAAGAAGAAGAAAAAGGAGAAGACGAGAAGACATCTACGTATTCTGGTTTTAACTTTCCTGGATTGAAGAGGTTGATGGGTTTTTCTCAAAACAAGTGAAACCAAAATATAATCTGCTAAGTTTAGAGCTTTATTTATTTTTCTGTATGTTTTGTAAGTTGATTCTGTTTGGATGGTAGATTTCTACTAATACGACATTATTTAATTTTGGCTGGATATCATTAGTAAAATTCATTTGATGAATAATTCTATTTTCTTTTCTCAACAACCCTTTCTGAAGGATGAGAACAAAGAAATACATCCATTAAGAGAATAGGAATTATGATAAAATCTAGACAATCTCGACTATTTATTTGTAAATTGCAAATTGAGAAAATTTGAAAGTGAAAAAAATTTGAAGGAAAAATTGAGAGGATTCAAATTCATTATGCATATAAATGTGTTAACGCTAACAAGTGTTTTAAAGCTCTGCTTAGTTTTACTTAATAAAAAGATTATAATTTTCTTTCGTCTTGGCCATCTTGTCTAAAAGCACTTACTATGAAGTTTTTCTTCGTACTATTGTCGGGTATGTCTAATACACTTAAGATTTTATATCTCTGTAGAAATATGAATAGAGGATATTATTGTATTCAATTAAATTTGATTTAGGGTTTTGAAACATACAGGGGAGCAAATGGCATATTGGATATTAGAAGAGGGTAAATCAATATCTTTCATGGTTGTCAAATGTCAAGCAATTTTTAGCATCTTGATTGGTTATACATTGATGAAATATTGCTCATTTGAAATGGAATAAGGAATGTGTAATTCTCCTTTTAGCTTTGCGGTTTCTATACTTGTGTTATGATTTGTCAAAAAATTACTCTGAAAGGGCCGCCTCTAACGGGCGCATTGAAGAAATGACAAAAGACTAAAGGATGCCCATATTTGATGTATGAAGGTTGGTCGACAAGTCATTTACTTGATACTTGGGCATAGCTGCCTAAAACTGCAGAGAAAGTTCTGCAGTAGGCTCAAACCCATTGGACATGGCAAGATAAAGCTTTACTATCTTTTAGTAATTGATTTGTAGTTGAGAGTTGAGAAAAGATTTAACTTTGACTTTTACTGGTGGCATATAATGGATTTAATTGTTGAACCTGCACATTCCATTTAAAAATCTAATACCTTCAGCATAATTATCGTCAAAATACCCGAAGCATGGTGCAGTTGTATAGGCAAGAAATTTCCAGTAGTAGGACAATAACCTGCCAACACCTTCTCGTTGAGCATATTCCGACTCCTTTGCATGCAACTCCTTTGGAGAATCTCACTAGTGGCCTGTTAGCGTGGACGGATTTAGGTGAACATTTTTCAAAGGCAAAGAGAAGTTCTAGTGCCAACAAAGCATGGCACAATTTAATTGAGATACACAATGATCGATGTACACTTAAAAATATATGTGATTTTTATGCAATTTGTGGAAGAATATGAGATCGGTTGACAGTAGGAATCAACTCATATTTACAAACCTTTAAGAAAGAAATATCCATGATCCTACCAGTATGATCTCTCGGTAAGACAGAAAATGACACACAGACACGAAACACAGAAAAATCAAATATGGAGCTGCCTGCATTTTGTCACCATGGCATCTGCAGGACAATATGGACACTTGAAAACTCGGGTACTGCTCTTTGAAAGCTTCATAACTGACTGCTTGCAGAGAACATGTCCACAAGGTAGCAACATAGGGGGGTTTTCCTCACTGGCTTGATCCCTACTAACAGGACAAACAAATAGGGAGTGGAACTGAAATTCCTTTCCCAGATCAATTGGCACAGGCAACTGCTTCATTGTCTGCCAGTCCTGCTTCTTCACAGCCATCACATTAGCCAACTTTAAAAGAGTTGGAAGTCCTTCAATCCCTGCCGCAACTGTTACACTCAATGGACTCTCATAAGGCTGCCCTATGAGACTGCAAAACTGTCGGGTCAGCTCATTAGCAAATTCTTCCCACTGTCCAGGAGCCAGCAATTCAGAGTAAGGAGAGCTCTCTAGCCTGTTTTGCCACACTAAGCAAGCCATGAGTTTCTGAATCTCATTCATGTGAGTAGAAGCAAAACAACTCAAGTAAGTCCGAGCATACTGGATTGCATCATCTTGACTTCCTTTCTGTAATATTTCTATAAACTGAAGGGTGTGAAGCTTCAGTGCGAGAGCAGGACCATTCTGTCTCAATCTTTCGTAGTTACCAGATATCCAATTGAGTGCAGGTTCAAGGTTCTTCACTCTCATAGCCTTGAGAATTTGATACAAATCCATCGATTCAGATTTTAGCAATGTGGGTTCAGGCTCACCAGCCTCCTGTATGAAAACATCTCCAAGATCAAACAAGCATTGCCGATATAAGTGGTATGCAACAATCTGATTCACCATATGAAAATCAAATTCAACATTTCTGTATGCTTTAGATATGTCTGGATTATATGATTTCTCCAGAAGTTTCAGGTACTTGCTGAGATTTACATTCAACTCCTTCTGTGCTCCTTCTAGCAAGTTATGAGGACCAATTGCTGTGAGCCTATTCTTAAGCTCCAAAAGGATGGATTTCTGATCCACATGGATCTTGGAATCATGCAATGACTGAATTTTGATCGATGCATCTTGAATCTCACGTCCAACCTGGTCAATTACTTCTTGGGATCTTGAATATGATAGCTTCTGCTTTTTAACTACCCGATCAAATGCATCTTTAACTGTGTTCAGCTCCATTCCTTCACTTTAATATTTCTGCAACTCAACAAAGTTAGATTAGCACCGCACATGGCTAGTGGGTTATATTACATCATTCAAGGAGGCAATTGTAAGGACGAAACTTATAAAATCACGATTCTCCAAAACATGATATTGCTTAAAACCAGATATGATTCCTAAGATAAGAATCTTCAATACAATTTGGATTAGAACAGAAGATGTTAGAGGAGACAAGAACCTTGGTAAACTGGCAATCCGTAACAGTCTCCTCTGAGATTCATAGGATCACACATGAATGAAATAAGTGTCAGTCTCCTGTAAAATTCTATTCCTCTTTTAACTACAACAGCAATATTAATTCTCTCTCCAACTCCCAACTCTCGTAATTTTTCCATTTCTCAACTCTCATCCACCCCCCTCCAAGACAATCTTCAGAAAATTTTCAAGCCTAGGCAATAAAACTACCTCAATATTAAAGGTACCAGGATGTACTTCCATGATTCTACGTGCAAGTCCTATGACCAAAAATAGTATACTTCTTATGAACTGTTCCTAGGACTTGCCACAATCAGAAGCAGGCAAACTGCAGTGTAAGAATACAAAATTCAACATAAGAGTAAACTGGGTTCTGACATAAAGTTACGAGACATGAATGGCTATAAGCCTATAATTATGTGGCTGAGGGAGCACTCAATGCATAATACCATATCTCATTGATTCTTCCTTTTCCATATCATCTATTGAACCAGTGAAACTAATCATGTTCCCAATAGAGTAACTCATCATTCCTTCTTCCTTTGCATTATAGTTGTACTAAATTTTGACCCCACTAATGAGAAGGCTTTTTTTCTTTCATTTAAAAAAAAGTGAAAGCAAGCAAACAACTACAAAATGTTACATCTCTTTGACTTTATACAAACCCAAGGGATCAAGCCTAATATTTAAAGCATAGGCATTGACATGAAAAATCACACAAGGTATTGGATTCATTTCTCATGAAACCACACCTTCACATTGCAAATAAATTGGAATAGAGCAGTGTGTAGGTCTTGCAATGTGGTTTTTGCACCCAGAAGATGACCTATAAAACTGCTGAAACTATATTACGTATCCTGCTCGATGCTATCATAGCATCATTTTTTATCCTCTTTAACCGAATTACTCATAATCCTATATGCATAAGCTAGAATTCAAACCCAGAAAACCGTCACACTGGAGCACCACCACCATGTGCTTCCACACGAGTCTAGAATTTCCCTTGAGCAATCCCAATACCTGCCACCGCAGGCTTAGGACATAAAAACCACTAACCCCTTAACAACGGGATTAAAAAAAAAAAAAACCACAACCAACGGCAACAGCACCATAGCGCCGGTTTTCGTAGCACATAGTATTCAATCTTACCATGACTTGGTCTATAAAATTGGATCTATACTAAAATTTCCCTTCACAACATCATAAATCAACAAGGATAACTATGAGAGCTACATAAAAGAAAGCGGCAATTCATCAAGAAGTACGGAACCCTAAAAAGAGAGAGAGAAATCATATCGATATATACCAATAAACAGATGTACATACCTGTTGGAAGTCGAAAGATTCGAACTTTTTAAATCCCAAATGGAAATTAGGGCAGTGGTTGTTTCATTTCCTCTTTAAATTTGGCAATTCTAGGGTTATACAACTGCAAGTCAGAGATTTAAGCATGGAATTATCAAGAATTCAGTTCAAGAAGAGTGTAAGATTACTTTGATCGGAGTCTAAAAAAGGGTATTGAATTGGACGTAGACATGATTACGATAAAGAAGCGGGGGAAGGGAGTAATGATTGGAGAGGGACAAGGGAAAGCGTGTACCTTCGCGGCAGAGGATAGAAGCCTCTCTTGTGTTTGACTTGGGGTTGAAGCAGTGGCGAGTGAGAGAGAGAGCTATCTGACCCAATGACGAACTACCTTTCCCGGTTATTCTCCGAAATAAGTAAATAAAATAATAAATAAAAAGGCCGTTCAGGACATCCATTCTCATAAAATACACGAAATTTATCACCAACTTTTATACGAATTACGATATGTCATGGACTGATTTTTATAATTAAATACCAAATTTTTAATTCTAATAATTGAATAATAATTTTTTTAACATTAAGTACTTAAATTTTCAATTTTGATAATTAAACCCTGTTTTTTTAAAAAAAAAATGGAATTGAGTTTTAAAACTTTCGGTTTCAATAATAAAATTCTAAAACATTTTAAAATCATACAATCAAATCCGAAAACTTTTATAATCATGCCAAATCTCCTTAAATTTTATAAAATAATTTAATTTTTAATAAAATTTTATAATTCTTTCTTCTTCTTTTTTAATTTTAGTGATGTCATTTATCTTATTGTGGTAAGAAAAATATTAAAATATACAACCTTAGCACAAAATGGCATGTTGCTATTGATTGGGTGAGAATTTTAATAATATGATTATGAAAATCTAATAGGTTTTAAGTTGTTTTTAGGAATAGGATTTTAATAACTCTACCTCATCATTATATTTATTGAAAATTTAGTTATGATGAGAGGATTTAAACCTTCAATTATCTAGAAGTGGATCCCTTTATCACACTAGTTATTTAAATGGGAAGGTTTCACATCTCATTTTCATATTTTTACCCTTGTTTGCTCATAAAAATTTGACTATAAACTATTGTCTCTTGATTCTCAAAAGAGAGTTTTGAGTTAAGATTAAAGTGTCTTCTACTCTAAGAGTAAAGGAAAGCCTCCACAAATAGCAAACATAAGCTAGGAAGCACCAAAGGTTGCTCTGACATAATTTCTTTAACATTCAAGTGGTTTTGAGATTAAGCAAGAATGCACAATGAAAAAATAAGAAGAAGTAAAGTTTAGTGTTTTAGCCTTTACCTCTTAGTGAATAGGAGTATTTACAAGAAAGGGGTGGTGCATTTTGATTGATTAGCAATTATTATTTTATAATCCTTAAATTTTTTAGGAGTATGTGTAATAATAAAGTAAATATCTCATGAAAAGAATAGAGAGAATCATGATTATCTCCAAATGAGTGCCATCTATTTTGTAATTTGTATTGTTTATATATAAAAATAACCTTTCTAGATTGGCCTTAAGCTTGGATGTCCAATAGAAAAATTAAGCCATCAACACAAACAGTAATAAAGTGGGAAATCCTATTATTTGAAAATAATAGAAAGAGATATGTCCTAGTGAGAAATTGGCCCATGCAACTTCTAATGTGAATCAAAACCGTAATTTCACCACGCTCGTACTTTTTTTATCCTGCATCTCCCTTTCATCTCGTCCGAGAACCCAACCTCCTCATTGCATGAGGAGAATTATTCCTTGTAGTGCCGGTCGAGCTTACTTTCGCTTTTCTTGGATTAAGTCACACATATCAAGAAGAGATGAAAAAGAAGTTGTTCCGGCGTTTTCGATCAGAAGGCAAGATTGTTTACATCCCCGACATATTTCCAATGCTTGAAGGCTTGACAAGATTTACATAAGATTAATCCTTCTTGTTGGGGATCAGTGATGGTACATCCCATATTTGTGCTTCTTTTTCAACCATGATTTGGTTTCTTGTTACTTTCCCCAGTCGTGAAGCCTATGTCTGATCGACTTGACTCTTTTCTCCACTCCGTAATGCATGTTCTTTACGGGTTTGGATATTTGCATCATTTGAGCCCTTGTGATCGACGAGAAGGAATGAAATGAATAAATATTCTTTTGAGAAAATGTAGAATGGTACGCCTATTAAAATTCTCAATACTATATTTAGCAGTTTTACTCTAGATTAGATGATTTTAGGTTGAGATTTTAAGGACGTCGTGCCATCTATGTTCTCCGAAAGATATCTTTACTATATTAGAGTTCTTTTACAAAATAACTGACGGAGAAAAAACATGTGTTCATGGGTATGTCGAGGCAGCAAAAGAAGAGATTTCTACACATTTTTCATATAATTCCTCTTAAGCACTTAACCAAGCATGAAAATTAAGTTCCTTATTTTGGCCATTTACCGTCTTTTTTCTTGCTGCATGCTTTGATAATGAGAGAAGTAGCCAATTGACATAAGAACGTCCTGATGAATTGCACATAAGTAGCCACGTTACAAGGAGGACTGCAGCCGCATGATGCTATAACTAAAAGCAGGAAATAAAATATTTCCACTTTGGTGCCGGTAACATTTATTTGAGTTGGTGTAAGATCAGCAAAAGAGGAGCTTTCCCCAAAATGAGAAAGAAGTAACTATAAAAGGAAACTATAAGTCACAAAAAAATCAAAGAATTGGAGTTTAAGGCTACAAACTGTGAAGAATACAAGATGCAACAGCTTTGTTAACAGCTCTTCTATTTTTGCATTGCCATCCCTCTGCTCCCTTGGTATAACAACAAATTATGAGAGCAGCAAAAATATCAATTAAGCTCTACAAATTTCGTGTCTGCCCTGCCATAATTCTCGATTATCAGCTGTATCAGCTTCCTCATGCACCCATCACTGTAAAAATAACAGGAAATGAACCATCCGCATGCTTTTCCGTAAAGCTCATGGTACAGAATTTTCACCAAGTTTGCTTTGTATCCTACAAGCCATTAGCATGGCTTGACATTTCCTGTTAATTGCAGCACAGGCTCCTTAATAATTATTTCATCGGCAGTTTCATGTCCCCAACCCATGACGGATGAGTTGTGACAAGATATCAACCCATGTGTCTGGCACACCAGGAAGGCACCAGTGCATGCAATCCTGACCCCAGACAGCCACAGCATCCTTCTTTCCCAACCAAATGGCAGGGTGAGCATCAGCTCTGAACTCACTCAAGTAAGTTAAATCAAGCAGCTGAATATCTGTTCCTCGCAATGCCATTTTTATTAGATCATTCAGCTGTCTTGCCTCTTTATTCACTCCATTGTTGCTGGGATCAAACCACACATCCAGCTGTTGAAAAGAATGTCTAATATTAGCAAACATGAAAACCTTTGAGAACTAGGAGCTGATGCTATGATAATATCGGCAAATTAGGGGAATCTTTGTGCAAAAAAAAAAAAAAAGTTTGGTAGTAGGCTTAGATCATATTAAACAGAACGATAATGCGCCAGTGAGGTATAAGACACTGTAATCCTAATACCCACATCAATTCATACCTGAGATTCTGCAAGAGGCTCATCAAAGAGGCAACTTCCATTCTTATTCCACTCACCACCATAAAAATGCCTAGGTGATTGTAACCGCCAGAACTTGAGTGTCTTGTCAGGAATTTTTCTTTGAATATGCAAAACCATATTCTCAAGGACAGCCTTTAGTCCATCTAACATCTTGAGAGGAGGATCTATAGGTTGCCCTGATCGATAAAACACAAGAGGTGTCTCTTCTGGAAATTTGTCAAGGCCCCACCTATTCAAAAGATCAGTTTAAAGCCTTCCATTACTATAACCTTTTGAGCAAGTATGGGAAAATGCACTAGTTTTATTGTTCTCCCAATAAGTGATTCATATTTACTTATACTCTGACAACATAACTATAGAGTTCGACGAATGCCATCAGCATGAAAGCAGAACTAAATCAAATGCCTATCCATCCTGGTGCAATCTACCGTGATGAAAATTAAGAATCCTAAATGTCATGCTAAGAGAAGCTCTGGTGAATGGCAAGCAGCATCTCTACAGCAAATTATGTTAAGGTAGTCTTAGTGGCTAGCAGAATAAATGGCAAGAGAGGATATCAAACTGGTCTACATGCTTTCCATAATGACAAATTTAATAAAAATGATTGTGGCAAACAGAGTTGAATAGTTGATGGTGGCCAAGAAAACAAAAGACAGAACAGAAGATAAATGGGTACTAATATAAATTAAAAATAAGGGGGGCAAAACTCACCAATGTCCAGTATTAAAAATAAGGACATCATAGAAGTCATTGATGTTTGCCCAATCATCAGCAGGAACATCCACATCTACCCGATAAATGCCTTTAAAACCTTGCTGACCAGAAACCAGGGACTCCTTTGGCTGCCACCTTGTTTAATCAGTTATGAAGTGAGGTTGATATTGACAAAATCTAACAAAAAAGCCTAAGCACGGCAATGTAACTAAGCTTCATTTTTATGCTTTACAGTAAGATGAAACTGACAGGATCATGTGTTGCAATCTTCATGTATCATTTTTGATAAGGAAAAAATGAAACTTTTATTGACTTGGCACTGTAATTAGTTGGCATGCATAAATAGCGTTATGGAGTTCATAGAGCAAAAAATGAATCATTGTTCATGATGCATAAATGGACACTGGCATTTGACATTTATTCAAGCTGGTTGCTTTTTCTTGCTCCTCAAGTAAAGTACAAGAGACAGGATACAGATGTTTTGTCAGTCAAACAAAGAGGAAACAAGCATAGCAATTGTACAACAATCTTAAATCTGCCCAATCTATTACTTTGTCTAGATTCACATTTTATAAATTCCACAGGAACATATATAGAGCTTGTTCTGAAACAATGGATATAGAACAAGTTATTTTTAATCAATACACATAGTTTACTGCTCTTTTCCAGATAAGTTCCTCAAATTACTTAAAGCATGGCTTGAATAATACCAAGTTAAGAGAGAAATACAACACAAAATAACATGACAAGGGTTACCATCTTAAAGTAAACCAACCTATTGTTACATCATCTTAATACTAATATCAAGTTAAGATAGGTGAAAATAGAGACTCATGACATGCTGGTACAAATTAGAAAATTTAAATTAATTGCATTGGTGCACTGAATAATTCCCCTGGACCTTGATCTATGATCACATGAGCTCTTAAAATGAACATCATATTATTAAAAATTTGGAAAATGCCCTTTCTCAAAGTAAAAACCATTTTCCTTATTCCATGCATTAAATGCACCACCAGCCCCGGCAAGTGGCAACAACACTACTGATCATTAGCAGCAGCTAGTTAGTATTTATTTTTGGTAAGTTATTAGTTAGTAGCTGTTGATGCATCCACAGCAACAATTGACGATAACACATGCTTTATTCCCACTTTAGGTTGGGTTGGCTATATGAATACATGCTACTATTTCGCAACTGCGCTTCATTGGCAACCATATACGGAATATCATTTCTAAGCGTTTCCCTCCACGTCTTTTTCCCATTTAATGTAAGACATAATTCTATTAGTAAGCACACTAATATTTGACAATAAAACATACAGTAAACATCCTAGCAAATATGAAAATCATTTAAATTTGAGAAAACAATCAAACTCTGAATAAATTCAAAACTCAATTCAAAAAGGAAAAAAAAAAAAAAGGAAGAAAAGAACGAAAGAAAGAATAGAGTTCCATAAACTGAATGACATACATGTATTTAGCCAGCAAAACCGCACGATGATATGCCACGGTAACATTAAATTTAGGAAAATAAGCACCTCTCCATGCTCCTTTCCTCTTCCACTTCTTAGCCCCCAAATCCGCATTTCTCAAAATACACAAGAACGCCACCAAAAAATTCTCATTCAAAGAATCCCCGACAAACCCAACATTCTTATTTCTCATAAACTCTAAAAACCCTAATGGATCAACTCTCTCCAAAACACAATCAAGGGGACCCCATTTCCAAGAATTGATCTTACCCATGTTTTGTCTTTCATTTCTAAGGCAATTCCAGGCGTTTCGGTGAAATGGGCAGGTTTGATCGTATAATGGGCGTCGGGATTTGGTATCAAAAACCCATCTTCCATTGAAGAGGTTGCAGGTGGGTTTGGAAGTTGGGAATCGTAGGGTTTTGGTAGGGTGAGGAGAAAATGGCGAAGTGAAGAGTGTGGAAAAGAAGAAGTAGAGGAGAGTTAGAGTTAGGATGATGAGGAATATGAATGGTGTTGATGGAAGCTTTATGGACATTGCAGATTTGGATCATTCACCATCTATGTTGAGAGAAAGAGAGGAGAGAGTCTGTTTTGTTAGTTTATGACTTCGCGGGTTCTTTTGAGATGGGGCTTTTTGTGGTTTTAATTTATTACGGTAAGTAATTCAAATTTAAGGCATAATTTGTTTCTTTTGTTATTGTGATAGCTGAGTATTGAAACCCGTCTTGAAATAAGTTAAATTGTAGATGGTCAAGATCGAATTTTGCGCTTTTAGTCAGACTAATGGACTGAGCTTGATTTTGGGGTTAAAGTAATAGGATTTAGAAGGGTGTTTATTTTGTTATAATAGTAAGTTTATTTATTTTTAATTTTATGTGAAATTGCTATTATTGTATTTTTTAATTTTTAATTGTATAATAGCAATTTCTTATAAAATTGCTATTATCAAAAATATAAAATGGCAATTCTTCAATTTACCATCAGAATTGGAATTTTGCTAAAAAAATAACCTTTTTTTTTTTCATTACTCCCATAGAAACACCAAAAAGATAAAGATTGCCCTCATCAAACACACACACAAAAAAAAAGAAGCTACTTATGATAAGAAAATCACCTACCATTGTACTTGTACCTCCTCCATCTCCCCTTTATCATACATCTCTCCACCAAACCACCACCATTGCTGGCCTACATCGCGACTTGAGAGGAAAGGTAGCTAATTGAGCCGTAGTTTGTAAGTTTGAGCGCAAACACTTTTTCAATGGATTGACACCCTCTGTGGAAGCTTCAATAGTGTCTTCTTACAACACAAGCTTCTTTTGCTATTTCACTTTATTTGAGTTTTCAGTTTTGATTGTGTGTCCATGTCCCTCTTATCATGTGTGCATTTTCTCAAGGTTTGGGGTTTTCATTTGTGGGTTTGTAATTTTCAGTCGAGTTAGTGGCATGTTGTTCAACTCTTTCGACTATAAGATTATCCACTTTTTGTACTATTAACCTGCCAATTTGATAAGTTCCAATTTGGGATTAGGGTTTCACATTTGGGATTTTTCTTGAGGTTTGCTTTCCTTCCCAATGTCTAATGTTTCATTTTTTTTTAGGGGGGGGGGGGGGGGGGGGGGGGGGGCTGCTAATGGTAATTTAGGTGTCATAATATGAAATACTACACATAGGGGTGTTTTTATACTTTCCATTGCTTATTCCCTAACAAAAACTATTAAGTAAACACTGTATCAATGATTCATTTACGTGGAAGTGAACATAGTATTAATCATTCTTAACTTATTACGGCTCTATTCCATTTCTTAGCAATGCTTGTTCTATTACATCTTTATTCTATTCAGCGAAGTAAACAAACAGTTAAGGATAGTTGGCAAGTTAGGCTCAGAGTAAAATAGTTGTATCTGTTTATCCATTTTCAACTTTTCTCATAAAAGTTCATGTATGAAATTAACACAAGCCATGCTAATGTCCACTAAGAAGAAGACCCATCTTAGTTTTCCATCATCAATGCAATGTAACCAAAAACATTGATGACTAAATTCTAAAAATACTTCAAACTCTTCCTTGTTTAGAAGATTCAAAAATGGAGACAAACACCATTATGTTGTTAGATAATTTTCACAAAAGGTTAAATAGAGTTTGAAACAAAGAACATAATGCCTCTCTTCAAGAATTATGAATTGATGCTCTATATTTCCTCAACTTGTTACAAATGTGCTCAAGCTTCCTAAAATTACTTATTCCTACTTTCAACCTCTTACTCTTAGTTATCCTATGTGACATTCCACATCAATCTTTAAGGGTATGTCTAACATAAGGTGCACACTACATACATGTGTCCATTGCAATTAGATTTCCTCAAACTACACATAGTTGGAATCAATTTTAGATGTTATATGATGGATTATTCTAAATGTTTAGAACATGTTTTGATAAGATTTCTGAACTATGTGACTACCTTATAACATGAATCATATATATTACAATGCAATTTCTAGAGAACCATATAATTTATCTATTTAAATTGGATAATTTGCACTTTACATCACTAATCAATATAATTGAATTTTATAAGTATAATCAAAATCCAATCAATTGATGTAATTTATAAATCATTATTCTAAGTTTGTAATAATTAAAATAAGTATTTTTTTTAGCTAGTATTTGATATTTTATATATTTTATTTCAATTTATAGTGTTTATAATTGTTGCTATTTATTTTTAAAAGTGATATTAACTTGATAATTCCAAATGATTATAATATATATTCTAATTCTAAATTTTTATAATAAGTTCCCATATTACCCATCTTGTAGTTGTAAAAGATTAAATTCGTTACATTAAAATATTGAGCTAGGCCCATTGTAGATTTACGTTTGACTCCTTAAGCTAAGTAATAAGGCTCGAAGAGTTCAGTTTGTAATTGGAATGACTTAAGAAGATTTAGCTTGATAGGCTCAAAATAAGGATTATTGAATTAATTTATCTACTCACAATCTCTCTTAAGTGGCCTTATGTCTATTGCAAGTTCATCAAAATAGCTTTTAATGAGTAAGCTTAATCTTGTCTGTCAAACATCAATATAATCTGATGAATATTATTTGGCTCCAGAGTTTATAAATACCTAACCATGGCTCTACATTTATCACTTTTAAATGCTTTAAAAGATTAAATAAATAGTGCAATCCTATAAACCTTTATTCTCACTTTTAAAGATAAAAACTAAGACCGTCCATTTCTCCTCTCAATCTTTTCCCTTTAAGTTTTCTTTTAATCCCCTCTTCAAGTACCATTTATGTGTTACTCTTCTAAGATCATAGAGCATGACACTTATGTTATAATCTATGTGACATCTCATAGAACCCCACATTTAATAGTAGTAAACACTTCCATTTGATATGTATTTGATTTATAATTAACATCCATATTCACCATATCCTTCTGGAATTTTTCTCCAATAAACACATAGTTTCAAAATTTCAAATTGATGCAGAGACGGCATCAAAATGAATAAGAAAACGATGAACGGGATCGAATTTAGACTTTCCAAACGAATCCACAGTAGGATCATTATTACACTGTAGGACGAGGGAAACATATATAGGCCCAGGCAAAGGATTCTCAAATATTGAATAGCCTTTCGTAGATCAGGTGAAAAACCTTTATGTGATGGGGATAAATAGTTGAGGTAGAGAGCAAAATAAGGGTAAGCTTTCTCTCCTTGTTTGAAGCTTTATTATTTGTCCATTCCAGTATCTATTTCAGCAGCCAGACTGTATATTCTACATTATCAAACCGTTTAAATAATTCTTCATTCTAATAATTTCATCAGTTGACACTGAAAGACATCCACGTACACAGAAAACCATGAAAGCTGCGTTTGCCTATTCAAGGACAGAATATATATATATATCCATAAGATAGGATTGCGCAATAAAACGGCATCAAATTCTCATAGAACATTGAATTGCCCTAAATCATCAAAGTGTAGACTTACAGGTCACAAGACAATGTTTTATTACCACAATAACAGGGTGGCAGAAGTGGCTTCCTGCTATGGCTCCCTTTATCGGGCAGCAGGTAGATGAAACTCATTATACCTATTTCTAGATGCAATTTCTTACTAGGAGCTCACATGAAAGACAAATCTGCATATAGGTCACCTTTTCGTTTATTTAAAAAAATTTATAGAAATTGTATCTAATTCTACCTGCAACCAGAACTACTTATCCCCGTTATCAGAATTCAAAGTAGTTCGAAACTATTCTTTATGGAGAAGGGGAATCAAGCCATCCCAATCATACAGTTATTCTTGTTGCAGATGACTGAAAGCATTTAGTTTTCCCCTGTCTATCAGACATAACATGAAAGCATCAGACTGGAAAATTTTTATGCATATATGTACAGCTGCACTATAGGACAGTCAAAATCTACCGATTGTGCTACTTTCTTCATATACTAGAGACCGATAACTTTGAGAAAGAGAATGTAAATAGGAGAACAATTATACAAAGTCTCCTTTCAAGCAGCAGATTGTATGCAATAATACATTTCATGATAATGTCAGCTACTGATTCACATAGCCTTCTTCATGTTCTAAATATATTTATTAAATGCTGAATATAAACAATATCAACTCCCAATAGGTGACTTACAGATGAAGCAAATATAGTTTGGTTATATAACAACTCACTTTGTAGGTACAGCTATGATGAAGATTTCCCAAAGTCATTTTCTCAGGGCTATAATCAGAAATGGAAACAAAATAGCTGCTTTCAGGTTGTTTTCAGAATGTCAAAGAATGACGCAGGTTTCTTCTTCTCTGGACACAGTTCCTGAGGGCACATGATGAAATGCATTGGCATATAACATTCTTATCAGCTGATTACTTCACAGCACACTTCAGAAAACGTATGTAAAACTTTCACTAAAACCAAAGAGACTACTTGCCTCAACTACTGAAGCCAGACGAAGAAGTGTAGCCTCAGCCCATGGTCGGCCAATTAGCTGCAAACCTATAGGAAGACCCTGCTTATCATATCCAACCTGAGCATCAAATAGAACATGACATCATGAGCTATACCACTTTCAAATGCTACAACTGGTATGGTAACCAAAATAAAACAAAGCACAGTACTTGCTAAGAAATATGAAAGCTGGTTCTCTTTTACTGACACAAGCTAAAGATGTCTTCTTGTTGTAAAAGTTTTGTGGTTGAACTAATCTTAAACAAACTCAGAGAGGAACAGAACAGAAAGGCTCTTTTCTTTTATTCTTTTATTTTTTCGTTTTTAGACAATCAAGGCTCTTTTCTATTCATAAGTGGGAAAAGAGATTTTTGCTCAAAGTCAGAACATTCTCCATTCAATGTAATTAGTCAAAACATGTGGACTGTCTTCTATAACAGACCAAGTGTCTCATCTAAGCATTCAAAAACTGGGACAAAAAATTATATATATATATATATAAAAAGAAAGAACCATCAAGGATGTAGAGAGGACCGTGCCATGGAATAAATTATTAGTGTGTACATTAAAGAGTGAAAAATTGCCATTTTGATGACGTCATCCCAATGACTTATTTGGGTAAGGAGCAAGGATGAATGTTTATTGCTCATGATTTTATCCCAATCAATTCTGATTCCACTTGATTTTTGTGTTTGCACATAGTAGAAGGGAAAAATAAAATAAATAAAGAGTTTTGCTTCAAGAGTGATAGTTTTATCCATAGAAATTATCCACCGTTTGAACCAGTGGATTCCACAGTTATCAGTGTTACATATATCAATAGAAAGATTGACCATCTAAGGCAGTGTATCCAACAATTATTAACTACGAAAAAAATACCTCTTTTCTTTAATAGTAGCCAATCTTGTCAGATATTAAGGAATGGGCAAGAATGGGGTGTATTTGTAACCCGCAAAATATTCGTTAGCTTTCACTAGACAAGGCATCTGTACAAAAGATAAATCCGAATAGCATGAACACTCCTTACCGGAATGGAGATGGCAGGGAGCCCAAGTAGATTTGCTGCAACTACAAACCGCATAAGATAACCTGAAACAGAACAAACATGACTTGACATCAGTATGGTTAAAATTAAATCACATGTAAGCGGAGAAGTTTCATAAGAAGAATAACAATGTTCCCTGAAATGTATGGTTACATACCCAAGCAAACATGCAACTAGCACCTAAAAATTCACAGAGAGATGGAAGAGTATATAGTTATAATGTTTATATACATGCACCTAAATCATCAAGATGTTAAAATGTGGGACCTCTCTGTTAAAAGCAAGGACCCCTATCAATCCCCGCCTACCTCAAGGACATGACAGTTACACAAGTAAGAATGAGGACTAATCCACTATGCATCGTCATTTTGGACCAAAAGATATTGGTCCCTCCCTGTCTTTCCTTAGCGGACAGGACAACAGGTAAGGAGGTAAAATGTTCCTGAGAAGTGAGATTTTTCTATTGCTCAAGCAGGCAATCATAAGTTGATCAGTCAACCTGCCCCAAATAAAAAGGACTCTGTTTCTATGTTCTCAGCCTTAAAGAATAAGCTAGATTATCTGGATCGTATGATATTGTGGGATCATCATAAAAGACAAATTCAATTGTTTTGTGGATCAAACTTTCCAGAACCAATTTCTTAAGTAAACTTTAGAAAATCAAGCTTATAATGAAAACTACAATGTCTTGTATCATTAAAGTATTCCTTCTATCATTTAGAATAGACACCTATCTAATCAAGTGCAAGAAAAATTTCACCAATTTAACGGACAATCGTCCATCCAATAACATTATTTTCTTTATAATTGTAATAGAAATGATATTCATTCTCTACTGCAATTTATCTAGCCAAATATAGACAACATTAGATGTAACAAGTGCAACATATCAATAAATAGTTAAGAAACATTTTCAGAATATATACTAAGTTTTATGATTGCAAATTCCATAATGTAAAATGCAAGTAACAAACCTGTAACTGATAAATCTGTCTCTCCAAATTTTATAGCACCAGGAGGTATCTTCGGAGCAGTCATTCTGTCAATCAGGAAGTTGAATAATCTTGATTATAAAGTAAAGTTTCTTAAATCATAGAGCAATAGATATATACAATTTTCATTGCAAAGTGACAAGGTCCACTTTCTAAAGGTTCTTTTTTTTCTTCTGCCAGACAACTTATATAAGTTTAAGTATGTAAATTATCTGCATTCCACATAAGCCGCAGATCTCAACGATTAGAACAACTTATGTATTTCCTACTTCACACATTGAGTAGCATACAAAATGCAGCTGATGCACTGTGGGTAAGTTTAGCTTACTTACCCACTTGTAGGTGTCACAATAACATCAACCTTCTTAAAGATTTCCATGTGATAGTGCATCAATCTTCGCCTGAAATTATTGAAGTATATACAGAAAGATAAATAAATGTCAGCCAAGAAAAGAAAAAACATTTGCACAAGAGCTGACAAGATAACAATGAACAGAAATTCATATTCTTGTTACTGTTGCATCACAGATTGTGCATAAAATTAAAAAAAAAAAAATGCTCTCTTTTCCTATTTTTGCACTCATTGGAAAGAGCAGTATGCATTACCTAGCTACTTTTATTAATGTCTAAACTTAGCATTTGCAACTTTCTAGTATCAAAGAATTATGTCTACAACTTGGCATTTGTTATGTAGTGAAACCCTTGAATCTACAATATTGTATCATCTCACCAAGAATGTAATATGTCAGAGAAGAAAAAGTTCATTCTCTCTCTCTCTCTTTTTTTTTGTTTTCCTTCGAAATAATATCATGCGGTTTGGTCAAAGGAAAAAAAATTATGTCATGCAAATTAGGGATGCATCCGTGAATGAGAATTATTAGTTTCTTTCAGCTCCTTTCTGATATCAAACAAGTGGACTTTGAACTTTACATTTTCATGTCTTTTTGACAAAGAAGCGACACATAAATAATTGTAAGTTTACAAATATAGAAGGTACCAGCCAAAGGAATCTGAAGGGAAGAAAAGCAATATATAGACCAAAAACATGTGAGTAGTTAAATATACATGCTATATATATATATAGAACACAGTCCATGGGTTTCTCTTATTGGAACTATGTTCCTATTTATTTTTGTTTTGAATTGATCAGGGGCTATATATATAAGCATTACTCATTTTACTCTCTTATACTCACCTTAGACACTGAGCAGCTACATAATCACCTCCAGAGAATGATCGGAAAAGAGCCATATTAATCCGTACATCACACGTCAATCGCTCACCTTTCCTATAGAAAATGGCAAGATTAGACCAGGTCAGAAGTAGACATTATATGGATGTTCCCAGTATTGCTTTGCATCCAGCAAAAAAGAACTATGGCTTTGTAAATCTATCAAAGATGAGGATAGCGTTTATTTTCACTCAATGACCTGCCTGAATCAGCAGCAGCAAAGAAAAATATATATATAGGAATTTATAAGAAATCATACCCATCCTCAAGATTTGCATTTAATGATGCCAAAGTTTCTGATCCAATTGAAACAACATGAGCAGTTCGCATCTCGTGTAGCTCAGGTATGACTATCTCTACCACCTTGACATTGCCAGTACATGTGACCAATTCACTGTCAGCATTATTATTCCCATTAAGTAAAAGACACCAAATAGGCAGTAACTTCTTTTTATGGAGTTCAGAATTCCATTGATAATTAGGATTTACAAAAAGGCATAATCCATTGTACAAGTATAAAAAAAAGTAGACTATACTGCACACTAGCCCAAAGTGTTGTGATAAAGCCTGAGAATTGGTGACTCCATTTAAAAGGTTATATTAGAGGCGTAAAGGCAAGAAGCAGCAGTAGTGTAATGTAGGGAGGTCGGCAGTATCTAAGTCCCAGCTAGCTGATATGTTATGTGTCTATATTGTAATGTGTCTATTGTAATGTGCTAGTTTGTGTAATTATATGTCTTAGTCGAGTCTTAATTATCGGTATGTTGGAAGTCCAACGTGCAGTGGTCTGTGTATGCTGCATGTGGTAGCCAATAGTGGGTTCTAGGTAGTGGGCAGTTAATAAGTAGTGGAGAGTCAGTAAGTTTTTTATTATAAGTCATGCAGGAGAAAATTTGGGAAAATGGGAGCTTGAGTAACCGCCATTCTTATACTGTTAAAGCAGAAAATTAATGGAAGAAGGCAGTCTATTTTCCTGAAAGAAATTCCAAATTTTACAAGATCGTTGGCTTCTCTTTGATGAGCCCAAACCTAAATTCATCATAGGAAAGCATGGATGGAAATCACTTAAATATAAGGCAAAACCTGGAGTTACTGTAAATCGTCCAATAACTAGATCTCAGATTTGATCCTCTAACATATTGGTATTAGAGCCAGATTTCATGGACGATTTGAAGAAGGTTCAATAGCAGCTGGAGGCTTTGTTGGCTATGTACCAGGCTGACAGAGTCAGTCTGGAGTGGATGGAGGCTAGACAGGACTAGTTGGCGGTTCAAATGGACACTTTAACACGAGAAGGAACATCCTAGAGGTCAGCAGCACCTGTTGCAGAAGAAGTGACAATCAAATAGGAGGAGGAAGGCTGGAATGTGGAGTAATAGCACCCAAGTTGGCTAAGTGGGATTTTCCAAAATATGATGATAATGTGACCTCTAGGGTAGCTCAACAGATGTGAGCAATTCTTTGAACATCAACAAGTGGCAGAAGGAGAAAAAGTGCAGATTGGTACGTTTCATTTAGAAGGGGATGCCCAATTGTGGTATTTGAAGTTGAAACAAGAGCAACCCCACTTGAATTGGACTGAATTTAAGACGTTATGTGACCTACGCTTCAGACCACCAATTCAAAGCAACAAGGAGGGCAAATTATCTAAATTGCATCATCTTGGCACAGTAGAGAATTATCAACGGAAATATGAGCAACTTGCGGCCCAAGTGACAAATCTCGCACCTAAACATGAAATTGCGATTTTCATTAGTGGATTAAAGGAATCCATAGCAATAGAGGTGGAGCTTCACCACTCCACCAGCTTAATGCAAGCCATGAGTTTAGCAAGACTTTACGAAAAGAGAGGAGCCAGAACCAAGGATGAAGGGGAGAGCAGGAGATGCATGTTGATCCAAGCAGTGCTTTCAAGCCAAGATCCATATGCTAAGGAGTTAAGTAGAGTGGAGATGGAAGAGAGGTGAAACAAGGGGTTGTGTTTTAATTGTGATGAGCAGTTTATGGTGGGACACAAATGTAAAAAACTATTCTGGTTGGAGTGTGAGGAGAAAAATGGGCAGGATAGTGGTGATGAGGTTGATAACCAAGGGAAAGAAAAGCAAGGAGAGTTGGAAATATCCCAAAATGCAATGGTGGGACTATCAAAAACTCAAACTATGAAGGTGCAGCACTCAATCATTGTACTCATAAATTTGGGGAATATGCACAGCTTCATGTATGCAGCCCTAGTTTCAAGGTTGGGTTTACAACTGGAAGTAAGGGAGAAGTTACGAGTCGTAGTGGCCAATGGAGAAAGGGTCAAAAGCGATGGAATTTGCAGAAAAGTTCTGCTGGTCTTAAGTGGAAGGATCTTTGCCACAAATTTATACTCATTATTCTTACATGGGGTTGACATTGTGCTGGGGGTTAATTGGCTCAAATCCTTAGGACCTATCTCTTGGGATTTATGTTACAAGGAATCCTTAGTAATACAGCCACACTTGAAATTGCTACTGCAGTGCAGGAGGTTGGCAAGAGCAGTGATTTACAGCATCTACTGGCCAAGTTCCAAGACATATTTCAGCCCCTTCAGGGCTTGCCTCCAGCCCGTAACTGTGATCACACAATCAAGCTGCAACCAGGAACACTTCCAGTAGTTGTTTGACCGTATAGATATCCCCATAGTCAGAAGGATGAAATAGAACACTAGTGTGATGAAATGCTCAAGAAGGGGATTATATGGCCAAGCCAATCGCCATTCTCTTCTCTGATATTGTTGGTGAAGAAGAGTGATAATATGTGGTGCTTTGTGTTGATGACAGGGTATTGAATGAAAAAACTATCAAGGACAAATTTCCCATCCCTATTATTCAGGAGCTACTGGAAGAATTGCTTGGAGCTTGTTATTTTTCTAAACTCGACCTATGCGCGAGATACCATTAAGTGAGGATGAGACCCGAGGATGTGGAGAAGACAGCTTTTAGGACATACCATGGCCATTTTGAGTTCCATGTGATATCATTTGACCTCACAAACTCTCCCTCAACGTTCCAAGTGCTCATGAACGAGGTATTCAAGGGGTACTTCAGAAAGTTTGTTCTCGTTTTCTTTGATGATACACTCATTTACAGAAAGTCATGGATGGAACACTTGCAACATTTAAGTATGGTCTTCTCCTTACCATGGCAACACAACCTCCACTTGAAACAATCTAAATGTGCTTTTGCATAAAAGCAAGTTGCACACTTGAGACATTTGATTTCGGAAAAGGGCATTGAAGCTGACCCGCAGAAAATTGAAGCCATGCTTAACAGGCCTAAACCGACTACTATCAAGGCATTAAGAGGATTCTTAGGTCTAACAGGTTATTATCAAAATTTTGTCCAAGAGTATGGCTTCATTGCAGACCCATTGACTCAAATGTTGAGGAAAAACAGTTTCATATGGACAGAAGAGTTACAAAAAGCCTTTTTTGCCCTCCAAGACACTATGACCCAAGCACCGATACTAGCTTTACCGGACTTCAATCAACTTTTTATAGTGGAATGCGGTGCTTCAAACAAAGGCATTGGGGTGGTCTTGCCAGGGCAAGGAAGGCCTATTTCTTTCTTTAGTAGGCCCTTCGTGCAAAGACACTTCTCGCCGGCTGCTTATGAAAAGGAGCTCATTGGATTGGCATAAGCTGTCCACCATTGGCAGGCATATCTGTAGGGTAAAAAATTTAAGGTCAAGCTCAAGACCAACCATTATAGTTTGAAGTTTCTTCTGGAGCAGCGGATCACAACATCACCTCAACAGCATTGGATAAGTAAATTTCTGGGCTTTGATTTCAACATTGAATATAGGGCTGGAAAGGAAAATATGATGGCAGACACTTTGTCTAGAAAAGATGAAGATGCTGCCGGAGTCTTTGCCCTCTCTTCACCACAATTGCAACTGTTTGAGTTAGTATGCCAAGAAATGGCGTCTTCACTGGAGATGAAAGTGCTAGTGGCATGCATTGAGGCAAAAGAATTGGGGACTGATTTGCAGCTTAAGCAGGGGCTCATTGTCTTCAAGAACAGGATATTTTTAGAAGCTAAGCCGGCTTTGTGTGCCACTATAATCCATGCCATTCATGACCAATTTCACGAGGGATACCAATGTACATTGATTGGGTGACGAAAGATTTTTACTGGAAGGGAATGTGCAGCCAAGTGTGTGAAATTGTACATGCATGTAACGCTTGTCAGTGCTACAAATCAGAACACCTTCAACTGGTTGGCCTTCTCCAACCACTTCCCATTCCAAATCAGGTTTGGTCGGATCTTCCTATGAACTTTGAAGATGGACTTCCATATTCTCATGGCAAATTGGCTTTATTAGAGGTAGTGGATAGATTTTCCAAATATGCCCATTTTATTTCAATGAGTCACCCTTATAATGCTGTTACAATTGCCAAACATTTCTTTGATACAATAGTTTGGCTACTTGGCTTACCAGAAACTATTGTGAGTGATAGGGATGGCACCTTTACAAGTATGTTTTGGAGAGAATTGTTCAAGTAAGTGGAACTAAGCTATCATTTTCATTGGCCAATCACCCCCAAAGTGACGGCTAAATGAAAGTGGTTAATTGAATCATAGAAATGTATTTGAGATGCTTTACAAATGATCATCCAAAAAAATGGACAGATTGGATTGCTTGGGCGGAATATTGCTACGACATTGGATACCACTCCTCTTAAGTCCTCTCCTTTCCAAGTTGTATATGGTCAGCCCCCACCGTGCTTGCTATCATACATCCCAGGAAGTACTAAGTTGGATGCTGTAGAGAAAGCCCTCCAAAACCGTGATGCTGTAGTGGCTGAGCTGAAGCACCAACTAGAACATGCTCAACAAGTGATGAAAGCTACATATGATGCCAAACATAGAGATCCCAGCTTCAATGTCCGGAGATTTGGTTTTCTTAAAGCTTAGACCGTATCATTAAACTTCCATCAATAAACAGAAGACGCACAAGCTGGCCCCACGATTCTACGAACCATTTCCAATCGAAGACCGCATTGGGCAGGTTACTTATCGTCTAAATCTACCTCCAGAGGTCAAGATACATCCAGTTTTCCATGTTTCCAATCTTAATAAGTTCACTAGTGACATACCATCACAACCTGATTTACTTGCAATTGATCAAGGCCTACCGGTTACTACTCCCCAAGTGGTATTAGAGGTTTGTCACAATGCATACACAGTAGAGGTGTTGGTACATTGGAAGGGATATTCACCGGCAGAAGCTACTTGGCAAGATGCTACAATAATGTGTCAACATTATCCCACTTTCACACACAAGCTCATGTATGTGGTTGGTGGGGGGAGTAATGATAAAGACCGAGAACTGGTGGCTCTATTTAAAATGGTATATTAGAGGCATAAAGGCAAGAAGCAGCAATAGTGTAATGTAGGGAGGTCGGCAGTATCTAAGTCCCAGCTAGCTTATATGTTGTGTCTATATTGTAATGTGCTTATTTGTGTAATTATATGTCCTAATAGAGTCTTATTGATCGGTATATTGGAAGTCCAACGTGTAGTGGTCTGTGTAGGCTTCATGTGGTGGCCAATAGTGGGTTTTAGGTAGTGGGCAGTTAGCAAGTAGTGGACAGTAAGTAGGTTTTTTATTGAGTCATGCAGGATAAAATTTGGGAAAATGGGGGCTATAGTAACTGCCATTCTTGTACTGTTAAAGGACAGAAAATTAATGGAAGGAGGCAGTCTATTTTCCTGAAAAAAATTCCAAAACTTATGAGATTGTCAGGTTCTCTTTGATGAGCTCAAACCTAAATTCATTATAGGAAAGCACGGACGGAAGTCACCTAAATATAGAGCAGAACTTGAAGTAATTGTAAATTGTCCAATAATTAGATCTCAAATTCGATCCTCTAACATGTTGATTCTTGCACTAATAACAAGAGTGCATTTACCAAAACTCTTGCAATGACATTACAAAAGCAAAGAGCTAATGCCTAATAGCATAGAAGAGGCAAGCACTTTCCTAAAAATACAGTCAATAGCGACTCTGTAATTTCCAAGCCTCCTTGCATTGCCCTCTTGACAAATGCAATAGATCACAAATTGTGCATGCTTTCTTCCTAGAGGGTGTTAACCCCATGTAAGGCCCATGAAAAAACCTTAAAAAGTCAATGTGGTCAAGGCAAGTATATTTGCTGGAAATTTTAGTTCAACACTAATTTTTTCCCAAAGAACACTAGTGAATTCACATTTGAAGAAGAGATGACCATTGGATTCTTCAAACTTGTGGCACATAAAGCATGAGTTTTGATTGGCAATATTCCATAATAGAAGTAAGAATGTAGAGTGTTTGTAGTTAGGAATTTTAACATTCCATAACTTTCTTACTTTTAAGAATGTCAGTCCTAATCCAACTAGTCTATCTCCTAATTTCCAAGCAAGGCATCCAGATATGTTTTAATTAGGCTGCCTTGTTCCATTCAACAACATCTAGGATGCTGAGACCCCCTTTATAACAGGGTTTGCATACATCTTCCCATACTACCTTAGCCTTTTGCCCTATTCTCATCGTTCCACTCCATAAGAACCTGTTCATCTTCAATTTGATCCCTTTCAAGACACTTTAGGCAACACAAAGATTGAGGACTGATAGACTTGAAAGGAAAAGAGAATGCTTTAGATCAATCGCACTTTACCTGCTTATGATACAAATTTGCTTCATCTAAAGACTGATGTAAGAGCTAATCCTATTCCCCTAAGTTTTGAGGAGAGAAAGGGAAGCCTAAGATGGGAAGATTTCCCAAAACAAAACTCAAGTGCTCACCTATCTAACTTTGGAGGATGACAGTCACACCACTAAGGAAGATTTGACTCTTTGAATATGCCTTCAAACTCTATAATGATCCAAACTCCATAAGAGCTTCTTCAATCAAGGAGATGAGCTCTAATTCCCATTTAACAAAAATTAAGATTCTCAGTAATGACTCTTCATCTATGAATTTGAAGACAAAGAACCCTAGGTCAATATTAAAAAACTTTGTAGACCATCCCTATCCCATAAAATTTTAACTATTTTTTGCACCATAAGGGAAGACAATCTATTACCCGAAAAATAACCAACCAAAGTATTCTAGACTTTTTCTCCAATCAAACAAACAAATTATGGGAATACAATCCTAATTCCATCTCTAATTTTGATGGGAGGGTAGAACTCTATAGAGATATCAACTATGGATTTTAGGGTTTGAGTACTCAAACCACTCAAGTGTATGAAGGGTAAGAGGGTTTTAGGCTTGGTGGATTCGTGAAAAGGAAAGCCTCAAAAAAAGCATCACAATTTTCTCTATACTTGCAACCTTTACATCGCTTGGTAAGTTGACTCACTAGCTAAGGTACTAGGATGAATTAGAAAGCTAGTATCAAGTTACATGCCAAGCACAGGAAAAAGCAATGCTCTTAGATTTGTCAGTTTTCTTAGGAGTAGATGTGGGAAAATATGGTTAATAAGTTTATTTTAAGAAAGTAGTGCTATAAATATTGTTATTAGTCTTTGTATATAAGTGATTTATTGTTAACCAATAAAAAAAATACTCTTTCAGTATTTTACAATATGGTATCAGAGTTTCTAAGATTTACAAAATCGTAATTTTTTTTTTCGGGCTTTCATCGTCGGAACCCTAATTTTTTAGCCTTCATCGTTGAAAATCTCTTAAACCTAACTAGCTCCCACGCCGTAAGTTGCTAAAAACATCATAAGTCACCGAAGATGCCGTGAGACTCTATGAGTCGGCTTGGGATCGCTGGGCGAACTCACACAATCTACGATAACCATGGGTTGCCGGAGCCAGTAGGGTTATTGGAATTCTTGATTCATCTTCGTTGACATTTCGGTTGGTCGTCGGAGTCGCTAGGGTTACCGGAGTGACGGCTTTGTTGGTCACCGAAGTAGCGAGGGTCACTGGAATCTATGTTCCTTCTTCTACAGCGTTGCCAGGGTCACCGGAATCCGTGTAAGAGGGCAGCCTTTGTTCTTTGTGCTCCCTTCTGCGTTCCTTCTCTGTTCTTCTTTAGCTAGCCTTAATTGCCGATGGTTTTCTTTTATCCTTATCCCTACGACCAGCCAACCTTAATTGCTACATGTCAGAAATTATTAGGACTGACACAGCCCGATCGGAAGAATTAATTCGTCCACTAAATCAATTCAAAATAATAAAGACATCCTTTCCTGTTGCAATTTTATTTTTTCTCTCGGTATCAGAGCAGGAACGATCTTGTCTCTTTTCTAAATCACCATGACTTCGTTGTCTTTGAACGTCAGAAATTTTGTCACTCTAAAACTCACACAATCCAATTATCCATTATGGAGAGAACAAGTCTTAGGATTAGCAGAAAGCCAAGATTTGGTTGGTCATCTCACCAATGAAACAACAGTTCCAACAAAATATATTGCTTTAGATTCAAACACCAAAGGAACAGAAAACACTACACTACAATTGACAAAAGAATTCATTGCTTGGCAAAAGTTTGATCGCCTTCGCCAAGATTGGATCATCGGAACCCTTACAAAAGAAGCTCTTAGACTTGTCATAGGCATAAACACAACACATGCAGTCTAGGAAGCACTAAAAGATGTTTATGCATAGGACTCGTAGGAGCGAGAGTTTACACTATGGAAACAACTAACTTATCTTTGCAAGGTTGATAACAAGACCATTCAAGATCACATATGCACCTTTAAGGGTCTGTGTGACAATCTCGTTGCCATTGGAAAGCCTATACTAGATAAAGAAAAATCCTTTTTCCTTCTCACAAGTCTTGGACCACACTATGAAACTTTTACAACAATGATGTTGAAACCTCCAAGACCAACATACTCTAAGTTGATTTCACAATTACAAAATCTTGATCAGTGTCATAGCTGGTTTTTAAATCAATCAGATGCGTCTCTTTCTCAACTCACTCCACATTTGGCCTTCTATAGCCGGCAACAAAAACAATCTCAAAGTACCATGTCAAGGAATCACAATAGTACCTTTACCTCTTTAAGTTGTGGATTTCAAGTACAACAGTTTTGAAACCAGAATCAAAGCTATCCAGAAAACTGAACATTGGCTACACAACAACCGAAACGTCAACGAAGATGAATCAAGAATTCCAGTAACCCTATTGGCTCCAGCAACCCACGGCTATCGTAGATCATGCCGGTGTAGTTCATGCGAGTTCGCCCAGCGACACCAAGCCGAGAATGGGGACAAAGAGGGGGACAATCCAAAAGTGGACAAGCCCATATAGCAACTAGCCAAAGTGATGAGCCACTAAAAATCAAAAGCAACTGGTCTCAACCAAGGTGAACTAGAAAGGTTGAGAGCTCTCATCAACAGTTTTGACAAGCCTTCAGGTATTTGTTCTTTGGCATATTCAGGTGAGATTCCACTTTCCATTGGATTAAATGTCTCGGATGCAACCTTCTCCACCTCTTGGATTATGGATTCAGGAGTGACCGACCATATGACCCACTCACCAAATGTCTTTACCACCTATTCCCCATGCCCAAGCAGTAGAAAAATAGCTACTGCAAATGGTTCTTTGACCACTATGGCAGGAATTGGAAGTGTCCAAATTAACCCATTGTTAATCTTGCAAAATGTCCTTCATGTCCCTAAACTATCTACCAATCTGATTACCATCCAAAAACTTACTCATGACTTACAATGTAATGTTTTTTTTCATCATAATGAGTGTATTTCAGGAAAAGGGTTCAAGGAAGATGATTGGACATGTTAGAGAATGGGGTGGCCTCTACTTTCTTGAAACAAGTCAACCAACCATCATCAAGGATAAACAGTCAGTGACATTTGTTTCTGAGATTCTGTCATCCAATAAAGAGAAAATTTGGCTCTATCATCACCGACTCGGACATCCATCATTTCAAGCCATTAAACTTTTGTTTCCATCTTTGTTTAAAAGTCTAGGTGTTGAGTCTTTTCATTGTGAAAAATGTGAACTTGCTAAATACAAATGTGTATCCTTTCCAGCAAGCAATAAAAGAAATTCAATTCCTTTTTATTTAATTCATAGTGATGTTTGGGGTCCATCTACTGTTACTAATATCTTTGAGGCACGATGGTTTGTTTCTTTTATTGATGATTGTACTCGAGTTTGCTAGATTTTTTTTTCTTAAACAAAAATCTGATATCAATATTGTTTTCCCAAATTTTTGCTCCATGATTAAAAATCAGTCTGGAGTGACCATCAAGAGAGTTAGGTCTAATAATGCAAGAGATTATTTCAATCAAATTCTAAGTCGATATTTTCAAAGAGAGGGGATAATACATGAGTCATCTTGTGTGAATATCTCATAGCAAAATGGAGTTGCAAAGAGGAAAAATGGTTATCTCCTTGAAAAAGCCCGAGCATTGTTATTTGAAAATCATGTATCTAAAACTTTTTAAGGGGAAGCTATTCTTACAGCAACATATCTTATAAATAGATTGTCATCTAGAGTTATAGGGTTAAGAGTCCAATGGATGTGTTGTCAACCTTTTACCCAAGCCTACATACCACAAATAATCTTGTTCCTAGAGTGTTTGGGTGTACATCTTTCATACATGTTCATAGTCACAATCGAGGGAAACTGGATCCAAGAGCTATAAAGTGTGTCTTTGTGGGATATTCGTCAACCCAAAAAAGTTACAAGTGTTATCACCCATCTTCTCGAAAATTCTTTGTTTCTATAGATGTTACCTTCAATGAACGTACATCTTACTTTCCAAACCCTTATCTTCAAGGGGAGAAGTCAGTAAGAGAAGACGAGGGTTTGGGTTTTGACTTGATGTTAGATCCTACTTCCTCATCCACTAGTGATCATACCCCGGGTCAAACTAAGCCACTTGAGTCCATGATAGTTCCCTTTGCACTTGTGTTTAATCCTGTAACAACAGCTTCTGTGTCTACTCAACCTGAAACTGAGTCTATTCCCAAGGATGTTAGATATGGCAAAGGCAAGATGTATGTAAGGAAGAAGATGGTTGCCCCCAAATCTATGCAAGTCCAAGAGTCCAATGAGGTAATGATTTCTGAACCAACACTCCAAGTTGAAACTAAACCAGAGCTAGAGAGTGAGACCCATAAGGGTAGTAGTCACATAGACTTGTCCATTGCATTAACAAAAGGTACAAGAGAGTGCACAAAAAAACCTTTATATCCCCTTGCACACTTCCTATCCTTTAAACGTTTTTCTCCATCACACAGAACCTTCCTAAGTAACCTAGAAACTATTGTCGTTCCTTTTAATCTATCCGAAGCTTTGTCTAATGAAAAATGGAAACAAGCTATGAATGTAGAAATGATGGCACATTCAGAAAAAAGGTATTTCTCTCTCTTAACAGAAGTATGTAACTGATCTACTCAAGGAGACGGGTAAAACAGCATGCAAACCGGTGAGTACTCCAATAGATCCAAATGTAAAGCTTGGAATAGCAGAGGAAGATGCTATGGTAGACAAAGGAATGTATCAATGGTTGGTGAGAAAACTCATTTATCTGTCCCACACATGACCAGATATAGCGTATGTTGTGAGTATGACTAGTCAATTCATGCACAATCCAAAAGAGGTTCATCTTCAAGCAGCACATAGAGTGTTACAATATCTTAAAGGTAAACTAGGAAGAGGATTTCTCTTTAGGAGAAGTGAGAACCTAATACTTGAAGCCTACACAGATGCTGATTATGCTAGGTCATTGATTGATAGAAGATTAACCACCGGATATTGTACTTTTCTAGGTGGGAATCTCGTGACATGGAGGAGTAAGAAGCAAAATGTAGTAACAAGGTCTAGTGCAGAGGTTGAATTTCAAGCAATGGCTCAAGGAGTATGTGAATTACTTTGGCTAAAGATCATTTTAGAAGATGAGAATAAAGTTGGAGGGCCCAATGAGGCTTTATTGTGATAATAAGTCTGCAATTAGCATTGCTCACAATCATATGTAACATGATCAGACAAAGTATATTGAAATTGATAGACATTTTATCAAGGAAAAATTAGAAAGCAGATTGATTTGCATACCTTATGTATCTACAAATGATCAGCTCGCTGATGTGTTAACCAAAGGATTAAGTAGTCCAGTGTTTGAAAAAATTGTATCCAAGCTAGGAATGGAGAATATCTACTCACCAGCTTGAGAGGGAGTGTAGGAAAATATGGTTAATAAGTTTATTTTAAGAAAGTAGTGTTGTAAATATTGTAATTATAGAATCAGACTAAATTAGGAGATTTTGTTATTTCAAGAGATTTTGTTATCGATCTTTATATATAAGTGATTTATTGTTAATCAATAAAAAAATACTCTCAGTATTTTACGATAGTAGACACTACCAAGGAGGAGGAGATGTCACTTCAGCCACCTTTGGGCTAGAAGCCAAAGAAACAGGGTTTGATTCTAGGATAAAACAAGTGTCTCTGGGCGCAGGGTGGTCCCCATCGTTAGCAGAGAGAAAATTGGTTCTTGAAGGTGGTTTTTTGGAAGGTTTCCAGCTAGAAGAGGTTGTCTTTTTAGCCTTAGAAAACTCAAAAAACTTAGAAGATTTAAGGCTGAGGAGCTCTCCCAGGTTAATAAAATAAAATTAAAAAGGAGAGCTAAAGTTTTGAAGGGTGTAAGGGTTTAAGTTGACAAAATAAAAAAAAAAAAATATATATATATATTATATATATATATAAAGGAATTTAAACCCAAGGAAAGTGGTTCCTTAGGAGGAGAGGTCTAGAGAAGGCAGGATTTGACCTCTTTAGGACCCTTTTATTACTTCCCTTGTATCAAGTGGTTCCTTACAAAATGTTAACTAATGATAACAATTTTTTTCTGCTCCTATGCTGCACAAAAGTAATTTTCATCTATGAAGCAGCGAAACACTTATAACTTACTTCACAGCCATGATTCTTCGACAGCTGACCAATAATATCTTCGCACTTATCAGAAATATCAGTTGAATGTACATCATGAAACCACTGCATAAGAATATCCATTCACTGGCAAATTAAGTGAAATTTGGTAGTATTAAAAGTGGGTTTAATCAGGAAAAAAAAGGATTATCTCAATTACTGGTGAATATTTTCCAAGTCGTAATGAGCCCACAGAGTTCAAACTTTCATATGATGGCAAGTTCGGCAAACAAGGTGGAGACTGCAGAAAAAATGCAGCAATCAGCAACTGAAATCAAGCAAGGGGGTGGCATAATAAGAAGTATTATATACTTTTGGCTAAGCGTACCAATTTCATATGTTAGTTCCATCTTTAGCAAATTAATTTGCAATCCAATTCTAGAAGCAGTTTTATTGGTTGGAACAACATTACACAATTGAAAGTTAAGGCATAGCACATTTCTTGATAAAATAAAGTTAAAAATTCCAAGATAAAGCAGAGGCATTGTCCTGGTTTCGATGGATTTGACAGATAGAGATGGATAAAATCACCCTTCCATGACCAGAAGTACCACATTCTGCCAAGAAATTTAAGATATTATTGAAATTTGGTTGGATTCTATTGTAGGCACTTATGCCGGAGTTGTAATTGATAACAATAACATCCTCAAGAAAAGAATTTCCTGAATTCTACATTCTGCCAAGAATTTTAATGGATTTGATAGAATTGACGCATAGAGATGGACAAAAACTCCCTTCCATACCCAAAGTACCACATTCTGCCAAGAATTTTAAGATATTATTGAAATTTGGTTGGATTTTACTGTAGACACTTATGCCAGAATTGTAATTGATAACAGTAAAATCCTCAACAAAAGAATTTCTTGAATTCTCCTTGAAGATGTAGCATTAATTTTGTTCAGAGTCTACATGCAATTTCGTTCCCCTTTTTTAGTATTGAATCAGCTCAGCTAGATAGTTCATATGACAGCAGACAGAAATGTCTTTGGCAAAAAATACTATCCATGCCTAACACGTCTTGGTCTCAATCATTCACTCAGTACATATGATAAACTCTGAACTGTTTAATGTCTATCTTCTGTTAACTCATTTGAGGTTGATGGACTTGGATCTTGACAATAGCTTTAGATAGAACTAAGAAAAAAGGACGTGGTAACTTTGTCATTTTTTCCTTTTCTTTGAGTAAGTGAAGCACTGACACTTTCTAGGGAATGAGCAGAAAACAGTGTATGCATCTGAACATAGTTGTGCTCTTTCGCACATATATAAAAGAAATCCTATGAAAACAAGTACTTCATGTAGCTATAGCAGGATAATATCCTAATTTCTCAGAGAGACAGGAAGGCTTTTTTTGTTACCGGTTTCAAACTGATTCTATCATTGGGGGAGGAACCCAGCATTGCTGCATATCTGATACATAACACCAAATATTGACAATTAATGAAATAAAAGAATTCCCAACAGGTAATTTTCAAGCCATCAGTATATACAACAAATAGCAATTGTGAGACTCATAATTATCCAAAAAAACAATTGTGAGACTTAGAGGCAAAATCTAAGTATATATGATGGAGTCCTATCATCGAAGGAGGTGTAGGAGCTCATATGTACAGCTTTAATTCACCAGAAGAAAAAATGAACACTGCCCTGGAAATCCTCAATGTTTAACATAAATTCCAACAAGAGTATCACAACACAATAAGCAGAAGCACCCCTCAAAATACAATGAACCATATGCTACATTAAGAGAACTTTCCTGGGGAGACTGTCTGAATGAAATTTCCTTGTAGACATTAACTGCTAACTTATTTGCAGCAAATGGCTAATTTTTCAAATATTTCTTTTTTAAGCAAAGATAAGCTGATTTTGATGACAAACTGAGTCCATTATACTATTCCTAGAACTTGAGGCGTGGCTCTACATATGATCTCTTCTTTCATACCCTATCACCAGAAAGTGGCCAAGAAACAGTAGCATTCAAAGGAAAACATCACCTGCTGCCTAATCGTAAGACATATATAGGAGATGCCTGCTATTTCTCAGGATCATAAGTCAACCAATGAGATCATACTGTAGTGATGCTGTGGCCTATGGTTAATATGGTCTACAAATAATGTATTTTTTCCATTAACAGAAAAAAAAAATTATTAGAAAAATTAAATGATCTTACAGTCCAGTGGATCAATTACAACATTTTTTTTTTAAAAAGTGTTATTTATTGCAGTTCATATAATTCAAACAACAATGAATTAAACACAGGAAAATCACATATGTGGAGAAGAAATAAATACAGATACTGCATTATGGATAATATGAGATCTCACATTAAAATTACATCTTCCACTGATGATGCAATTGGTCCAATAATCTCCACTGTTCCTGAATCACATAATGACCTGTAAAGTATGAAACCCAGCATGACTCGTTTTTGTACTCAAAAACTTTCTATAACAAAAACAGAAAAATCAAAACAGACTTCTGCAAGTTTTGTGTAAGAGTTCAGAGCCAAAGGAAAAAAATAAGACTTAATGAAGTTGAATTTATTGCAAGGTTTCCCTTACCTTCTCTTTGCACTTGACATGGAATGGACTAAATTAACAGTATGATAAAACTCCAGATAAAATATATTTTCTTTAGACATAGTTGAAATATTGCCCAACACTAAATTAATATATCTCCACAAAAGACTCAAAGTACATGTTGATTGGCTTTGCTTCAAGAGAAACTTGGTTCAACTCATTGCACATCAATTAAAGGGCCCGAAGTGCCATAAGACAATCACTACAGAGAAAGAGTAAGATCTTAGAAAGTCTAGTTTTACCAAAAATCTACCATAAAATCCAACAATGGGATATGACCATCGGGAACTGAGTATGATTATGTACATTCTGCACTTGCTGAAATACAAATGGAATTACAAGCAGGACATTTCCAATTTAACTCTAATATTATATCACCATTTAGTCAGAGCACGTCTTTTCTTCATTTCCCTTGTTTGCATGGATTAAAAGATTAAAGAATCCATTGGAAAGGAACTTTTTCTGGGATAAACAGTGATCTCTATAAACTGCTATTAACATTAAAAGAACCAGTTTATATATAAGTAACACGTTCAAATAATCTGTTATGCATTGGGAGAACTTCAATATTCATGGCAAAAAAAAAAGAAGAAAAAAACTGTGGTACTTGTGGCTAGATAGTAGAAACCAACTTATTTTCTTATAAGGCTGCATTAGTGCAGTTAAAAATCCAGTATTTGCGTCTTCACCTTTCATAAATACCTCCAGGAACAAAGTTCTATAAAACTAAATAAGTTACAGGACAACAACACCCTTTACAAGAAACGCAAATGAAGGCAACAGCTTTCAAGGACACCCATAACTCAAAGTAGGCACCAAAACTACACTTGAGAAAACTAACCCTCTCATATCTGTTCTGCCATAAGTGGTCTTCAATCCCACTATACCACAGAGAGAAGAAGGAATACGAACTGAACCTGCATACATCATGTAAAGTCAATAAGCCAACATATCATGTTCACGCTACTTTTTATCAGTAAGTCATCTCTTATACGTGTAATTTTAAGAAAGAAATACAACCTCCACCATCTGTTCCCAGTGTGGCAGAGCAAAGTCCTGAAGCTACCAATGCAGCTGGTCCAGAAGAAGATCCACCTGTATACCTATCAAGTGCATGAGGGTTCCTGGTTGTTCTGAAGTAGAAAAAACAAAAAGCTTGAGTCAAAGAAGGGGGCTTTGATGCAAAATATTTTTAAAAAATTAAAAAAGGAAAGACAACTCTAAATCTACATAGATATATCTAAAGAATGAACAATTATATATCTCTACAGATATATCTAAAGAATGCTGCAGAAGTATTAGAGAGACTAAAGTACAACCTACAACAGTACTATATGATGTCTTATCCTCAAAAGCACTTTCCCTCTGTTTCTTTATATTATTTGGCATTTGATTATAGATGTCTTTACAAACTTTTAAACAACACAAGTAAGACCAAGACATCAGCCAAATAGTCTGGAATTAAGCAAGGTTTTTACCCAGCAAGTCTGTTGCTGCATCCCAAGTCATCCAGCAAGGTTAAAACGAGAAAGGTCCGTGTATGATATTCACCTTCCCTACTACTAGAACTTAAGTCTCTATTTCCATAAGTTATAGCTCAGTTAAACCCAAGTTATTCTTCCATTAAAAATGGAAGAACATTATGCACTAAACAACAATGACTTACAAATAGAATGTAGCTATGAGACTCATGAAACTATAAACTGTCACAAACACAGCTTGCAAAAAGTGGAACTTTGTGACAGCCATGAGTGCAAGGGAGCATAAAACAGAAAAAGGAGGTATGGGGAGAGAGAGAGAGAGAGTGCTCACATGGCTTGCTTTTTTATTATACTTATAACTGCACTTGTTATAAACTACAACTGATCCCTAGCTTTTACAGAATTATTAGTGGAAATCATATCCTTTCATTGATTCTGGCAATAAGATTTTTCTACTGCTAGGAAATAATACTTACAGAAAATGTTGAATATTCAAAAGTTAAAGTTAGGAAATTTATATTTTTAGGAAAGTTTTTTTTAGGAATAAAAGGAGAGATCGGTTGTGATCTTCGCCTATGATTCTGTTTCCTAATTTCTAGAAAAGAATTAAGCTAGTTTTTTATTTCCTTTATTAAATTTCTTTTATACATATATATATATATATGCAGATGTAGTACTATTTTTTTTAAAGATATAATAAAATTCAGAATCTCTTCATGGTATCAGAGCTAGTTCTCTGAACCCTAATCTCTTCAGGTCACCTCTCTTCAAACATCATTCCCTTAGATCAATTCTCGCTGGTCAGCATTTGTCCCAGCCTTCTTCTTCTCTATTTCCAGCAACCCTAATCTCTTTCTTTGCAATATTTGGATCATGCCAAAATACGAAATAGCTTCATTACAAACATCTGGCATCACGGCACCAGAATCAAGAGTCAATTCAGAAATTTCAAACTTTGGTTACAGTGATTCTTCTCCTATTCTTATCACAGGACACAAATTAAATGGCCATAATTATTTACAGTGGTCACAATCTGTGTTGCTATTCATTTGTGGTAAGGGAAATGATGAGTATCTCACGGGAGCAGCAGCCATGCCAAAGACTACAGATCCGAATTTCAGAAAGTGGAAGATTGAAAATAGTATGATCATGTCATAGCTTATCAATTCCATGAACAATAACATAGGTGAAAACTTCTTACTGTTTGGGACAGCAAAAGAAATATAGGATGCAGCCAATGAGACTTACTCCAGCTCTAAAAATACTTCAGAGCTATTTCAGGTTGAATCTGTACTTCATGACTTCCGCTAAGGAGAGTAGTCTATTACTTAGTATTACAACATACTCACACGGTATTGGCAGCAACTTGACTTATTTGAGAATCACTCATGGAAATGTCAGGAAGATACAGCAACATACAAGCAGATTGTGGAACAAAAAAGACCGTTTAAATTTTTCTTAGGACTTAACAGGGAGTTGGATGATGTTTGAGGTCGAATCATGGGCACTAAACCACTGCCCAGTCTCAGGGAGGCTTCCTCAGAGGTTAGGCATGAAGAAAGTGATGATGGGATCTAAGGAACAACCTGCCTCAATGTTGGATGCATCTGCCCTTACTGTCCGATCATCCAACAACAATGGTGGAGATCGTCAGAAACGGGAAAGGCCTTAGTCTGATTATTGTAAGAAATCAGGCCATTACAAGGAGACTTGCTGGAAGCTCCATGGCAAACTAGCTGATTGGAAACCAAAGCCAAGGTTTGATAGAGACAGCAAAGCATACGTGGCTTCCAACTCTGATAGTGCTCCTGTTCATGAGCCTAGCCCATTCAGCAAAGAGCAAATGGATTTGCTGAAAAAACTGTTTAGTCAAGTTGACAGTGTTAGCATTACTGGGAGTGGTTTGGTTGCTCAAACGGATTCACATACAGCCTTCAATGTTAACAAAGGAGGAGTGAGGCCATGGATAGTCAACACTGGTGCTTCTGATCACATGACAGGACATGCTGCCCTTCTCCAAAATTACAAGTCAAGTAGTGGTCACTCGTCCGCCCGTATTGCTGATGGCTCAAATTCAAAAATTGTTTGGATAGGTTCCATCCAACTTACTAAAGAGTTGCATCTCAACTCTGTTCTTCATGTTCCAAACTTGGATTGTAATCTTTTATCCATTAGCAAATTGGCTCATGATCTTCAATGTGTTACTAAATTTTATCCAAACTTATGTGTTTTTCAGGACTTGAAATCGGGAAAGATGATTGGCAGTGCTAAACTGTACTCTAGGCTCTATCTCCTCTCATGTGGTCGATCCTCAAACCAAGATTCTCAAGCAAGTTGTGTCCAATCTCAGAATCTGTTAGAGCCTTTCAATTTTGTGTCAAATTCTAATGTCAATAAAGATAGTGAAATTATATTGTTATATTATCGTCTTGGTCATCCTAACTTTGTGTATCTTGCAAAATTGTTTCCCAAATTATTTACCAATAAAAGTCCAGCATCTTTTCATTGTGAAATTTGTCAAATTGCAAAGCATACTCGAACAGTATATCCTCAGATTCCATACAAACCTTCAACTGTTTTTTCTTTAATCCATAGTGATGTGTGGGGTCCCTCACGGGTAACAAATATTTCTGGCACTCGATGGTTTGTGACATTCGTTGATGATCATACACGGTTAACTAGGGTATTCCTTATAAAAGAAAAGTCAGAAGTTGGGCAAATTTTTAAAACCTTCAATCTTATGGTTCGAAATCAATTCAACTCTAGAATTCAGGTACTCAAGTCATACAAAGCTAGGGAATACTTCACTAGTAGTCTCAATACCTACCTTCAGAACCATGAGATTATCCACATAAGTTCTTGTGTTGACACCCCTCAACAAATGGGGTGGCTGAACGCAAGAATAGACATCTCTTAGAGGTTGCCCGGTGTCTCATGTGTTTCCTCTAATGTTCCAAATTATTTATGGGGGGAAGCCATTCTCACAGCTACCTATTTGATCAATCGTATGCCATCCAGAGTCCTTACTTTTCAATCTCCACGTCAACTTCTTTTGAAAAATTTTCCTCACACCCATGCAGCTTCATCTGATTTACCACTCAAGGTATTTGGTTGCACGGCATTTGTTCATGTGTATCCTCAACACCATAGCAAATTTGATCCTCGAGCCAATAAGTGCATTTTTCTAGGGTACTCTCCAACTCAAAAAGGGTACAAATGTTATTCTCCAACCAACCAAAGATTTTACACCACCATGGATGTCTCTTTCTTTGAACATGTGTCCTTCTATCCCAAATCTCATGTTCAGGGGGAGAGCATGAATGAACATCAAGATTGGGAGTCCCTTCTTAAGTATGTACCCTTTGTCCACTTAGAGTCACCAAATTCTTCTCAACCTGTGCTTGTGCCCATTGACTTTACACAAGACTTGTCCACACCCGTGCATGTTCAGTCATTAGTCCAACCCAAAAATGTTCTTCTTCTGTGCCTACTCAATCTGTGGCTCCACAACTTACTAATAAGGATTTTCAAGTCTACATCAGGAGGAGGAAAAGACAAGAGCTAGAGCATGGATCACAACCAGCATGTGGCCAATATATTAACTCAATTTCAAGTCCACTTAAAGAAAACATAGGTACGGATAGGGCTGGAGATGTGCAAATTCCTAGCATTGATGACTCTAACATGCTGATTGCATTGAGTAAGGGTGTTAGGAAGTGTACAAGTCATCCAATTGGAAACTATGTTACTTACGAAGGGCTATCATCATCTTACAGAGCATTTGCTACTTCTCTTGATGATATTCAGGTTCCCAACACAATACAAGAGGCATTACAAAATTCAGAGTGGAAGAAGGCAATACAAGATGAGATTGATGCACTAGAGAAGAATGGAGCATGGACTATTACCGATCTGCCAATTGGGAAAAGGTTCGTGGGGTGCAAGTGGATTTTTTCTATAAAGTACAATGCAGATGGATCAATTGAGAGATTCAAGGCTCGATTGGTAGCTAAAGGATTTACACAATCCTATGGGATAGACTATCTACAAACTTTTGCTCCTGTCGCAAAGCTTAACACTATCATAATTCTTCTATCAGTGGTTGTCAACCAAGATTGGTGCTTGCAACAACTAGACATAAAAAATGCCTTTCTAAATGGTGACCTTGAAGAAGTCTACATGGAAATCCCACCTGGCTTCAAGGGAAGTATGGCAAAGAATCAGGTTTGCAAACTCAAGAAGTCCTTGTACGGCCTTAAACAATCTCCTCGAGCCTGGTTTGATAGATTCACAAAGGCTGTTTTGAAACTTGGCTACATACAGAGTCAAGCTAATCATACACTATTTGTCAAGAGATCTCACGTTGGAAAAATTGCTATATTGATAGTCTATGTTGATGATATTATTATATCTGGAAATGATGTGGAGGAATTACAAAATTTGAAGAAGTATTTGTCAGTAGAGTTTGAAGTTAAAGATCTTGGAAATCTTAAATATTTCCTTGGAATGGAAGTAGCTAGATCAAGGAAAGGCATTGTTGTTTCTCAGAGGAAATATATTCTAGATCTCCTAAAGGAGACCGGCATGCTTGGATGCAAACCAGTTGAAACTCCTATGGACAGTCAGAAGAAACTTGGCACCGAGAAAGAAAGTACACCTGTAGACAAGGGGAGATATCAACGACTTGTTGGACGCCTAATTTATCTTTCACACACTCGACCAGATATTGGTTTTGTAGTAAGTGTTGTAAGTCAATTCATGCACAGTCCTACAGAGGAACACATGGAAGCAGTCTACAGGATTCTTAGATACCTGAAGATGACACCAGGGCAAGGCCTATTCTTTAGAAAGACAGAAGATCGTGATATTGAAGTTTATTCATATGCAGATTGGGCAGGAAACATCATTGACAGACGGTCAACTTCTGGGTACTGTTCTTTTGTCAGGGATAATCTTGTTACCTGGAGGAGCAAGAAGCAATCAGTGGTTGCCAGAAGTAGTGCGGAAGCTGAGTACAGAGCATTGGCACAGGGAATTTGTGAAGGGATTTGGATAAAAAGGGTTCTTAGTGAACTGGGATAAATGAGTTCATCTCCCATTCTAATGATGTGTGATAATCAGGCAGCTATCAGCATAGCAAAGAATCCCGTGCATCATGACAGGACTAAGCACGTTGAAATTGATAGACACTTCATCATAGAGAAGGTGACTAGTGAAACTGTTAAATCGAACTACATTCCTACCAAGCAACAAACTGCAGACATCCTCACCAAAGCTCTACCTAGATCTAAATTTGAAGACTTAATTTGCAAGCTAGGATTATATGATATATATTCTTCAGCTTGAGGGAGAATGTTGAATATTCAAAAGTTAAAGTTAGGAAATTTATATTTTTAGGAAAGTTTTTTTTAGGAATAAAAGGAGAGATCGGTTGTGATCTTCGCCTATGATTCTGTTTCCTAATTTCTAAGAAAGAATTAAGCTAATTTTTTATTTCCTTTATTAGATTTCTTTTATATATATATATATGCAGATGTAGTACTATTTTTTTAAGACATAATAAAATTCAGAATCTCTTCAGAAAACAAAAACTTGCAAAAGAGTTTGCCCAAAACCAAACCACACTTACAATCTCAAAAAACTCACCCATAATTTGAATTATTTCCAGTAGTACCCATGCCTAACTCATGCATATTGGCCTTCCCTAGCAAGACTACACCACAATGACGTAATCTTGCAACACAGACCGCATCATCATTATCAGAACGAACTTCATGCATCCATGCTGTTGCACCTGCCAATAAAATGTGAAATAAAATTACAAGGGGAAAAATCTTAAACAGCACAAGGACTTATTGCTGGTTGTTACCCTTTGATACATAGGGATAGCAACCTATGTCATCCTTAATTGCCATGAAAATCCCATCCAAGATAGATAAAGGGTTTCCTGCATAAAATACATTCTTGAATTCCTTCAACTCCATATCCAAGAGTACTAATAATATCATAGACAACAACTGCTAGAAACAATGTTCCTCCATGCCAACAGAATAGGTTTTCTTTATGTTAAAAATAGCCCAAACCTTCTTCAAACCTCTTTGTAGAAGCTGCAGCTTGTTTCCTGACTTCCTCTGCATCAAATGCAATCAATAAAGGTGCTGGAGGCTTCTTACAGCTAAACTCCTCAATCACAGGAATAATGCGCTCTACAACCTAACAATAAAAGGTAAGACTTCATCGGTTTCTCTAGCTTTTGTAAAACGACATGCAAGTTTTGGATTTTGACTAACCATAGATGGGGTCACAAGTTTAGAACGATAAGCATAAGCATAGTCCCGTATTTTCCAGTAGCGAAATTGATCCAAATTTCCATTCCAGCTAGCAGGATCATAGTCTGGAAGGCATTTTAGGGCTAACTCAACACGCTCTTCTGGTTTCCCATCTTCATCCAGCAAGATTGTGTGGGGCTCTGGGTCTAAATCAAATGTAGAAATTCCTGTTTTAGCTTTTAGATGAAAGAACATGCCAATCTACTAACTGAATTTAATAGCATCTTAATTACCCCGAAAAAATCATGACCTAAGAAAAAACAATTATCAAAAAGGCTTAATGCACCTTGGCCAGAACAAAAGGTGGAATGGGAAACTTAAAGTTTTATTAAAACTTAAAATTTACATGAATATTGCTATTTAAGTCCAAATTCTAGAATCAGTGTATAAAAGCAAATACTCTATAAGACATAATATTTACATGAATACTGGAATATTAAAAGAGTACAAAATGTGAAATGAGGATTGCATTTTTAAGTGAGAAATGCTATAAGCACTTGAAGCAAAACAACTATGAGAACCTTTATTTGTCTGCTTAAAATATGTAACAAAAAAAGTGGTCGGTTTCTATCTGGAGTCTCATACAAAACACATAAGAGAGTATTTAAACAACCTTGAGGAGGGAATTCAGGTTTAAACATTGGTGGCTCTGGTATCACAGTATTCCTCAAAATCTGCCATTAGTAAAAAAAAGATACTATCAAATCTTGCAGCCACTAAACATTATACTGTTGGTCACATAAGAAAGAATCTGTCCAAGAAAATAATAAGAGTTGGAGATGAAACCAGACCTCAACCATTTTGTTCTGCTTCTTCAAGTAAGATACGATCAAAGAACCAATAACTGGGGCTTCAATAATTTTAACAAGAAGCTTAAACACATAACCAGTCAAATGTGGAGCTGCAACGCACATAAATCAATTATTAGAATGCCTTATTTTCCTGAACAGGAAAGTATCACGGATCTGCTCACAATTTGCTCTTCTAATACGTGATATAGTCAACTAGCTTTGACTAATTTGCCAGCTCTATCACCCAACTATTATTTGAATCCAATTGACTACTTAAGTTTTAACATGATTGACAATATCACCTCTTTGATTGATTTCCAAACAGAAACCAATCTGATTGGTTTCTTGTAAGCCACGTTACATTTCCAATTGAAAATCAATTGGGTGATGACATAATCAACCTTGATATACTCCAACAGTGAGATGGAATTCGCAAGTTCCAAAATAGAATCTGTTAATGAGGACCTGATTGCATTGTTGAAGGCAAAAATAGAAAGAACGAAAGAGACTTCCTGCCTTTCAAAAGTTGATTACCTATTTTACAAAAGCATGTGTACGAAAAATTGAAAAAATTCGTCTGGTAGCCATTCAACAAATGCTCGGCAACCATTATCATTCTCCTTCAAAACACTATCGACAAGCCAGAACTTTAACCATCTTTTAAGACAATTCCTACACTTCTTTCACGTATAGATATTGGAATCTTGAAACAAACCATGGACATAATACCAAGAAAAGAAGGAGAAGAGATAGGATTTCTCTGACCTTGAATCACTTCATGCTCATACTTGACAGTTGACAAGTCCATTTCCTTGGCAGGCACCATTACACGCTTTTTGCCCATATCTTAAAAACACAGAGTTCACCCAAAAAACCACAACACAAAATCAACATCATACTCATCAAACACAATTATCGACAAAAACCCATGATCAAAACATTACCCAACATTATAAAATACAAAAAACCAACCACTAAAACCACACATGATAGAAGATTAAATTAAAAAAAAAAAAAAAAAAGAATGATCAAACATAACTTAAAGGCAAATGTTATTTCTACGAAGAAAATGTAGTTTCTTGGAAAAGAATGTTACTTCTTTCTTCGTATTCTTCTTGTGGGTATATGGAAAACAAAGGTTTATGACTTAAACTGAAAAAGTGGGAGTCGTTGTTGTATAGTGAAGTGGACTAAGCCATGACGTAAGTAATAAATGAACCGATAGTAGAGATGAGGAAGGGTTCGGCTAGCAATTTTATTGGATTTTTGTGAAAGTAGTAATCATTAGCCGAATTTTTCAGACTGCAAAATAACCCAACCACCTACTAAATTTAGGATTCTATGGGTAGTTGAAGAAAGCAGGATTTCGAAATGACCCAATTCCAAGAAGTAAAACACCAGCCTCCCCTTTTCGGTGTTAATTGGTGAAGACTTCCTTGTCCTACTCTTTCGCCGTTGGTTGGAAAGGACAACCTTTTCTCCTGCTCTTTGAATGTAAAGCTCGTCCAGTATTGAGTGAATTTACCTTTTTGGGAAAAGCCATTTTTAAAATACGTTAAAGCTAGACTATTTTTTTGTATTGCTAAAATCCTATATTTAATATATAATTTTGTTTTTTTTTTTAAATCGCACATGAATCACAATAAAAGTGTATATAAAATATATGGTATTTATAATAAAATCGTATATTTAACATGTAATTTATGTATTTAGATATAAATTTTAAAATAATAATCTAAAAAATAGTTTTATATAATCATATTTTAAAAATAATGCGGCCGTCCCGTGACAGTCCTCACTCCTCCTCACTCCTCTGTGCGCCTGGACACCCGCGCCCGTTACAAACCGCTAATCAGCCAGATAAGATATATAGAGACCGGCAAATCCTAAAAATACATATCAACATTTTATAATTTTCCCAAAAAATTATATAAAATTGGCTTGAAGGATTACCTAACACAAAATTTAAGTTAATATTGAAATCATACAAAAAGGTATTATGTTATTCAATTACTATAAAAATTTACCTTTTCATTACAAACATAAAAACAACATTTATCTTCTTTCTTTCCTTTTCATTTTCTTTCCACTCATTTTACTCTCATTCCACGTTCTATTCCGCTCGTTCAAAGCCTTACGCCGTTAGCCGTGCTGACATAAACATAACCTAATAATTCTTGCAGGCTATTTATGGTATACACGTGGTCACGTCCCCACGTCTTGAGCTGGCAATCGTGTCAAATTGGCAAATGAGAAAAAAGGGGCATCATGGGGATGTGCCCTATTAAATAATAATGCTAAAACCGGTGGTAATGGAGTTGACCTGCCTCCTACTACTGCCGCATGAATAAATGAGAAATAGGATAGTTTGGCCTTATCGATAAATTTTTTTTAAAAAAATATATGATTTGTGAAAAAATGTTTTGTAAAATACCATAACTGAATCGCAGGTTGAAAATAGCAATATTTCCCATACAAATTACAGATAAAAGTTGCAACACTAAAATTACATATGACAAATGTCATTTGCAAATGTTACTCTCAATATGTGATTTCTTTGCTTCCCCTCCCTAGCCTGCAATTCCTACACATACCCAACAATACAAAGTGTTGTATATTCTAAGGTTACCATAGAAGTTATTTTATCAAATCCAATTTCTATTCAGTGAAAAAATGACAATAAAAGAGGTATAGAAAAATACAATACAAGATGTACAACATGGTAAACCAAACTTCGACACCAACTTCCAAAACCAAACGTCCACACAAACATATGAAACAAAACTCCAATATATAACTATTAACTTACAACTCCATTCCAATAATTGTATACCATCAATGCAAATATTAAGTAGAAGTATTGATTGCAAAAGTACTAACTATAATGTACTTACATGTACATGTGCATATATATATGTTAACAAATGATATATCTAGTCCCTCCTCCTATAATGCTTTTGATACTGACATGAGATGGGTAATCTCATAAAGGAAATATTGGTACTCGCTACATCTTAGTGGCTAGAATACATATAGAATGGCGAATCCTCCTAGAAAATATGCCGCAAATCTACTTACATAATGGCCTCGCCTATATTATTTGCAGGTGGATCCTAAAACCTTTGTGGAGCAGGCAAAGGGAGCTTAATGGTGGGTGGTAGATTGAAATCTAGCATGGAATATGATATAAATGTCATGTGGAATTGAGGATCAATAGTGGGCTCTATAGCAAAATGTAAGGAAGACGACTGGGTAACTGGAAAGTACTTAGTTGGTGGTGCATCTAAAGGAGGAAAAGGTGATTGATCCGATGGTAGATCTTGATGACAATCTCTACCACAACCCCGTCCTCTCCTCCCATGTCCTCCATAAGGTTAAAAACCCTAAGGCTCCTCCTAATGTTCAAGGGGAGGCTTGCAATGGCTTATGCATCTTGTAAAATATCGACTAATTCAATACAATCAAATGCATTAGCCTACAACAAAGATAAAGGAAACTTCTTTAACATGTTAGTTATCGCAAAAAGAGAAATAGTAATATAATTGATAAATCTTACCAATGCCTTTAACATAGCTCTGGTGCATTTGATGTAACAACTGAATTTTCTAGAGTATCATTGTACTCTAGTTAGATGATCATAGATCATCTTTCCTACCACTAACATGTCCAAATGTGATGTTGCTTAGGCTAATCCTCATCGGTCTTGCCTCTAAGATCAATTTGGTGTTACAATGGTAATGTGTTGCATGGATTTAGGATCCTCTAAATACCACTAATCTAACAAGCCACTCAATCCGAAAAGTGTTACTCAACAATGTAAAAACAAATAAGTAGCACATGAGCAAGCCAAACATCCCTACCTAATCTGTAGTATTAGGGTAATGCGCCAAGGATGTCTGAGATGTAAGCCATCCACTCGATCTATGAAGAATAATTTTTTGTAAGTATTCATAGCATTTGCATAATTAAGTTAATTTAGAATGTATAATTGGACACCTAATCCACTATCTACCTACTTAGGGCATCCTTATACTGGCTAATAACATGTGTGGGGAGCTTTATTGTGTTAAACTGAGCGTGTCAAAGAAGAACTAATGGCCCATGCTATGGAATATACATCTAGTGATGGACTAAGGCAATATGAGGAAACCTATCCCATGCCTAAACTTGTAAGAGTGTAGTTGCACCTCCCATTTCCAAAGTAACAACATTTGAAGCTTGGCATAGATATCTATGCTATCATGTTAAGCATGTTGACTCCTAACTATATCCTCTGAGAGCTCCAAGGTCCTATAAAAGAGGTAAGGGCATTTAGTGGAAAAAGCTAGACAATGTATTTAGGAAGATGATCTTACCCATCAACTCAAGAATATATGCTCGTGTGAATCACATGATGTTGTTCAGATTAGCATTGAAAGGTAAATGCTTGAAAGCACCATGTAACCATGACATTTTTAGACATCCATCAAAGATGTCGCGTGGGCTTAACCTCACTCTAAGGAAGCATTCGTACTCATCTACTCAACCTAAGCTCATGGCCTTAATGATTGTAGGCTATCCACTAGCAAGCCAAACTAAACCAACACATCTTATTGTGTGATAGTGACCTCCTCATATGGCATGTGAAATGTGTGTGCCTTTGGTTTCCAACACTCAACCAAAGCTGTAATAAGATGTCAGTTTAGTTGTATAAAAAGGTATCTGCAAGATACTGTGAAACCCTATCTGTTGTAAGTATGGGAAGATATGTAGGTCCAATGGGATCCTCTCCTACTCTCCACACAACGAAGCCTCTCATCTCTGGCAAACTAGCTATGTTGTATCTTAACAAAAAATGACGAAATGTTGATGTCAAATAAGTAAATGTCTTGTAATTGAAGTGTGCACAATTAATGGGTAAACCTTTCATATACTAGCTAGCCTAAACTACCTCTAAATGGTGCGTCTCCTACTGTGTCAGCAAGGACCTATCTATTAAGCCCTAATCCATCTACGTAAGAAATAAAAAAGAATTACGTCATTTAATAGGCTAATAGTATGAGAGGAAACAACAAATGTAAGAAGCAAACAATAAATGCAAGAAAAATTTATTGAATAAACTATTGGGAATCCTATATAATATCTTATGGACCTTACAACCTCCTTTGTTTGAGGAAGCTTCTTTAGTTGTGCCCTTCTTTCCTATAGAAGCCATAACAAACCTTATCGGGTGCCTCTCTAAAGTCCATTTCCATGTGGTACTGCTTTGATTGCGGCCTACCTTTTTGCCGAGTAAGCCCCGTGTTTGGATGAATAAACAACATAAGAACAACTGACTATCTAATCTCGTTACCAAGTAGGTAGAAGCTCACATGGTAGATAAATGGTTGAGTCGTCCAGTGGCACCACATTGATATGCACTGTGTATCGTCTATTCTAACATAGGCTATGGTAGCAAACCTATGTGAATAAGATATCCTATAAGTCTACCTTTTGTTACAAGTGTACTCATTTCTCAATATGTTCACTATATGGTTGTTGCCACTTTTGTATCCATATCCTATCCTTTTTATATTGATGACTACTTCAAAGATACCTATCATTCTATCAAAGGCTACAACTTTGTGTTGACTAACTACTTGCTACCGTTTTTCTATTCTTTGAGCGGCTTATGGTGTGAACAATTGCCCCCACCAATTCTTGCAACCACTTTATCCCCTTGCTTTTGCTAATAGTGATTGCAATTGTAGAAGATTTTGAGAATTAAAGCTAACATAGGCAAACATCTTATAACCTTCAACATAGCTTTGTAGCTTTCGCTAAGATTGGTTGTCATAAACCCACACTTGGACCCCTCATTGAATACTTACGTCCACTTCTCTTTAAGGAAATTCACAAAGAAGTTCGGTGTAGATTTTTTTTTTTCTTTTCTCAACTCTTCCATGAAAAATTAATCCTTTTTCTCATGTGTCTTCAAGCCTGCCACAATGACCAACTTCTTTAAGGAGATGCTTTTATGTCTTGTGTTGAAATTGCTAACCACGTACCAAATACAAAATCACAATTGTGCAAAGGTGATTGCCAACAACTTCTTTATGCCTTATTGCCTTTAATATCCCTTGATGTCAGTTTGAGAAAAAGCATATCGCCTCTTGATCAAGCTGGTGGCTAGCAACACATTACTTCAACAAGGATAGAAACCATGACCACATAGTAAATGATTCTTTGCCAATTAATGTAAATGCTAAAGATATAATGTGGTTTGCACCATTCATGTTGCATGCAATTAACAACTTGTGGTTGTATTTCCTATATAAGAAGGTTCCATCAATACTAGTAACTGATGTACAGTATTTAAATGCATGTATGCATGGACTAAATGTCCAAAACAGTCTTCTAAAGATCACTTCATCATTTTTAGTGATTGGCTAAGCTTGCTAAAACACTTGCAAACTTGGGTTACTATTTTCAATAGCATTTAATAGCTTTAGAAGCTTCATGTATGACTTATCCTAATCACCATAGATGGCTATGATCACACTTTTCTTCCCATCCCATACTTGCCTATTTGTTATCGAATATTTGAATGTCTGAAGGATATTTTCTTTGAGGAATGAGATCTTCACATCGGGATTCAACCTAGCATGACTAACGAAATAGCGTACTATGAAGCTTGAGTCCAACTGTGGATGGTCTTGACTCAACATGAGGCTAATACAAGTGTGCGAGCCTTCCACAATAGTTATTACAAAATATGTGCGCATGTGCTTTTGGCATGTATAGAGTCGCCATCGACAACTACAGTCCCTTTTTGTACAATAAACAGAATACACTCTTCTATCGAACTCATTAACACAATAGTTGTGGTAATGTTTGATGTGGAATGCCTTTACTAGATAGATTAAATTAGATTTTCTAGCAAATTGTATACCTTTCTTTAACTTATCACCAAAGCTGAGATCATCGTAGGATAAAGCATTCTCCTCAAATTTTATGTAACTATCACCACCATCCCCCCTATTAAAGAATGAGATTACATGTTCAAACAATAGTATCATAGGGGAAAATGTAGTGGATATAGGTAAACTCGTATCTTTTAGAGTGGTTTTGGTTACCATTGGAGACGAAGGATCATTGAACATGTCCATTTAAAAGTTAATGCAGTACTCACTAATTGCATCCTCTTTGTTTATTACCTATTCTTCTGTATCAAATTCCATAGCTGGGTTCACCTCCTTGATCTCTCTCTCTCAAGATTCTCTCCTATTAGTAAATCCATCTACTCAAAATGAGTTTCGGGAATTTCTTTTATTTGTTCCAATGTAGCCAACACATTGATAGACTATTGGACTTACAATGTGATGTTGCACGATATTTTCGTGTAGTGTATTCTCTTACTTAGTTGTTATGAAGCTATCTTGCAACTTAATAAACAACTCTTGTATGAACAATTGACCTACTACTTTAGCAAATTCAATAAGACCCTTTACATCATCATCATTAGTGATAGGCTTTAAAGAATATCGTGGTATAACAAAACCAAAGTTAAAAATTATAGGTTACTTGTGAAACACTTCCACATGTTGTGAGTTATGATCAACTCCAATAACTATACATATCTTTTTCAACAATTTGATGCAGCTTATATCTATCCTCACTTTAATTTTCTTAAGTGGCCTATTCTGGAATATCCCATTTTCACCTTACAAGATATTCCCATGGGCAAAAATAGCAAATCTTATAAAAGTCAACATTTCCACTACCCACTAACATTAGCATAAACAATATTATACACACACACACACACACATACATGATAATACTCTACATTACACAAATAGAAACTTCAATTATCAAAGAAAAGCAAAGTTGCACTACTATAGACTATCATGGATAAAATAATCTTACGATGGCAAACTAGAACATCTACAAATAGCCCAATTCTTCTACAATATAATAAACAATAATTTGCCATAGGCTCATCATATAAAGTGAAGTATAAGAGGAAACAATTGACATTTTAGCTTAAGAGGAAACAATTGACATTTTAGCTTAACTTAAATAATAATAAGGAGAAAATATCCTTAACATTAAAGATACAACACTTCGACGTTGCCTACAAATGGTGATATACATTGTGATAATAAAGTGATTCTCATTGTAAGCAAAGTAAACTAAACTTAAATTAGTGCAAAAGTACAACAAATTACCATAAAAAAATCGTACCTACACATTTTACTTACTTATGGTAGCTCTACTATGTAATTAAATAATAATGGACAGATTTCACCAAAAACAAAGTTGAAAAATGGACTCTGCACAGAATAGTACTCTACATTACATAAAAAATTAATCACAAAGTAGTAAAGTGATTGCCTCTATTAGGTGATTATTCTCTAAAATATACCCTGTAAATAGTGAATTATGATCTTACCTTTAAAAAGAAACGTAAATCGTTTCAGCTTTTAGAGAGAGAAGCTAGATAAGGCAACTATAATTTTCAAGAAATTGGGTTGAAAAGTTATCAAAATAATGGGTTTTTCTTACTTTTAACAGGACTATGATGTCCATAATGATGTATATATATACATATATATATAGGTTTTTGGTAAAAATTCTACAATAAATCGATGGGCTTTTAAAAGAGAGGGAAGGGGACATAGTGCGTATTTTAGAGAGAGAGAGAAAAGAGCTTGCAGAATGAGGGAAAAAAAAAGATGGAAGGAGTTTAAATCTCAACTAAATCGCATTTCCTATATGTTATTTACATCTCCCAAAACATATTGTATCATTCAACTGAAAATCGTAGATAGAAAGTGCGATTTGTAAATCGTAATTCGCTAATGTAATTTTAGTGTCACAACTTCTATCTGCAATTTGTGTGGGAAATATTGTTGCACTAAAATTGCATTTCCAACTTGTGATTTAGTCATGGTATTTTGCAAAATATTTTCCTACGAATCATATTTAAAAAAAAAAAGTTTTCCCACAAATGGCAAACTAAGTTATTCGTCATGAATAAATGATCATAAATTAGTAGTATTTTTTCATCTAATCAATCAATTGATTTCTTTAATGAATTATGAAAAGAAAATGAAATCCTAGGATGAGAAAATTCATGAATGAGCTTTTTCTAGATTTTTAAAATGATACATAACTTGAGTTTGAATATAAAATTATAAGAGATGTGATGGGTGTCGAGTTCAACAAAAATAAAACCTACTCCTAGACAATTATATGATTTGCATATAGTGGTGAGTAGGGTCGAATCCACAGGGATTGGTAAAGATATTTCTATTCAAAGAGCATAAAGAGAAAAAGAAAAATGGGGGGTTTTTGTTTGTGAATCAAATAAAGTAAAACAAAGTAAGAAAATCAGATATTGATAAAAGCCTAGCCAAAGGAATCAAGATAGTTTAATTCTAGGAATTGATCATCGATGCAAGTGTTTTCTATTCTTAGTTCTAGATAAACTGGTTATGGTTATTAACAAGCTCTAACAACCTATCTCTCCTTACTTCCTCGATAACCTCCGACAAGCGCTTTGAATTATTTCTCTTATTGATTAGACAACCCTAGACAAGCGCTTAGGATTTAATCTATCAATAGCATTAAAATCTAGAGAGACCACCAATTCATGCTAATAGATTATAAGATAACCTATTTAAACATGATCATACACCTCCATAACATGACTTCGATCATCTATTCTTATAACCAAACATGTTATCGTGTCACTAAGACTAGAACAATCAAACAATTACAGATTTGACGTGCTAGTTGACAATATATTATCTTGCTAATTAAGTAGAAGAGCTCTATTCATACCAATCAACAAAATAATAATGACAAAACGATCAGAAGATATATGAATACCCAAAAACAAAGAATAGAATAAATACAAGTCAATTAGACCTCACAATTCGTGGAGAATTAAACATCTATGACCCTTTGGCTAGAAAAGTAACTTAGCCACTCATGTTCATAAGAAAAATGAAAATAAAAAGTAAAAACATGATGAAACCCGGATGCTTGCTCTGCCTCCTTCCTTCCTTCTTGTTTCCAAGATGATTCCCAGTTCCAGATTTCTTCAGCTTTTCCAAACCCTCTAGGGTTGGTTCTATTTATATTGTTTGAGGGATGGCATGTGATCTTTTGCTAGCAAGATACGAAAATATCTTTCCTTTTCTAAGTAGATTTTGAGAAGTGAAGATTCGTCCGCTTGGCACGCCTTACCACACGGTCGTGGGTCAAGCCGTACCATCCTCTGTGCATATTTCGCATTTCACCTTCCATGTCCAGTGTGTAGCACAGCTCCACACATGGCTAGATGTCCAACCGTGTCTTCCTCTGTGAATAATCAACAAGTCTTCATCCTATCCAGTGTGTAGCACGGCTCCACACACGGCTAGATCCTAGGCCGTGCCTTTCTCTGTCAAAGTTCCACAAGTTCTTCTCCTTGGCACGTTTAGCTTCCACCACGGCTCCAAGCACGGTTTATCCCACGGCTTCCACCACGGTCGTGCCCTAGGCCGTGTCTCTCCTTCTCTTCATGCAGTGTGTAGCACGGTTCACAACATGGTTAGATCTCAAATCGTGCCTCCTTCTGGTAGTGTAATTCCTTGTCTTGATCCAAGTTGTAAACGAATTCTCTAATTTACTTGAATTAGCATCCTTGACTCCATTTTACCTGATTTATCACCATGATTAGAATTAAGTACCATTTCCTTATGATTTCTATAAAATCAATATTAATTTAACACAATTTATACTATAAAGATTGAGTATAAAATGGCTCTATCAAGATGGATGATTCAAATAAAGTTTAAAAAAAAATGAAAGAATCAAAATTAAAAATAGCAAAATGTGGAAGATCATTTTAATAGTTTTGCTTTTCAATTATCCACCACTTTCATGACAACGAAAATAATAATTGCAGTTGAACTTAACTTGTGAGATTGTTAAATTAACGAAATTTAAACTAGATCTATGATGCTTTTGAAAATTTTAATTATTTCTTTTTAATATTATTTTGTTTTTCTCAAATGAGAATTTTTTAGAGAATTATCCAATAAGTGAATCTATTTTTGAAAATATTGTATTTGTTTTGGGGAACTTTTTTTATTCATTTTATTAAGATGCATAATTATCACGCAAGAATTAGTAAGGTCCAGATTTGCGGCCCATAAGGGGCTTGATCGAAATAGTTGAGTTAATTGTGCTTGAAGACTAAGGAACTTCATGGAATCTTGATTTTGTAAGTTTTAAATTCTATGATATTAGTAGGCGTAGTAAGTAAGTGAAGGTGATTGTATTTACCATAGTGATAAGTGGTAATTATTTGTAATTGTTATCATCCTTATAGTTAAGTAGAACTCATGTAAATACAATAGTTATCTTCTTTATTTAAATCATCTATTTTTTTGAAAAACAATCCCCTATAGCATCTTTCTCTACTTTACTTTTCTACTTTCTCTCACTCTCTTTCTAAACGTTTATATTATAAGATTATACTAGCTTAGAACTCTCAAAAAACACTTTTAAGGACAAAGTGGTACCTAAGTAAAGTTTTATTTCTAGCAAAAGTATCAAAGTAGAGTGTTTTTATTTATTTATTTATTTTGCCAATCATATCTAAGTAGAATTTAAAGCATAAAAATAAGGATTTTTTTTAGCATGGCAAATGATGTCTAAGCTATTGAAGAGTAAATTAGCCATAAGAAATTCATATCGCTAGGTAGAGGGCTTCCTCTAGGAATCTGTGGATGGCATCACCTAAAGTAAGACTTGATAAGGTGAAAGAGTGTATTAATGAGAGAAATAGGTTAATTTGCCATTTGTGGGCAAACTTTTTTTTTTTTTTAATGAGAGAAATATGGTTCATGAGAAAATGTTGTGGCTGAATCATAGGTTTAAAATGAGATTTTAGTGTAGTAGTAAGTCCTATAGAAATCGTAGATAGAAGTTGCGACAACAAAATCGCATGTAAAAAATGCAATTTATAAATTGCACTTTTTGTCTACAATTTTCAACTAACTCATATGGCACATTTTGAGAGATGGAAATTGCATATAGGGAATGTGATCTAGTCAAGCTTTAAACACCTCCCATCTTCTTCCTTCATCAATGTACAAGCGCTTCTCTCTCTCGCTTTAAAATATACACATCCCCTTCTCTCTCTCTTTAAAGCCCATCGATTTCTCATAGAATTTTTGTGAAAAACCTATATTTTTTTGTTATGGACATCATAGTGCTACTAAAAGTAAGAAAAACCCACTATTTTGATAACTTTTCAACCTGATTTCTTGAAAATTATAATTGCCTTACTTAGTTTTTCTTTTTAAAAACTAAAATGATTTATGTTTCTTCTTGCAGGTAAGATCATAGTTTACTATTTGCATGGTGTATTTCAAAGAATAATCACATAATAAAGGTAAGTAGTTTACTATTTTGTGATTTTTTTTAATTTAATGTAAAGTATTATTGTGTGGGAAGTCCATTTTTTAGGTTTGTTTCCAGTAAGATCTATCAATTTCCTTACTTAATTATGTAGTAGAGTTGTCGTGAGTAAGTAAAACGTGTAGGTGTGATTGTTTTGGATGGTAACTTTTTCTATTTTTGCACTAATCCAAGTTTAGTTTATTTTGCTTACAAGAAGAATCACTCTATTAACGTAACATATATCATCGTTTGTGGGCAACATCGAAAAGTTGTATCTTTAATGTTGAGGACATTTTGTCGTCATTATTATTTAAGTTAAGCTAAAATGTCAATTGTTTCCTCTTATACTTCACTTTGTATGATGGGTTTACGGCAAATTATTGCTTATTATATTGTAGAAGAATCGAGCTATTTGTAGATATTTAAGTTTGCCATTGTAAGATTATTTTATCCATGATGGTCTACGGTTGTGTAACCTTGCTTTTCATTGATAATTGAAGTTTCTATCTATGTGATGTAGAGTATTATCATGTATGTGTGTGTATACCTATATAATATTGTTTATGCTAATGTTGGTAGGTAGTGGAAATGTCAACTTTTGTAAGATTTGCTATTTTTGCCCACATGAATATCTTGCAAGGTAAAGATGGGGTATTCTATGACAGGAGGCCACTTAAGAAAATTAAAGTGAGGACAAATATGGGCTACATTGAATTGTTAAACAAAATATGTATAATTATTGGAGTTAATCCTAGCTTGCAACATGTGGAAGTGTTTCATAGGCAACCCACAATTTTCAACTCGGGTTCTATTATACCATAATACTTGTTGATACTTATCATTAACAATGACGACGTAGAGGGTTTTATTGAATTTGCTAAAACAACAAGTTGATTGTTCATATAGGAGCTACTTATTAGGTTACAAAATAGCTTTGTAACAATTGCATAGGGGAATACACTGCATGAAACTATCGTGCCCTTGCCATTGTAAGTCTAACAATCTATTAATGTGTCGACTACATTGGAACTAACAGAAGAAATTTCTAAAACTTATTATGAGTAGATGGATTTACTAATAGGAGAGAATCTTGAGATAGAGATCAAGGTGGTGTTCCAAACTATAGAATGTGATATAAAAGAAGAGGCAATAAATGAAGAGGATACAACTAGTGGGTATTGCATCAACTTTCAAATGGAAGTGTCTGATGATCTTTCGTCTCTAGCGGTAGCTGAAACTAATATAGAAGACACTAGTTTACCTATATCAACTACGATTGACACTAAGGTATAGTTGTTTGAGCATCCAATCCCATTCTTTAATGGGAGAGATGGTGGTGATGGTTACATAACATTTGAGGATAATGCTTTATCCTATGATGATCTCAGCTTTGGTGACGAGTTGAAGAAAGGTATGTGGTTTGCTAGAAAATTAATTTGATATATGCCATCAAGGCATTTCACATCAAACATCACCACAACTATCATGGTGATCAACTTGATAAGAGAGTATTGTCTATTTATCATACAAAAATGGACTCTAGTTATCGATGGAGACTTAGTGCATGCTAAAAGCACATGCACTTAAATTTTGTAATAACTATTGTGGAAGGCCAACACACTTGTATTAACTTTGTATTGAGTCATGACCATCCATAGTTAGACTTAAGCTTCATGGCACATTGTTTCGTTGGTCATGTTACATTGAATCTCAATGTGAAGATTTTCTTCCTTAGAGAAAATATCCTTTAGAAATTCGGGTATTTGGTAATAAATAGGCGAGTATGAGATGGGAAGAGAAGAGTGATTGAAGCCATCTATGGTGATTGAGACAAGTCATAAATGGAGCTTCTAAAGTTGTTGAATGCTATAGAAAATAGTAACCCTAGTTCGCAAGTGCTTTGGCAGGGTTGGCTAACCATAAATGTTGAAGAGTGTTTTAAACATTTGGTCCTTGTATACACACATTCAAATACTGTAGGCAGGTGATCAGTATCGATGAAACCTTTTTATATGGGAAATATAGCCACAAGTTGTTAATTATTTGTAACATGAATGGTGTAAACCACATTGTACCTTTGGCGTTTGCATTGGTTGAAAAAGAATCATTTACTTTATGGTCATAGTTTCTATCCTTATTGAAGCAATGTGTTGTCAGCCATAAGCTAGATTAGGAGATAATATGCCTTATCTCAAATCGACATTAAGGGATATTAGAGGCAATAGGGCATCAAGAAGTTGGTTGGCAATCGCATTTTTTACAATCATAGTTTTATATTCGACATGTGCCTAACAATTTTAACACAAGACATAAAAGCATCCCCTTAAAGAAGTTGATCATTGTGGTAGGCTATAACACTATTTTGAAAGGGTCCAAGATGTTTACCTATATCAACTATGGTCCTTAAGGTCTTATATAATTGTAATCACTATTAGTAAAAGTGGTGGGATAAAGCGACTATAGGAATTGATAGGGGGGAAGTGTTCACACCATCGGTCACTCAAAGAATAGAAAAATCATAGCAAACAACTAGTCGACACAAAGTCATGACCATTGATAGAATGACAAGGAACTTTAAAGTAGTCACTGGTATAAGAAGGACAGGATATGGATATGAAGGTGGCAACAACCATATAGTAAACATATTGAGAAATGAATGTACCTATAACAAATGAGAAACTTATAGGATACCCTATTCACATACGTTTGCTGCCATGGCCCATGTTGGAATGGACTGCACACAACGCATAGCAATATAGTACCATTGGATGACTTAGCCACTTGTTTACCATGTGAGCTTCTACCTACTTGATGACAAGAGTGCACGACTAGATATTCTTATACCATTTATTCATCTAGATATAAGGATTACTTGATAAAAAGGTAGGCTACGATCTAAGCGGTACCAAAACAAATAGACTTCAGAGAGGCGCTCGATAAGATTTGTTGTGGCTTTTGTAGGAAAGAAGGGCACAATCGAAGATGCCCTGAATGAAGGAGGATGCAAGGCCTATGATATGTTATATAGGATTTCAAAATGTTTTTTGATAAAGTTTTCCTATTTTATTGTTTGCTTCTTACATTTGTTGTTTCCTCTAATACTATTAACCTATTAAATGATGTAATTCCCTACTATTTCTTTCGTAGATGGATCTGGGCCTAGCAGATAGGTCATTGCTACACACAGTAGGAGATGCATCATTCAAAGGCAATTTGGGCTAGCTAGGTATATGAAAGGTTTACCCAGTAATTGCTCAAACTTCAATTACAATACACTTACTTATTTGACATTAACATTTCTTCATTTTATCAAGATACAACATGGCTAGTTTGTCAAAGATGAAAGGCTACGTTACATCAAGAGTTGGAGAGGATCTTATTGGACCTACATATCCTCCCACACTTACAATAGGCAGGGTTTTACGGTATCTTGCAGATACCTTTTATATAGCTAGACTAGCACCTTATCACGACTTTAGTTGAACATTAGAGGCTAGAGACACATGCATTTCACATGTTGTATGGGGAGGTCACTATAACACTATAGGATGTATCGATGTAGTTCGAATAGCCTATGGATGGTCATGTAGTCACTAAGGCCATGAGCTTAGGTTAGGTAGATGAGTGTGTGAGCTTCCTTGAAGTGAGGGTAGGTCCATGTGACATCTCTAGTGGACATCTAAAGATGTCGTGGTTATGTGGTGCTTTTAGGCATTTACCTGCTGGTGTTAATATGAACACCATCATGTGATTCACATGGGCATATATTCTTGAGTTGATGGATAGGATCGTCTTCTTAGATACTTCATCTAACCTTGTCCACTTGATGTTCCTACCTCTTTTATAGGACCTTGGAGATATAGGAGGCTATAATTAGGGATTAGCGTACTTAACATAGTTATATAGATATCTATACTGAGCTTCAATGTTGCTATCCAAGAAATGGGGAGTGTAACTATACTCCTATAGGTTTAGGCATGGGATAGGTTTTCACATATTGCCTTGATCCATCGCCAGATGTATATTCCATAGCATGGGCTATTAGTTCTTCATTGACATAGGCCATAGGCCATTAGTTCTTCATTGTCACACTTAATTTGACATGACAAAGCTTCCCAAACATGTTGTCGACCAATATAAGGATGCCCTAACTAGGTAAACTGTAGATTAAGTATGCCAAATTTACATTCTAAATCAACTTAATTGTGTGGGCGCTATAAATACTTACCAAAAATTATTCTTTGTAGATCGAGTAGATGCCTTACAACTCTAACATCCTCGATGCATTACTCTAGTATCGCAAATTGGGTAGGGATGCTTGGTTTGCTCATGTGCCACTTATTTATTTTCCCATTGTGGAGTGGAACTTTCCAAATTGAGTGGCCTACCAGTTCAATGGTATTTAAAGGATCTTAGATCCATGTGGCACATTACTATTGCTGTATAAGATTGATCTTAAAGGTAAAATCGACGGGGATTGGCCTAGGCGACATCATGCTTAGATATGCTAGTAGTAGGAAAGGTGATCTACGATTGTCCAATTAGAGTACAATGAAACTCTAGAGAATTTGGTCAATCCTGAGTATTACACATGGTACCATACCAGATGCATTGAAGTGATGCTAGGGGCATTGGTAAGATTTATCATCTATATAACTATTTCTCTTTCTATGATAATTAACATGTTAAAGAAGTTTACTTTATCTTCATTGTGGGTCGATGCATTTAACTATATTGAGTTAATTGATACTTCACAAGATGCATGGGCCATTACACCATTAGGCAGCATATTCTTCATGGCCATGGAGGTGTGATTTTGTTCCCCTTGACCATTAAGAGGAGCTTTAGGGTTTTGTACCTCGTAGAGGACACAAAAGGAGAGGGTGGGGTCATGGTAGAGGTCTTTATCAAGATCTACCACTTAATTGGTCATCTTCTCCTCCTTTAGATCTATGGCATATTATTTGAGTAAATTCACCATTTTATACATAGTCTAGCCACAAGGATGTAGTGGGTACTAGTATTTCCTATACGGGGTAACCTATCTTATGCTAGTATTAGAGGCGTTGTAGGAGGAGGAACTAGATATATCATTTGTTATCATATATACATATACATATACATATAGTTAGTACCTTTGCAATCGAGACTTCTATTTAACATTTCCACTTATGCTGTTTCATTATTGCAATAGAGTTGTTTTATTTATATTTATAATGCCATGCCTAAATTTAGTGACTTTATATACTTGTGGTACATGACTATTAGAATAGAGTTGTAAGTTAATACTAATGCGTTGTAGTTTCGTTTTGCATGTTTATGTAGGCAATTGGTTTTGGAAGTTGGTTTTCAAGTTTGTTTTTGGAAGTTAGTTTTCAAGTTTGGTTTTGGAAGTTGGGGTCGAAGTTTAGTTTACGACACTATACTTTTTGTATTGTATTTTTTTTTTATACCTCTTGTATTGTCATTTTTCATTAAGTATACATTGAATTTAATAAAATAGCTTTTTTAGCAAGCTCAACATATGGGAAGACTTTGTACTGTGAGCTATGAGTGCAAGATAGAAATCGTAGGTACAATGTGCAATTTAGAAATCATAGTAAATTGCATCTCAATCCTACGATTTCTTGGTAATTTCCTATTCAGTGAACTAGAAATGAAGCTACAATTTAGGAACAATATTTCCTAAAATATTTTCCCATGAACCATATTTTAAAAAAAAGTTTGCCCATAATAAGCAAACTAACCTATTTCTTATACTGTTGAGGTCAATTAGTGCTTCAAAGAGTCCTAGACATTTGAGGAGATAAAGGACAATCTTCATAAGGAGATGAAATGGGCTTTAAACCGCATTGCAAAAATAGTGGGACAACACCTATAAAAAATAAATTAAATTAAGATTGTTAGTTTGGAAGCTAAGACAAAGTCATATGAAGGGATGATGGATAGTAGCTTTGTGGCTTTAAAGAAGATAAAGGGTTTGACTTGTAGGATAATAGTAGTTAATGGAATGACTAGGGGTGGAAAAAAATTGATTGAATCATGAAACAAACCAGATTAGACTATACTGAACCATAAATTAGATTCAAACAGTCTTTTTAGGTTCAAAAAAATTATGAACCAAATCAAATCATTTTTTTTTTTACATTTGAAAAAAAAATATAAACTGAATTGAACTGTTCAACTGAATTAGACCATTAGAAGAAAAAAAGAAGAAGAAAAGAAAATGGTAGTGAAAACCTAGAGAATGTATAACTAAAAAAGAGGATTATATGTTGTCTATTTATTTCCTTCTTTTATTTGATTTTCATTAAGTATAAAATCTCCTTAAATATATCAAATATGTATTAGATATGGTAAGTGATATCGGATAAATGATAATAAATTAATTATTTTTTAAGTCCACTATAATTTCACATAACTTGTTAACTTGTATATAAAAAAAATTAATAGCATGTGTAAAAACAGCTTAAACCGTAATCAAAGTATTTTTTTTTTAGGTATAAAAACATTATGAATTGAATTATATGTTTAGGTTTTATTTTTTATTTTTTTTTTTAAAATTGAACTGTAACATATGTTTTAGTTTGAGGAATAAATGTACCAAATCAAATTGTGACTACCCTTAGGAGTAACCATTCATGTAGATTCATTACAAAACTAGAGTGCTTTTAAGTGTACTTGGTCAAAAAAAAAAGTGCTAAATTTTTTATGGTAGATGAAATCATACTTCAAAAGTGTTGGTCTTAAGGATGGCATAAATAAAGGTATGTATGATAGTAATGTACTTGAAAGATTTAGCAATGGTGTGGCAGCGCATGAGAACTAACGAGATCATTAGCTTAGCCAAATTTATATAGAAGTCCAAAGGTTAGTTCATTCCCTTCTATAATGTGAAAAATGCGCTAAGAAGTCTAAATCATTTCCAAAGTAGTCCAAGCCACTCCACTTGAGTTATATCTATGGTTGTTCATGGGAGCAGCTTAAACCAATCCTAAGAAGGTTTAAACTAAATGACTTTTTATGCTCTAATTGAGTATAATAAAGTAAGATTACTTAAGAAATTATATTTTCTAAAATATACATAAGTAGTATAGTATTATCAAATATATTCAAAATGTGATTAATCAAATAATTGAAATATAAAGTTATATTGTGTTGGTAGGAATTTATGAAATCAAGTTACTACAGTGGTGAATGTATTGTGTTAAGTAAATTGCATGAATCTTGCCATGGTAAATGTGATACTTGCATCATTATTGATTGCATCTTACTTAATGTGATTGTTCATAAATCCTTGTATGTTGCCATTAGCTTGTTTATTATTTATATTAGTTGGTCACCCTAAAATGGACTGATGAATAACTTGAGTTCAAAATAAAACTTGACATATATTGCATGATTTCTTACATTGTTTTTGAAGGCCACCACTTTTATACATGTAATGCCTCAAAACCTAGGGTGTCATAATTTATTATATATCTTTACTAAATAATGATATGCTAAGGCTCTTAACTTATTTAAAACCACATATATTTTCATATTTTCACAATATAAAATAACCCATCAATTTCTCAAAGATCAAATTCATATATCTTCTATTTATTTGATAATATAATAACTCTAAAATTTTCTAGATAAATTAAAATCTAATCTAATTTAATCAAAAGTAGTCCATAACAACCTATTTTATTTATATTTCTCGATAAGCTAGAATTAAACACGCTATCAAAGTCCTACATTTGAAAATGATAAGGACTAAGCCTAAGCCCAGCATGTATGTACCATAAACACATGCACACGAACAAACATCTCATAAATCACATGCATCAATGTAAATAAGTAATAAAACAACCAATTATTATCTCATTTAGTCTCGTACTTAGCAAATGGGTACTTATGACTCCACTAAACTCAATATAATATATATATATATATATATATATATATATATATATATATATAGATATATTATGATGTTGAGAATTGCCACAATGAGCCCTAACACCCATTAGTCACCTAGGTCTACCAAATTGTTTCAGTATATAACTCTATTAGGGATATCACAATATATCGATCAACAGGTGTCCCTAAAGATTCTACGCCATAGGTCTTTAGGTTAAGTTAAGCACAAACAACATATACATTTAAATCCAATGTTCAACTAAGTTCATTTAGATTAGTAGGTTAACAACCACAACCACAAGCAACAAGCATTGTTTGTAGTGTAGTTAACTCTTAATCCAACACCTACTTACAAGTGCACGAACAGTTGAATTTAGAATTCTCACTAGTGATAATCTATCTTATAATTGTCTTAGTATAGATTAGAAAAGCATTGGAAAAACAATAGAAAACAAGAATATATAAGCAAATGCTATTTTGAAAAAGTAGTGAGGTTTATGGTTAAGTTCACGGGTGTGAACCTCTTGTAAGAAGAGAGAAAAGTTCATGATCATGGGCATTTTCATGGGTGTGAACTAGGTTAATAGGTAGGATCATGGGTGTGATTAGGGTTGTGAATCTTTTGGTCAAGTTGTGTTTTAGAGTGAGTCATGTGTTCTAAAAGAACATGGGTAAGATCACAGTTATGATCTTGCTCATGATTACCTCGATTTCCCAAAAAGCATGTGAGAAACCTTAATTTTCTTTTACAACCTCATTCTTCAACGATTAAAACACCCAAACTAAGAAATTCCTATAGGTATTTTACGACTTACCTGTTTAATTCTTCCAAACAACAACAAATTACACCTAAAATTCTTTAGAGTGCTATTCCGCTTCTACACCAATTTCTCTTAATCTATAATGACACCCCATATGAGATTCATTGCTCTTTGGAATGAGAAAGCATGTGATAAATTAGTTAAATCTAAAACTTACCTTGTAGATTTTGCATTAAGTTGAGTGAATTGTTGCTAAGAAATTATAAGAGAGAGAGAGAGAGAGAGAGAGAGAGAGAGATGCTTGTTCTTTTCGTGTGTAACAATGGAAAAAAAAAATGGAAAAGAGTGCAAAGTAGGGTGTGAAAGGGATTTAAATACCTTTTATACACAATGACCATAATGCCTTTATTATTAACTCTTTATTATTTTCTCTACCATTAATTTTTTTTCCTTTTTATTTTCGGGTATTACAATATGTTAGCGTGGAGAGACTTAAAAGGGTTCTTACAATACTATACATGAACTAAGTGACTTAGGGGAGTGTTGCGCATATAATAGAGATTTGTTCATGTGGTTACAAGAGGAGGTCGACACTAAAGGTTCACAAGTTGTTTTTGGACAATTAGGGAACTGGTAAAGGGGCTGACTCCCTAACCTGGCTTCAAGGAGGGGCGTATATCCTTAACTTAACTTTGGTTACTAAAAGACCACACATGATGCTGTGTATATGCTTGTTCATATATAACATATGGTTAATAACATGCCTATCTTTTTTGGTGTTTGTACATAGCATTAAAAGATTTCTCTCTTATTGAACCATGGTTTTGTTTGCATCCCCTTAAGATGATTCACAATGTAGGCTTGAGATATTATTGTATTGCAAGGAAGTCACCCTAGTTGAGTCTTCTTAATTTGATTCTGTAAGGCTTGGGCTTAGAGTACGATAGTGAGATTAAATAGACCCCATTTCTCTAAATGTTTTTTTCATGTGTTGCCAAAATGTATTTTGCTTTAGGATAATGGATGATTATAGCCCTTGTAAGGATTTACATTCTACTCATCATTGGAGACATTGTTTCTTTATGGAGGTAAAATGAAATGTTATAGTGTTTTGTTACTAAGGCTTGTTTGTCAAATAGTACTTTTGATATGCTTCATGAATAGTTGATGAGAATTGGGATACCTTTGATGGATTCTCTTTTCTTGAGAGTATTCATGGTAAGTTATCATGACTGAGGTATTTTATGGTGTGTGACAAGTGGGCTATTGCCTACTAATTAATCTAGCTTCTTATTGATTGCTTTTAAGGTTAAGGATGATTGATAACAACTTCCTAAGGTTTTTGTTGATTTTCCCCCCTTGTATTGTTATTGTTATAAACCAATTAGACATTGACTAGTATAAAAAATAAATGCAAAATTTAAGGAATTTGATGGAAATCCTACATTGTAAAAGTGAAAAAATGTTGATGTTTCAAATAGAAAAGAAAAAAAAATGAAGATTCAAATAAAAAAGTAAACAAATGTTGAAAACCCAACATATACCGCTGCATATATTTAAAGACCAAAAATATATGATTTATATAAATTAAATGTATATAAAGATATTTTATTTGTTTGTTTGTAATTTAGATAGTAGTTTATTTGCTATTAATAATGTATATTGAAAAGTCTAGTCTTATTTTCATTTATCATTAGAGACACCATTTCTTTATGGAGGTAATATGAAATGCTATAGTGTTAGTTACTTAAGTTTGTATGTTAAACAATATTTTTTAGATGTTTCATAAATAGTTATGAAAATTGGGACTCCTTAGATGAATTCTCTCTTATTGAGAGTGTCTATGGCAGGTTATCATGAGAGTGTGACATATACCATCACCCATATTAGTGAGTTGTGACTCACCTATTAATTTAGCCTCTTATTGACCACTCTAAGGCTTGGGGTGGCTAATAACAACCTACTTTTTTTTTACTTTTTTTTTCTTGTATTGTTATTATTATGGACCAACTAGAAGTTGACAAGTATCCAAAATAAATGTAAAGTTTAATGGAGTTGACTAAATCTTATATTGTAAAAGTTAAAAAATGTTGAGTTTTCAAATAGAAAAGAAAAGAAAAGAAATCAAAGATTCAAATAAAAAGTAAGTAAATGTTGAAAGCTCAACATATACTCTTTCTTTTCTTTTTTATATAAGTCTTATATATTTAAAGACCCAAAATATATGATGTATATAAATCAGGTGTATGTAAAGATATTTTGTTTGTTTGTCTGCAAATTAGATAGTAATTTATCCGCTGTTAATCTCGTATATTGCAAGGTCAAGTCTAATTTTCATATATCCTAAATCCTACCACTTATACGAAGAATTAGCCGATGTTTAAAGCCCATTGACGTTTAGGATTTTACAAATATGTAGCTCTAATTGTAGATGACCTGTTCCAATTGTGCTTTTTTGCTAAAGGGCTTCTTGTATTTTGTTCCATGCTTTATTAATTAGCTTGTCTCTTTTTGCCGTCCTTCAACACAAAATCAAACATTTATAACTTAGCTAGCCATGGCATTCACCTACTTCCATATAGATAGAAGATTTAGGAACTTGATTAAACATTTATCTGCGCAATTAATTTTATGAAATCTGAATTTAGTGTATATTGTTATTGTTTGTCCAATTGTTCATATGTTCAGTGGAAAAAAGAACATTAGCAGAGGCCCATGTTGTCGTTGTTGTTTTGACATATTAGCTGCTTTTCTATGTCTAGAGGACGAGTCGGATGAATGTTAAAAGTTGCCCTTATATTTATTACTTCCTGCATAGTAGATTATCTTTGCTCCATAACACGTAAACTGCTCCGTAGAGGCCTTCCTCCAGGATGTGATGGCTGAGTTTGCTAGAGCCTGCTGTTGTAGAAACGAGATTTGAGAGAGAAGGTTCCAACAGGATATGCCCTGGGAAAATCCGTAGTAGTGGTCAGACCATGCCAAGCAACCTCTGAGCAGGAGCAGCCGGAAAACAAATGTTGATGGTTTTTATATGCTATTCCATAACATTTTCCGACATGGGACAATGGATGAGCTTGTGTTAGGGTGTCCACTGCTGATTTTATAGTGGGAAAATTTTAGGTTGCAGTTGAATGCAACTTTTTTTTAAGTGCATTTGCAGTCATCGATACTATAAAAGTTCACTTTAGAGCGAAATTTTTCATTAAACAAGTTTGTCCTCCCTAGTACCTGTCCAGGTTTGATCCCACGCTTAGAGGTAGGAAATATAGACTATTTTTTTACGACTGGCCTGGTGGTCAATCTCGATCAGAGCATTGAATGGAAAAATACAGTCTTACCTCTTTTAGAATTTTAGGTGTATAGATTACTCTGTATCAGTATTTCAGTGCAATTCTGATAGTGTATGCCGAACGTCAAGAAGCTTGAAACTTATTGACCAAGGGTTGGTTTTAAATACATATTCTTATTTGATTTTATATTCTAGATTCCAATTCTTGGAGATCGTTTCCTCCAAACCGTTGTTAAGTAAATATCAATGAATGGTAGGAAAACAGTATCGGTTAACTTCTACACTCTTTATGATGTTGTAAGCTTAAGCATATGTAAGTCTTTAGCAACCTAGGGTATATTTATTTTGCAGAGAACATTTTCCAAACTATTTTTTTTTCTGATATTTGTTACAATTCAATATTTCTAGTTGTTAGATATCTAGTAGGGAGTTGTGGATAGTACTGTCTCGTAGTGGTAAGTAATCATAGTAGAGAATAGCAATGACTGACCATCAATAATTTTGGTTAGTAACTACTAAAAATCTTAACTAAAAATAAGAAATATGATTTCTTTTATTGAAAATTGGAAATCATTTACCTTGTTTTTTCGCTCACATTTTCTTTAATGGTTAACTATTTGCCATCAACTACAACATTTGTCTCCCATCATCAGCTGTAGTTGATAACCGTGTGCAACCATAACTTCTCGAGTCTACAATAATGTTTGATGATTCTAAAATTTTAATTGTAGCAAATATCATAAAAAATGTGGAAAGTCCTTTTAGGAAACAAACACATGCCTAATTCTAATTCATGAGCTTTTAGGAAACATACACAAGCTTAGTTCTAATTCATGACCTTGTCCAAGAAAAGAAACAGAAGGAACCAAACTAGGAAAGGAAAACAAAACTATACTATCTGACTTCATATGCTATTTACTAAGCAATGAGTTAACAAAACTTCAGGAAAAAAGTTAAGAAAGATCAATGGTAAGCTCTTAGCCTCTCCCATCTTCAGGATCCTTTAGTTCATACCAATTGAAAAATTGCCTCCAATCATAATCATCATCAATGAAATTTCCAGCCAGCCCAGCGTCATCAAAGAACTCACTTGCGCAGAAGCTGCCCAAATTGTCGAAATCAAATGAAAGTGGTTCTGCCTCCAAGCCCATGTCACTTCTGCCCCGTGTCTGTTGAATAGAAGAGATAAAAATGTAGGAAATCAATAATAGTTGTCTCTAAATAATTTAATAGTTATGTACTGTCTAGTTTCCGCAATTTTGACAAAACGAAGTGTTGTTTCTTACCTCTTTCTCCACATTTTCAGTTGGTTCAGCTTCAGCAGCAATAGTGGAAGTGCTATGTGATCCATTCTCAACAGCATTATTGCTTTCAATAGTAACAGTAATAGGATTGCTGGAGAAACTAATTGGAACTTCGACAGCTTCGCTTTCAATGGTCACATCAGATGCATTAGATATGCTAATCGAATAGTCTGCTTGGTCGAATTTTGATGCGTCATCCTCAGCACCCTTCTTATCCATTTTATTTCTTAACCGGCAGACCACGAGTGGCGCCTGCAAGATCATGGCAATTGAAATGGCTGAGCAGAAGTGAAATTGATTAAAAATCAGAGAGATGCTAATAGAAAGTGAGAAATCTGATTTCCACTTTCTAAAAACATAAATTTGCCCCATATTCTGTTAACGTTTTTTTGTGATGGTTGACTATAGGCTGTTAACTATTACATTCGGCTCTCACCATCAGTTGTCACCAAAAGCCTCTGGTAATCACATCCATTCGAGATTAGTATAATAATATTTTGTCCAATATAGGTAAAACTATGAAAAACGTAATCAATAGCGCTTGATGGCTTTTCATCAATGTGAATTCTGATCCTTGGTTGCAATAATGAGTAAAACGGATCGATATACTAGAGGTAGTAGTCATATACCTGGTCTTTTCTGCTTCGTTTTCCGAGACATTTTGGATTTAAGTGAAATTCATGCATAACCCAATTGGTTCTTTCACCAGTAGGAACACGGCCTTTGTAGAACACCAGCGTCTTCTTAGTACCTATAATTTGATCTGTTTCCTCGCTTCTTATCTTCCTTTCTTTTCCAGTCACTTTCCAGTAACCCGAATAAGTTGTTCGACATTGACGCTTGCTATTTTTGTACTTTTCAGTTACAAAACGAATGAAGCACCATTCCTTAAGTTTCCAACCCCACAAATCTACACGGTAACATAAAATTCAATAAATTTCATATTCAAATATGGGTGAGAATAGTTTTTGGTGCAACAAAATGGAAGTACTTAATGCCTAGTTAGCTATTATAGTGAATCTTACCATCGATCATGCTGGCCAGGTCCCATGGTTCGTCGTGTTCGCGGATTTCGACAAGAGGGATAAAGCATTCATCGCCACGGCCAAGTACCTTAAGTTGCAAGTCATCAAGAAGTTCTTCATCCGTGGGGTGAAATCCTTTCGGAAACAATTTGCTAATACTTGCCCTGTAATCCATCTCGATTCTCACTGAGCGAGCAGAATAAGAATAGTATTACTAGCTCGAATTCGTGGAGACCAACAATGAAGAAGACAAGTTCACAGAAATCTATGTTAGGGCAGTTTGACTGATTACTCCACACTCCCATGTCGTGGTCACTTTATACCTGTGCGTTTTAGTCAAGGAGGTCCAGTTTTTCTAGTCCACGCCCTTGTTACCCAAGCGTTCGACCTTGATTCCGAAGTGCCAAGTGGTTCCCACATGTATTTAGATTTATATAACCCCAAAGGAGTATAAGATAATACTTCAGCTTTGAGGGAGACAGCAAAGATGTTGAAATATCATTTATTTTACATAATTTTTTTTTCCCTCTCTGGTTTTAGTATTATCCGATGATATATGGTTTAAAATAATATAAAAAGGGATTTTTTTTAATAAATTTGATCTATATGAATCCTATAGTACATAAAATAAATTAATGGATATTATGAAAAGTTTTTTTTTTTGTGTAAGTCATATTTTGTATCTTTAAACTTATTACATTTTTTATATGTAAAATTTGTAAATCTAAACATTTGATATTAATTATCTCTATAGTTGAGTAGTATGAATATTAGTTTTTCAGTAATTTCTTTATTTTTCAATAGTTGTAATATGATATAGTAGTTGGAAAAAAAAATTTAAATAAATTATTTGTATAGACTTAGCCTATAAAAAAAAGTCAAATAAAATTAGAGAAAAATACAGTTTAAGGACTCGGATTTATGCATGCATTTGAGATCTGATTTAATAAAAGATAAATATATATATGTATATATCAATTTAAGGGTTTGTAATTTTAGAAGCTAGTACTTGTCCTACACTACAAGCACTCCAGAATATTACTCCACATTGACTTCTTGTGGAATGCATTGGTATGGTTGGGTGTCGAGTAACGGAGTAAGTGGAAGTAGAGTGGTGGATCGGTGTTGTTGGTAGGTCACGTCAAGGAATATCAAAATCAGCCCGTTGGGCCACAAGCGTTCGAGCTTGTTGGCAAAGTTCAGCCTTCTTGTTGTTTGGTTCGACGATGTAAAGTTTATTGTCGATATAGAAAGAAGTGGGGCCACAGCATGTCCACTTTTTCCTTGCAAATACCGATATTTATCAAACTATTAATTATATATTCCTCTTCAGATTTTATAAAACTAACGGAACGATCTAAGATAGCAATCACGTTCATGGCATATAGAAGACGTAGGAATCGAATTAATGGTATTATATATGTGCAATGTGAATCTCACGTGACATAAATAAATGGTTTAAAAATGATATGCATATAATGACTTATAAAAAGAGATATCATTATGCTTTTAACTAGGGTTTAATAGAATACTACTATACATCATTAATTGACATAGCACCAATTGCATAACAATCGCCTTGTATGCCATAATCCATGAGCTCTATTTTAATTGGCTAATTTTAGACTTATGAGAAATAATGGGAAAAATACAAAGGAAGGACATATATTTGTTCAGTTTCTGTAAAAATTAGCATAATTTTTTCAACCATATGTTTAAGAGAATTTTTATAAAATATCTTCATTTCAAGGCTTTCATCCATCTATTAGCAATGGAATATGACGTGGCATGAATAGATGCTCTAAAGTGTGTATGACTTGTAAATACAAATCTTTAAATGTATAATAAAAAAATCCCTACTCTTTTTTGTAAAACTGCACAAATGTAAGCCTTTCTGTGCATTTTTTTTCAGATAAATTATAATTAAATAATAATATTTACACTATTTTATAACTATCGTTTGCCAATGAATACATAGTATTAAAATGTTAATTGAGATGATTTTTAAAATAATACTATTATTTTCAATAGTTTAAAGAACAATACATAGATAATGTAGAATCAATGATGAATATATATCAATTCATATTTAGAGTTGAAAACTTTATCTCTAGATTTATTTTCTAGGCAATAATATTAAAAAACATATCTAACCAATATTATAATATATGGATATTTTTGTCGCTATTTATAAAAGATGCATGTTTCAATGAGGAAATGAAATATTGAATTTAATAATAAGCATTATTTGAGATTTGGTTTGGGGATGATGAACATAAAAAAAAAGAACATAAATAAAGCATAAACAATATTGAAAACAATGAAAAATAAAATATTACTTCTCATATGCATAAAGATGCCATTAAAATATGTGATTTGGTCTGTTTCTGGTGTGTGTTTTAAGGAGGTTAGAAACTAAAATCATGTTAAACAAAACTTAATCAAGACAATATTCACATATGTGTACGCGCCAAATATATATTGCTATTTATAAAAAAAGATGAATAAATAATAATAATTTTCTATACATGATAGAATATAATTAGTTGAGAGAAAATGTAGAGGAACACATTTGCATAGCTTTTGTAAAAAAAGGCATGGATTTTTCAAACATGTGCTTAAGGACTTGTCTTTATAAGTTGCACTTATTTTAGAGTTTCCATCCATATTATATCAAATCTCACTAATGGCAGATGGATGGGAGTTGTAAATTGAGGGTATATTATAAATACAGACCCTTAAACACATGGTTAAAAAATTTAGGCCCATTTTTGTATAATTTGCATAAATATGGATCCTTCATTTGCATTTTTCTTGAGAAATAATACAGGATTATATGGTATTCTATATAAGTGTTCAATAAAGAATAAGCATGTTCGTTCCCATATGAAACTTTAGGATTGTAGAGAATCAAAATCCCTACCAAATTCTACACATGCATGCACATGTTAAATAATTCACAAGTGACATGCATTTAATGCAATGGATATCACAAATAATCAATTTAATTATCTTTGATTTAGCCCATCAATAAACACAGGGGTACTCATATAATCCTAAGTTGGGAATTGCTATCTCCAACCTTAACCTTCTAAATTGGTATTAGGAATTGCCACCTCTAGCCCCTATAACCCTAAATATATCCCAAATCATTTTGGTACACCACTTCACTAGCGACACCATCGCATATTGATCATTAGGGTAGCCTTGTTGACAAAAGGGCTCATGTAAGAGAAGCTTAGGAGGAGGAGCAACCACCGAGTGGACATTGTTGTGAGTAGAGAGGCAATTGTGTTGTGAGTTAAGGTTTTTGTAATAAGAGCTACCCAAATCTTTATATATATATATAAAAGAAGCAATACTTTCGTGTAGGTTACCCTACTATTAGGCAACTCAACAAAAGGAAATCTTAATGGATGTAGAGAAGGGCAAGGCCAAGAGAAGGGAGCCATGGAAACCTAGGAGTCTTACTTGAGACAATCTTTGGGTAGAGTTTAGCAATAGGGTGGAGGAGAGCAGTAATCATTTAGAGAAGTACAATAGTTGGCCGCCTTACCATTGGGCAACTTAAATAGAGAAGATCTTGGAGTATGAAGAAAGGGGGTAAGGGCAAGAAAGGTAGCCTATGGAAACCTGAAGGCTTGGTCGAAGAAGACCTTTGGTAAAGTTTGCTAATGGGTGGAGGAGGGTGGCAATTTGTTGGAGAGAAGGTAGTGGCATGGGATTAGCCTCATGATGAGGGTGTCACAAATTTAAATGGGGGACAATATCATGGTTTGTGACAATAGAGTAGACATATTGGGATTAACTTAGGCTTAATGTGTAATGAGTGGCATTGGTAGGGTAGTTTCTTCTAGAGATTGGGTTCTCTAAAGATAGGTTTGACCACTCATGAATAAATAGGTTGGGAGCTGAAGCCGCTCTCTTGATGATGACCATGGTAAACCAAGCCAGTTGAAAAAGTTGATCCCATCAAACTTAAGAGGGATCGTAATAAAGTTGGTAATGGCTCTTCTGAAGAATGATGGGCTTAGAACAATATGTAAAGAGCAAGATGAAAAGGCTAGCTTGCCATCTGGAAGTAAGAAAAATATATGAGGCAAAGGATAGATGAGCGCCACATGGATCTCTATAAGGGGAGAATCTCTTGTCTTATGACACGAAGCAACCTCTAAGTAAGAGCTATTGGAAAACAAATGTTGATGGTTTTTATATGCTATGCTATTACAATTTCCAACATAGGACAATGGATTAGCTTGCCTTAGGTTGTCCACAATTGATTTTATAGTGGGAAAATTTTAGGGTGAAGTTGAATGCACCTTTTTTTTAGTGCATTTGCAGTTGCTGGTGCTATAAAAGTTCACTTTAGAGTGAAATTGCCATTACTAAACAAGTTTGTCATCCTTAATACTTGTCCAACTTTGATTTAATGCTTAAAGTTAAGAGATATAGACTATTTCCTATGACTGTCTTAGTGGCCAATCTTAATTTGAGCCTTGTACGAGAGAATATAGTCCTACCTCTTTTAGATCTTTAGGTTTATGGATCACTATATATTAGTATTTTAGCACAGTTTTGACATTGTATGCTAAGCATTGAGAAGCTTGAAACTTATTGTCCAAGGGTTGGCTTTAAATATATATTCTTATTTGATTTTCTATTCTAGAATCAAATTGTTGGAAATCATTTCCTCCAAACTGTTGTTGAGTAAATCTCTGGGGAAAAATAGTATTGGTTAACTTCCATATTCCTCATAATGTTGTAAGCTTAGGTATATGTAAATCTTGAGCAACTTAGGGTAAATTTATTTTGTAGATAACATTTTTCGAACTATTTTTTTTTCTTGATATTGGTTACAATTTAATCTTGTAGTTTTCAGTTACTATGAAGTAAGGAGTTGTGGATAATATTGTCTCGTAGTGGTAAGTAATTATAATAGATAATAGCACTCGCTGACCATCAATAATTTTTGTTAGCAACAACTTAAAATATTAAAGAAAAATAAAAAAAATTATCTCCTTTATTGAAAATTGAAAATCAATTATCCTGTTATTTTGCTCATGTTTTCTTTAATGGTTAACTATTTTCCATCAATTATAATATCTACATCCCACCATTAGCATTGATAACCACATGAACCATGATCTCTTGAGTCTATAATAATATTTGATTATTTTAAGTTTTTAATTTAGCAAATATCATAAAAGATGTGGAAAGTACATTAAGCAAACAAGCATACACTTAATTCTAATTAATGAGCTTCCGGAAACAGACATATGCTTAGTTCTAATTCATGACGTTGTCTAAGAAAAGAACGAGAAGGACCCAAACTAGGAAGTCCAGTTTTTCTACTCCACACCCTTCTTACATAAGTGCTTGAACTTGATTCCCAAGTGCCAAGTGGCCCCACATGCATTTAGATTTATATAATTCCAAAGTTGTTTAAGTTGTTATAATTGAGTGATATGAATATTGATTTATCAATGAAATTGATCAGGTTTAATTTCCTTATCCTCTAATAGTTGTAACACGATATAATAGATGGTAAAAAAAGAAAAAGAAAATAAATTATTTATATAGACTAAGTTGATATAAAGAATATCCTTTAAAATTAGAGAACAATACAATTAAGGATCTATATTTATAAATACATACATTGTAAGATCTATATTTTTCAAGAATGCATTTAAAATCTAAAATTTTAGGATATAAAGCTATAAGTACCTTTATTATATTATTGTTAATGTTGTTACAAAAATTTATATACGAAAGATCTACATTTATACATATTATGTATTATAGGCTCATTTTTTAAAATATAAAATTAAGGGTTCGTAATTTTAAAAACTAGATATTTGGAAGTCTATGATATACTTATTCTATACTGCTAACACTCTAGAATGTTACTCCGCATTCACATGCTGTGGAGTGCATTAGTATGGCTGGGTATCGGGTAACGGAGTAAGTGGAAGTAAAGCGATGGATAGGTGTCGTTGGTTGGTCACATCAACGAATATTAAAATTAGCCCTTGGGCAGGAAGTGTTCGAGCTTCTTGGCAAAGTTCAGCCTTCTTGCTATTCATTCGATGATGTAAAGTTTGTTGACGTTATAGGAAGAAGTGGGACCACAGTAATGTCCACTCCTTCTACGTAAGTACCGATATTTAAGAAACCCTTAATTAGATATTCCTCTCCTAATTTTATAAAATTAACTGAGCGATCTGAGATCATCAAATTCCAAAGACTTCTATTGCCTAGGAGCTTTAGAATTGTTAAGTTTGAGCAATCACGTTCATGGCATATAGTAGATGAAGGAATCCAATTAATGGTATTACATGAGTCTTGCGTGACATAAATGAATGATTTGAAGATGCTATGCATGTGATGACTTGTAAAAAGAGGTATTATCTTGCTTTTAAATAGGTTTAATAGTAATATTACTATTCAATTTTTGTGAAAATGGGCCTAAATTTTTCAACCATATATTTAAGAGCCTATTTTTATAAGATATTTTCATTTTAGGGCTTCCATTCATCTACCAACAATGGAATATGATGTGGCATGAATGGAGACTTTAAAATATGTGCAACTAATAAATACAAGCTTTGAAATGTATTATTGAAAAATTTAAAATCCTTTTGCAAAAACGCACAAATGTAGGCCTTTCTTTGCATTTTTTTTTTCAAATATATAATAATAAAATAATAATATCCAAACAATTTTATAACCACAAATAATATACATTGTTAAAATGTTAACTGCGATAACTTTTATAACAAAACTATTATTTTAAATAGTATTATATGTACTTTAAAGCACAATACACACACAATGCAAAACAAATGATTAATTTATATAAATTCATATTAAGACTTGAAAACCTTATCTCTAGATCTTGATAATTATTTTCTGGGCAATAATATTTAAAAACATATCTAATCAATCTAATAATATATGGATATTGTGATTGCTATTTGCAAAAGATGCATGTTCTAATAAGGTAATTAAATATTGAGTTTAATAATAAGCATTATTTGGGATTTGGTTTAGGGATGATGAACATTAAAAAAAGGGACATAAATAAAGCATAAACAATATTGGAAAAATGAAAAATAAAATAGTACTTCTCATATATATAAAGATGCCATTGAAATATGAGATTTGGTTTGTCTTCAACGTGTTTTTTAAGGAGGTTAAAAACTAAAATCATGTGAAACAAAGCTTAGTCATGACAATGTTCACATATTTATATGTGCCAATTATATAATGCTATATATAAAAGATTGAATAAATAATACTAATTTTCTATGCATGATAGAATATAATTAGATGAGAGAAATGTAAAGGAACAACTTGCATTTGTACAATTTATATAAAATAAAAGGACTTGATTTTTTTGATCATGCGCTTAAAGACCTATATTTATAAGTTGCATTCATTTTAGGGTCTTCATCTATACCATATCAGATCTCACTAATAGTGGATGGATGGGGGCCTTTAATTAAAGATATTTTACAAACACAAACTCTTAAATATATGATCGAAAAAATTTAAGCCCTTTTTTGCATAAACTACACAAATCTAGGTTCTTCCTTTACATTTTTCCCAAGAAATACTATAGGATTATGTGGTACTCTATATAAGTACTCAATAATTATTAAGCATCTCCATTCTCATACAAAATTTTAGGATTGTAAAGAATCGAAATCCCTACCAAACTATAAAATGAGTAACAACTATATTAGTTCAAGATTTGGGTTGCACAAAGGAATTTATCATTTTCAATGTAGCGATGGGAGGTTTTATAGTTCTGTCACTAGTTTTATTCAAAATAACTTATACTTCAAATATGACAATAAATCTCAATACTAAAGTTAGAGAATGTTGAAATGATGCTTATAAACTTAGAGTTTTACCCCATTCCAAGCTTTTGTAAAGCTAACTTGCAGTGAAGAAGTTCTATAGGAGTGTGAGAGATTTATCACGTGTTCATAGTAAGTGGCAAAGGCAAATGATAGGATAGTTAGTGAATTTTGCAAGTATAGTATGTAAATTGTAGAAATTGCTTGATTATGAAATAAAATGAAAAAACCATAGCTACTAACGTTAAAATTTCCCACATAAGTTTTCTATGATTTAATATATTATATAAGGTTAGTAGATACTAAAGTATTCAAGAGAAGATGTGATACTCTATTTACCTTAATGATGTGGTGAAAATAACAATTATTTAGTAAATTTAAGACATCTCTAGAAAATAATACATGCATGTACTGTAACACCTTAGAATCTAGGATATTACAATTTGCTATGTGCTATCACCAAGTGAGGACATGTAAGGATTAGAAACTTGTCTATAATCTACAATATTTGAAGCCATTGGAAATATGACATACTGAAACATCTCCACATAAATTACATAATTGAGTGGCTCTATGGGTCTCTGTCTGTAAGATACCACAATGAAACCACTACACTACTGTAGTTCATATCAACTCCTAAAGCAACTTTAATCATAGCACTAACAATTGAAAAGTTTTACAACTTCGAATAACACAAACTAGGAGTTTAATCTCTAATACATCAACATAATCGAAAAGATCATAAACAACTATCATCTAACTCCCACTAACTTACCTATTTTGATATATGGACTTGACATCATCACCTACATCATGACATGAATCATAACCAATCTCATCATATAGAACTATCTCATCAAGGTTACCTGTAGCTAAAAAAGATATCTCTAAAATGGGGTGAGCTATTACCTAGTACATGAATACCACACATGCACATGCCGAACAATTCTTAAGTCACATGCATTTAATGCGATAGATATCACAAACAATCAATTTAACGATCTTTTGATTTAACCCATCAACCAACATAAAGGTACTCATGTAGTCCTAGGTTAGAACTACTATCTCTAGCCTCAACCTTTTAAATTGGTATTGGGAATTGGCACCTTCAACCCCAATACCCTTAAATCTATCGTAGATCCTTTTGGTACAGTACTTCACTAAGGATACTTCACATATTGATCATTAGGATAGCCTTATTAATAAAAGGGCTTGTGTAGGAGAAGCTTGAGAGGAGGAGTGGCCATCGAGTGGACACCATTACAAGAGGGGAGAAAGTTGCCTTATGAGTTAAGATTTTTGTAACAAGAGTTGCCCAAATCATTATCAGAAAAGGAAATGATACTTCAGTGGATCACCCTACTATTGGGTAACTCAACAAGGGGTGATTTTAGAGGATGTAGTGAGAGGTAAGGCTAAGAGATGGGAGCCAAGGAAGTCCAAGAGTCCTAATTGAGATGATCTTAGAAAGAAGTTTGGCAACGGGTGGAGGAGGGCAATAATCATTCAGGGAATGTACAATAGTGGGCTACCCTATCATGGGCAACTTAGAAAGAGGAGATATTAGAGGATGAAGAGAGGGGATAAGGGTAAGAGAGGAAAGTCCATAAAAACCTAAAGTCCTGGCTGGAGAAGACCTTGAGCGGAGTTTGCCAATAGGTAAGGGTAGTGGCAACCTATTGGAGTAAAATAGTGGCATAAGATTAGCTTCATGATGAAAGCATTACGAATTTAAGTGAGGAAAATATCATGATTCGTGATGATAGAGTGGGCATGGAAGGATCGCCTTGGGCTTAATGTGTAGTGAACGGTATCAGTAAGGTTAGTTTTTTTTTCCTATGAATTGGGTTTTATGAAGGAAGGTTTGGCAACTCATGAACAAACTAATCTAAAGCTAATTTTGTTTTCTTGATAATGGTCACGGCAGACTGAAACCAGTTGAGAAGGTTGATCCCCTCAAACTTAAAAGGGACCATGGCAAAGCTGGTAATGGCTCTCCTAATAAATGATAGGCTTGGAATAGTTCTAGGTAAACAATATGAAGAGAAGGCTAGTTCACTATTTGGAAATAAGATAAATGTATGAGGTAAAGGATGGTTAAGTGTTACATAGATCTCTAGGAGAGGATAATCACTTGTCTTATGACACCAATCAACCTTTGAGTAGGAGGTATTAGAAAACAAATGTTGATGGTTTTTATATGCTATGCCATTACATTTTGTAACATGAAACAATGGATTAGCTTACCTTAAGATGTTTATGACTGATTTTATAGTGGGAAAATTTTGGAGTGAAGTTGATTTTACCTTTTTTTTTAGTGCATTTGTGTCACTAATACTATAAAAGTTCACTTTAGAGTAAAATTTCCTTTTCTAAACAAGCTTGTCATCCCTAATACCCATCAAAGTTTGATCCAATGCTTAGAGTTCGAAGATATAGACTACTTCCTAGGATTGGCCTAGTGGCTAATCTTGTCTTGAGCCTTATATGAAAGAATACAATCATAACTATTTTGGATATTTAGGTGTGTAGAGCACTCTATATTAATATTTCAGCACAATTATGATATTGTATGCCAAGTGTCAAGAAGCTTAAAACTTATTGCCTAAGGATTATCTTTAAGTACATGTTCTTATTTGATTTTATATTCTAGAATCCAATTCTTAAAAATCATTTCCTCCAAGAAATTGCTAAGTAAATCTCAACGAATAGGAGAAAAACAGTATTTGTTAACTTTTTTATTCCTCATAATGTTGTAAGCTTATGTATATGTAAATCTCGAGCAACCTAGGGTACATTTATTTTGTAGAGAACAATTTTCAAACTATTCTTTTTCCTGATCTTTGTTACAATTCAATCTTGGTAGTTGTTAAATATTATCTAATAAGGAGTTGTGGATAATACTGTCCTGTAGTGGTAAGTAATCAAAATAGACAATAGCATTGACCGACCATCAATAATTTTGGTTAGCAACTACTGAAAAATATTAATGAAAAATAAGAAAAATGATTTCTTTCATTAAAAACTCAAAATCTATTACTCTGTTGCTTACATTTTCTTTAATGGTTAACTATTTGCCATCAACTACAATATTTGCCTCCCACCATTAGCTTAGATGACCGTGCACAACCCTTGAGTCCACAATAATAATTGTAGCAAATATCATAAAAGATGTGGAAAGTACTTTCAGCAAACAAACACATGCGTAATTCCAATTTATAAGCTTTCAGGAAACAAACACGCTTAGTTTTAATTCATGACCTTATCTAAGAAAAGAAACAGAAGGACCCAAACTAGAAAAAGAAAACAAAAATCTACTATCCAATTTCATTTGCTATTTACAAAGCAATGTGTTCGCACATCTTCAGGAACAAAGGTAAAAAAGATCACTGGTAAGCCCTTGGCCTCTCCCATCTTGAGGATCCTTTTGTTCATCACAATTGAAAAATTGCCTCCAATCATTATCATTATCAATAAAATTTCAGTCATCTCAATGTCATCAAAGAACTCACTTGCGCAGAAGCTACCCAAATTGTCAAAATCAAATGAAAGTGGTTCTGCCTCCAAGCCCATGTCATTTCTGCCTCGTGTCTGTTTAATAGAAGAGATAAAAATGTAGGAAATCAATAATAGTTTTCTCTAAATAATTTAATAGTTATGTACTGTCTAGTTTCTGCAATTTTGACAAAACGAAGTGTTGTTTCTTACCTCTTTCTCTCATTTTCAGTTGGTTCAGCTTCAACGGCAATACCGGAAGTGCTATGTGATCCATCCTCAACAACATCATTGCTTTCAATAGTAACAGTAATAGGATTGCCAGAGAAACTAACTGGAACTTCGACAACTTCACTTTCTATGGTGACCTCAGATGCGTTGGAGATGCTAATCGAACCATCTTCTTGGTCGAATTTTGATGCATCATCCTCAGCACCTTTCTTATCTATTTTGTTTCTCAGCCGGCAGACCACAAGTGGCGCCTGAAAGGTCATGGCACAGATAAATAAGGCTGGGAAAATGTTTTCTAAACTTATTTGACATTTATTACAATTAAAGCTTCTCCAACTTGTCAAATAGTTATTTTAGTAATCTCAAGAGGATATAGGCACTAGCTGCCTTCATCGATGGTAGAAGGCGATAGGCGATTACTAATAACAGAGATGCTAATAGAAAGTGAGGAATCTTATTTCCACTTTTTGTATACATAAAATTTTCCCATATTTTGTCATGGATGACTATCACTACTGGCTGTTAACTAATACATTTGTCTTTCACCATTACTTATCACTAAAGGCTTCTAGTAATCACATCCTTTCGAGATTAGTATAATAATATTTGACAAATATAGATAAAACTATGAAAAACGTATTCAATAACTACGGGGATTCTGATCCTTGGTTGCAATAATAAGTAAAAACAGATCGAATACTAGAGATGGTAGTCATATACCTGGTCTTTTCTGCCCCGTTTGCCAAGAAATTTAGGATTTAGGTGAAATTCGTGCATGTTCCAAAGTAGTTTAAGATAGTGCTTCAGCTTTGAGGGAGACATAAATGATGTTGAAATATTTACATTTTTTTTCTTTTCTGGTTCTAGTGTTATCCGATGTCCGATGATATGGTTTAAAATAATGTAAGAAGGGATTTTTGGATAAATTTGTTCTACATAAATCCTGTTGTATATAAAACAAAATAATGCTCTAAAATGGTCAATTTAGACCCTATTCATATTAGAAATTTCAAAAGAAAAAAAAATAAGAAGACATGTTTGTGATGACTTTGATTTTTTTTATAATGCTATTGGTTAAAAAGAGTAAAAAACCAATATATATATTATGGAAATTTTTTTGTATAGGTTAGATTTTGCATCCTTAAAACTTTCAACATCTTTATATTCACTTTGTAAATCTAAATATTCAAAATAAATTGTTGATATTCCAAGGTTATTGTAGTTGAGTGGTATGAACACTAATCTATCAATTATCAATTAGATTGATTGAGTTCAATTCCTTTCTCCTTCAATAGTAGTAACATGACATAGTAGTAGGTTAAAATTTTTTTTATCTAAATAGACCAAGTCTATGTAAAGAAAGTCCAACAAAATTAGAGAAAAATGTAGTCTAATGATCTATATTTATTAGTATATACACCACAGGATTTGTATTTTTCAAGAATGAATTTAAGGTCTAATTTTTTAGGATATGAAGCTTTAAGTACCTTTGTTGTATCATCATTTATGTTGTTATAAAAATTTATAAAAGAAGGGTCTATATAATTTATACATATTATGTATTATAAGCTTATATATATATATATATATATATATTTAAGGGCTTGTAATTTTAAAACTAGATATTTGGAAACCTTTGACACACTTACTCTATACTATTAACACTCAAGAGTATTACTCCACATTGACATGTTGTGGAATGCAATAGTAGTTGTGGCATGGCATAGATGGAGGCTTTAAAATGTGTATAACTTATAAATATAAATCCTTAAATACATGGTAAAAAAATTTAGACTCTTCTTCCACAAAATTGCGAAATTATGGGCCTTTCTTTGCAGTTTTCAAATATATCATAATTAAATAATAATATTCACACTATTTTATAGCCACCAATGAATATACATTATTAAAATGTTAATAATGATGATTTTTAAAATAAAAATATTATTTTCAATAGTATTATAAATACTTTAAAGTACAATACATACATAATGCAAAATAAATGTTGAATATGTATCAATTCATATTTAAAGTTGAAAACTTTATCTCTAGATTTTCTTGACAATAATTTAAAAAAACACATCTGTCTAATCTATTACTATATGGATCTTGTGGTTGCCAATTGTAAAAGATGTATATTTCGATGAGGTGATTAAATATTGAATTTAATAATAAGCATTATTTGGGATTTTGTTTTGTGATGATGAATATAAAAAGGAAAAGGAAATAAATAAAGCATAAAAAATATTGAAAAAATGAAAAATAAAATATTACTTCTCATATACAGAAGGATATTATTGAAATATGAGGTTCGGTTTATCTCTAGCTTATGTTTTAAGGAGGTTAAAAACTAAAATCATATGAACAAAACTTAATCAAGACAATGTTTATGTTTGTGCACACGCCAATTATATAATGCTATATATAAAAAAATGAATAAATAATAATAATTTTCTATACATGATAGAATATAATTAAATGAAGGAAAATGCAAAAGAACGGCTTGCATTTGTGCAATTTTTGTAAAAAAGGACCTAGATTTTTCAACCATACACTTACGAACCTGTATTTATAAGTTGCACTTATTTTAGGGTCTTCATCAATGCCATATCAAATCTCATTTACGATAGATAAATGAAGGTCTTCAAATGAGGATATTTTATAAATATAGACCTTTGAACACATGGTAAAAAAAATAACCTTTTTGCATAAATTGCATAAATGTGAGTCATTCGTCTACATTTTTTTTCAAGAAATAATATAAGATTATATGGTTTTCTATATAAGTATTCAATTCTAGTGTGCCCTTATTTTAAAAGTGTGGTTGGACCTTACTTCACAAGTGCTGACTGGTTCCTAACTTCATTAGGTTGTAACAATATTGGACAAAAGTGTATCTTGCATTTGAGACAATAGGTTAAATATGAGTGCAACATCAATGCTTTTGGCACATCATTGTTGTTTATGTTGCATAACTAAAAAGATTTCTTAAGTAAACATATTATGTCTACTTATTCCATATATTTTTCTGTTAGTAATTTGGAGCAAAGTGATAGATATAAACAACCTTGTTTGTGATTTTACAAATATATCATGACCATGAATAGATATTTTCACACTCTTACTAAATTTTCATTGGCTATAAATTGTTGGATGTATTACTTCTAAGGCATATAAGTGTATCTTATGTTTGATGATATATACCATAAAGGGTTAAAAAAGATTTGTAGACTTTAGTTCTAGTAATAACCTAGATTAGATTCATTAGAGTAGATGATAGGGCTCAAGGAGTCAATGAAATACCCTAAATTTCCAAATGAGGTCAATGGAATTAAGAAGAAAAATTTGGTGTAAATTAAAAAAGGATTTACAAAATTTAAGGTCAAATTTTTCCAAAACAACCTTTTACCCTTAAACTTGATTTTATTGAAAATGGTTCCAAACTAGCCTAGTAACTCTAAATAAAATTCCAAGACCCTAATTAAGTAAATAAAATTATTAAGGAATTATTTGAAGTCAACTAGAAAGGAAAAATTAGAGGTTGGAGATCAATTTTGCAAAATGACCATTTTCTTCCTAGATCTAATTTAAAGTCTTTGTAGTTAGCTGAAATCACCAAACAACTTAAATTACTCTCATTTGGAGTCATTTTAAATTATTGGGAGCGATATCTTGAAGTTTAGAGATAATTTACCAAAAGTGACCATTTTTAACTTTGAAGACGATTTTATTAAAATCAAACCTGAAATTTGCTGAGACCTTAAACATAGCTCCAAAACCTTACTTAGGTGAATAAAATCAATCAGAAAATATTTGGAGAAAATTGGAAAAGAAAATTTTAAATTTGCAAACCACTTGGGTAAAATCACTAAAATGCCCCTGGACTTATCTTATGGAAGAGTAAATAATTAAAATAAATTCCAAGGGCATTTTGGTAATGAAGAAACATTATTTTGCAGCTAAAGTAATTGGGGGAAAATTGAGGGAAAAATAATATAAAATAGGCTAAATTAAAAGCTTGTCACCTTAAGTTATAATCTACTAACTCTTATAGATCTATTTATTCTTATCCTTATCTAAGGTAAATGCTCTCAAAACCCATTAAGCCTATTTTACTTCTTAAACTTCTTAATACCCATTAAATCTTATATTAATCTAGTTGTTTTCTTATAAGTTTAGGTCGAAAATCAAGTAGGATTTCAAGCTAAGAGGGGGCATCTTATATGTGATTTAGGTGTGAAGGTAAATAAAAAAATTACTTGATTCAAGTGAATTTTAGTTTGTAGATTATATATCTAAATAATGTATGATATTTATTGTGAAGAAAATCAATTGAGTTTAGAAAAAACATCATCTTGAAGATGGGTAGGCATAGTTGGGAGAAGATTTTGGTATTTTTTAGATCTCAACAAGATAAGTTCAAAATGTTTAAGTTGATGATTTAGAATAATTATAAGTAATGGAATATGATAATTTGATGATTTCTTAAACATTGATAGTATATTATAAAATCCATTAATGACAGCCACCTATATTAAGTATTCTTGAGTGTTATTTGATGATTTAAGACTTGATCTAGGATTTAATGTGCTATATGTGTTGTTAGGTATTGGGTTTAGTAGTAGAAAACAAGGTTAATACATGGTATTTGAAGATACGATTAAGTATTGTTGTTGCTACCACAATTGAAGATGAAGTTAGAATTTGATTTTCTTGGTACTCTGTTTTGGATGATAAATGATGATAAATTGATGATTGAAGTATAAACATGTGATGTGTAGAGTAGTTTTAGTGATTAATTAGTAGATATGACATATGGAAGGTTGGAATTTGGTAGTATGATTGAATTAGTGGATGAATGAGTTGATTTAATTGATAATTTATGAATTTTCAGCAGGTTGCTATGCTCTTAGGGTGATATATTTGATGAAAATTAAAGATACTAGATAAATATTAAGTTTGGTGAAGTTTAGGATGAATTGAGTTAAATTGGAGGATTGAATAAACTTGAATTTATGATTTTCTTGCATGATATATTAGTGTAAATAATTCTAGAAATTTTTTATGTATTATGTTTATTTTGAGTAATTTTAATGGAATTATCATTTAATTATAAATAGAAATTGGATTGGATATAAAATGAGGCTTAGAAGTGAATATATAAAGATATTGGACTAGTTAAATGGATGGAAATGATTTTGGTGTATACTCTATTTTAGCTATTTTTTTGTTTGAAAAATGGAAAATAAATGATGTATTAGACACTTGGAAGGAATAGGAACAAGTGGGCTTGAGTTTGGAGTGATTTAGACCTAAATTAAATAAGTTATGAGCTCTTAAACTTGAAAATTCCTATTTGAGTTGAGTTTGGCAGTTCAAGAGCTCTAAATTGAATAAAATAATGTTTTTTATATATATATATATGTTAAAATGGGTAGTATAAGTGATAAAGAAGCAAATGACTTTGGTTTCATTTAATTTGAGCTTTAATTGAGTAAATTATGGTTCTTCAAAATTAAGGTCTTTAATTGTGATGAGTTAAGATTTAGTTCACAATTAATTTAATAAATCGGGCCAAGGTCAGCCCAATCCCAATTCAACCTAATCAAAATAGGCCCAAGGACTACCCTCTTATCCTTTCCTTGAGTAGCCCATATAATTAAACATAATTTGTTTAAATAGGTTTAATTAACTAAACTATTATCATTGAGCCGAAATAAGATTTGGCATGATAATGTGAACCTAATAACTTTTGAGCTTAAGATCCAAAATCTAAAATGTAATTCGGCCTATTTCTTCTTAAGGCTCGTACCTTAAATAGGCCTTAATACAATAAGTAACTAAATTGGGTCTTAAACTAATTAAAAGCCCAAATTGAATTAATTAATTAATTAAAATAAACTATATATATGCCTGATGAAGCCCTAATGAAGATTTAGTACTCACACAAAAAAAGGTGCTAAACTTTGAGAACTAAATATATACTTTTTTTCCTTTTATTTATCTACCACTATTTATGTATCTCTCTTCTTAATATACTATAAAAAATGACTACATAAATTAGTTTCTTCATAAAGCATATCTACCATTCTGTTGGAAAATGTAACTTTTTAAAGCAAAAATTAGTGATACAGTAGCTTCTAATTGCTTATGAGTGCATGTATACTAACGATATGTTTAGTGATGTGCATCATGCATGTAGATAACATTATACATATAATTATTTTATGGATTGTTTCTATTTGTTGGTCTAGTTTTTTTATTTAATCATGTGTTAAATTCTTTTGTGCGGAAAATTGATAAACCTTAATTACTAATGTATATTAGTTACCCTATTATAATATATTTAAATATTTGAATTATTCTTGTTATGAATCCTGATACTACAATTATGTGTTTAGAGCACAAAACATATGATTATAGAATGTCTTATTGAATGGGAAAGGGATTTAGAACTAGTCAAGATTCTTATTTAATTAAGGTAGTTTAATCGAAAGATTTACTATCTATAATTGAAACGGATTTGTAATTAGGGTTTAATGCAGTGTTTTTATTAATTTTTTATTATAGGAATTTAGGAAAAATTAATTTAAGATACTAGTCAATTACAATTTGGAAGAGGAGTAATTATGAATTTGAATCCATATTAATTTGACTATAGGAATTTAGGAAATTAAATTAGTTGATTGATAATTTAATGATTTAAAAGATGATTTAAATTGGTATATCATAAAAAGGACTTTAGGACTCGAAAGGAAAATAAAGGATTTTAGTAAGTTCACAAGAATAATCAAGTAACTAAATATAATTATAATTTAGTTACAATATAATTAGTATATTAGGTAGATTCAATTTTTCCACCTCCTTATTAATTTATCAAGAAAGGTTTATTTTTGTAATAGTTTCAATTTCATTGTTAGTTTTAGTTAGTATTAGTATATTTTTTTCTTTTATTTTAGTAATTTACTATATACTTAAATAACAATAGAATTGATATTGATTTTATAATTAATTTAATTATCATGAGAACAATAATCCTATTCTTTTTATATTACTTGATTGGCCTAATATATTTATTAGTATCTATATTTATAAAATTTTCATGGATCAAAAGCTATAAAGAATATAGGATTTTTTATTTTGTATTGTCACATAATTGTCCCTATGATTGAATTATAAAAGATATGTTCAAATTGATCAAACAATTAATGTAATTTTAAAGGCCCTTGTAGGACACATGGCACATTTTCCTCGAGATGTCAAAGTCATCCATGTCCCACTAAAATTTAATGTACCATAAAGAAGTGTGAATAGCTACAAATCCAAGTGGATGTGGAAACCGCTAGCCCTTGTGAAGCAAGGTCGTCAGACACTTCCTAAAGAAGGGTAGACTGGAGAGCTGGACCACCTTGACTCCACACTGCTTTCTAGTATAAAATTCCCTAAACATGTGAAAACGAAGAAAATATCCACCAGAATACCTTCACATAACTCCTACTCCTAGTGACCTTATCTTGCCTTCTTCTTTATTGGTCTCCAAGAATTTCACGGAGAGTTTTCTGTCTTGTTCCCTTCATTACAAATATTTTATTAGTAGGGATTGAGATGGAATTCAGGGCAAAACTTGATAAATTGTTCCCAAAAGGATTCCACCCCACAGATGAAGAAATTATCGAAGACTTGCAGCTTAAGGTACTCGGCCGAACCGATGAATGCGTAATCCCCCATGTCGATGTCCATGAACTAGATGAAGCTTGGGATTTGGCCAGCAAGATCAATGGTAAAACTAAGTACTTAGCCGCATATATGATCAGTACTTTCGATTTGAAATTCACAGTTTATTTCGCTGTATCATACCTCGTTTGCATTATATTTGTTATGTGCATCTATCCTTTCATATTTTTGGTATGAGTGTTGTCAAAGTATCCAGCTTTATATCAGTGTGAAATCAATAATAAAATGTTGAGCTAAACAGGCCCATCATTATAATCACTTTTTCTTCATCTATGGGATTGATGAGATATATATTATCGTGTAGAACTATGGGAGTGGAAGCTTAAAGAATGGTGCTTCATTTGCTCGTTAAAGGAAAGTACAAAAATGGCAAGCGTCAATGTCGAACAACCCATTCCGGTTACTGGAAAGTGACCGGAAAAGAAAGGAAGATAAAGAATGAGGATACAAATAAAATTATAGGCACCAAGAAGACATTGGTCTTCCATACAGGACGTGTGCCTAATGGTAAAAGAACCAATTGGGTTATGCACGAATATCACCTAACTCCCAAGTATCTTGCCAAACATCATAGCAAACATGATCAGGTATATTTCTGTCCTAGGTTCTGTTTTCACTAGTACTAGCAACTAATAGCAATCATCACAAATGCGTGCATCTTGTCGTTTATGATCTTGCAGCTGTCTTATGTCGGCTGCCGTCTAAGGAAGAAAAAGGATAAGCAGGGTGCTATGCGTGATGCGTCAGAACCTGACCAAGCAGACGATTCGAGTAGCATCTCGAGCTCATCTCATCTTACTACACAGAGCGGAGTAGCTGAGGATGATCCGATCAGCATGTCGGACAATCCCGATAATGTTGCTACAGATCTAAGCAGGGTAGTGGTCGTTGAGAACGGATCACATAGCAGTTGTAACGTTGTTGCTGAAACTGAAATTGCTGAAATTCCAGGGAATAAAGAGGTACGAAACAAACGTTTCTTTGGGTCTATTTTGCATATTTGTTTGGCAGACAACGACTTCCCAGTCTTAATAATTATCAAATTTTGCTGTAAATTAAGCATGTAGTTTTTAATAGTTTTTATCAAAACTATTACGGTTCCTCTGGTAATATCTGGTATTTGAAAAGTTTTATTATAACTAAATGCAGAAAAAAGTCTGAAAAGTGTTTTCCACAAGATAATCAAATTTGTTGTAATTTCATAATTTCTGATAAATGCCTGTTCACCGTCTAGACAGCTAGTTATATTTTTCTTGATTTTAGTTTTTTCTGTTATATAGAAGCAGATTGGAAATTACCCAGGCTTGGGGACAGAATCATTTCGACAGGATTCCATCTATTTGGACAGCTTCTCCCCAAGTGAGTTCTTCGGTGATCTAGAGATGTAGCATGGCAAAGATTTGTCAACTGGGAAGAACTGAATGATCCTGAAGATGGGAAACACAATGCTCTCCTTAATGATCTTTCTTTGCTCTAGTCCAGAAGAAGGGGTCAACAGAATGAAGTATATATCTAGTACTACACATTAGGATTTATGAATGAGCTCTTTAGGTGTGTATGTCTGAAATTTCTGTTTTTTTTTTTTTTTTTAAACTGTGTATTTCTGTCAATGTATACATTGATCATATATTCATGTGTGAAAGAAGAAATATGAATGTATTTGAATTAAATATCCATTATACATAACAATATATGAGTGATGAAAATACATATTAGGAAATTTTGTCTGGTACATAGTAAGTAGAAATTAAATCATGATTTTTTTGCCCCCCTATGACTCTTGGACCAAGTATCTATTTGTTAAGGCAGAGATTTTGCCCCTTTTTAGTTATTTATTTATTTTATTTCACTATATAGTTAATTATAAAAATAGGTAAAATTTAGATAATTTAAGCCTATTTGTTATTTATTTATTTATTGTATCTGTTTGGCATTCATTCGAACATGTTTCTTAAGAAAAAAATAGCAAAAAGATGAAAATAAAAAATAGATATACACCTATTAAAAAATTAAATATTTAACATATCCCTAAAAATTTGGACATATTTATTTACTATTTTATTCATTTTTATGTATAAAAAAACCAATTAATATCTCATTTTTCAATGCATAAAATATTTCTTTTAAACCTCTTCTCTTGAAAGTACATAAACTTTAATAGCCATTTCCCAATCATCATTTTCATCATAATTATGAAAATAAAATTAAGATAAGATAATTTCCTTGGCCAAAGTTCAAGTATTTAAAAATTGAAAGATAAAATAAAGTTTATATTTTTTTATATTTTTTTACAATTTATTATGTAGACCACTGCATTTTACTTATTATTTACATGAAATTGAAGACATAATCTATATAAAAGTGGCTATATAAATAAAAATAATAATATTAAAAATATCCAGTACCAAAATATTAGCAAAATATTAAAGCAAACTAAACTTAAAAATTATTCTTGTATCTTATAAAAAGTTTGCTCTACAAAATCAATAGTTATTTTCTTTATTTCGATCTTCTCGAGTGGTTGAAATACTTGTTAAGGCTCAACAAACTAGAAAAATAATAAATTTTTACCTTATGAGATTAATTAATTATTTTATAAAAGGTTAGTGCATAAATATGTGTATAAAATATAAAATATTTATTTTATTGACCTTTTAACATGAGCCACCCACATTCATTTACATTAAGTTGATAGTGTATATGTAATACCTGAATTTTTATTTTATTTTTAATATATACATTATCACAAAGAGCTAAGATAAGGATATAGATTTTATAAAAATTAAGAGGCAGTTTGGACATTCACAAAAAGAGTATTTAAGACTCAAATACCTAACGTTCCCCTCTTTTGTCATTTTAATCAGTAAAAAAAAAAAAAAAAAGACACCCTAGAGACCCTCTTTATAGGAACCCTGAGGCAATTAAAGGAAAACAACGTGATTCAATTCTAATTACAAGAAGTAAGAATTTTCTACAAGAATTTCACTTACGATTATTGGATTTAGAACTTACAGATATTGTATGCGCATTAGGACTTGAAATTGGAGAAAGGATGTAACGAGAATGGGGATTAATGGCTCAAGGATATGACTTTGGAATTATTAAAGTAAGTAATCTAATCCATATAATTTAAATAGATAATACATGTTTTAGGGATTAAGTTAAGCCTATGAATAAAGGGAATCAAGTTTAGGAGGAGTTATAATGAAGAATTAAGGTTCATGGAAATTGCAGAGAGATACACGACCTCTCAACATGGTCTTGTTTCGACCGTGTTGATTATAAAGTTTATACGAAGAGATACACGACTTCTCAACTTGGTCATGTTTCGACTATATTGAACTAAGAGATACATGACCTACCTACATGGTCGTGTTTCAATTGTGTTGAATATAAAACTTATACTGAGAGATATATGGTCGTGTTTCAATCGTATCGAGTACAAAGCTTACCGAGAGATACACGACCTATCTACATAGCCGTACTCTAACTGTGTTGAAGCTAAAACTGACCGAGAGATATACGAGCCTTAACACGGTTATGTACTAGCCCGTGTTGAGCTATATAGCCTCCAACATGGCTGTGTTGAGTAAAACATAAGTTAGTTATATATCCATTTAACTTCTAAATAAGCTAATTTTCACATGACTTAGATAGCTAGTAAAACCTTAGATAATTTAAACAAATAGGATTAAGAAAATTAAGAATGGATATTGATTTTAGATTAGTACTAAGAAGAGCTTGTTGATGGTGTACATATTTCAATTTAGCTTAAGTCTAAGACCAGAAGTGCTTAAGGCTAGGATTTAAGATACGTGTAACTTGTGTGCTATTTTGCGCTTGTTTAAGTTAGTATATGTATTGAAATTGGTTTAATTGAATGAATTGGCCTAAGTGTTAAGTTGTATGCTGTATGTGTTTAGTTCAGCCTAGGGGCTCATAGCGGTAAATCCTTAGGGAGCACCCTAATAATTCTTCTGTGATGTTGTCCCTAGTGAAGTCGTGCTTGGAAATGATTTGTGTTAAATGTTGGTTTAAGAGGATTATGTGGACATGGGTATGAGGCCTATAGTGGCAGTTCCCATCACTAAGTTTAAGGGTTAAGGGATTATGGGTATAAGGCCTATAGTGGTAGTTCCCATCACCAATACATGTTCCAATGTAACAAGTGTGTTAAAGGGGTTATGAGTACCCTGTTGTTGCTTGTGGACTTAAATTGTATCATGAAACGGTTGCCTGTATTTAAGTGCTACATGATGTGTGTGATACTTGTTCATGTTTGTTCATGCTGGAGTGTCTGTGTTATGTGTACTAGGTCTTAGCTCACCTTTCAGGAAATATATATTTTTTAAATGCAAGTGTTGAGTGAGATGATAACCCAGAAGATAACTTAGGTTTGGGTGAGCCGTAGAGAGAGGAAGAAGATGATTACCATTACAATTATGGTGATTAGAATTTGGGAGAATTATGTTATTTGAATGTAATAGATATTATTATTAGAGATTGGTAATTTATAGTTTATAGACTTCTGTTGTGTTAGATGTTGAATATAGATTTATGAAATTTGATTTAAAGTTGTGAGACATATTGAATGCCTTTACATAGGAATTACATGATAAAAAGGTATTAGAGTTGATTCAAAGCCTTAATGTGTTCGTGTGAGATAAGGACACGTGGCGAGTAGTAGCGTAGCCCGAGTTTCAAGGCATTATAACTTAAATACTATAAGAGCTTTAGGTTTATGATCTTTAGGGACTTAGGTTTGAATCTATAGAGAATAGGTTGATGATCCTTAAGACTTAAGTTTTGATCCATAGAGCATAGGTCGTTGATTCTTAAGAGCTTAGGTAATGATCCTTAGAACTAAGTGATAATCAATAGCCATAAGTTTTAAATAGTAGAGCATAAGATTTGATCCTTAGAGAAATTAAGTATTTGATTTGTAAGACAGTGAGACATAAAGAGAGTAGGAAGAATACAAGAAATTTACTTATTTATTAAATTATTTTCTTATATTGTTATTTTACTTACTTTCTTTTAACTGCTAAGTTATATATAAGAGTAAACCTTATGTGTAGTGGTATATGTGTATATACCTACACACTATGACATTAATCATGACTGATATTAATTTAAGTTAATCTAGTTGTCTCTTCTTAAACAGAATGCCTCCAAGAAGAATCATCGGATTAAGAGTTAGAAGGGGTACTAGATGTGGCAACCCCAATGAGGAGAAAGTTCAGAATCGATGGCTACAAAGGGAAAGAGGTTAAATGGCTAAAGAGACTATTTAGTTGCTACATAATATGAACCATGGTGGGACTACTAACACAAGAACACTAAGCCCTCAATGTCCCACAACATAGAAATGCTAATGAACCCATCAGCTTTGATAGGTTCATTATAGTGGCTAAAGAGTTTATCCCTAAAGTGGATGATCCAATTGAAGTTGAGAATTGGGTACAAGAAATTGAGAAGACATTTGCTGCCTTCTAAATACTAGAAGACGGGAAGGTAAATTATGCTGCATTCATGCTGAAAGGAACTACAGCAAAATGGTAGGCCTCAATTCCTAGACTTGTAGGGAAATGCATGAACTGGGTTGTATTTAAGAAGTTGTTTTATCAAAGATACTTTCCTAGTAGCTCCAGGGATAGGATAGAGAATGATTGTTACAACTGTGAACAAGGGGAATAAATAGTTGAAGAATATAAGGCAAAGCTAAATCGCCTCATCCAATTCCTTCTTGAAAATATGCATAATGATGATAGGGCCCAAGCCAAGAGATTTCTAAAAGGCTTAGATTTGGACCTACAACTAGCAATGGAGGGCTTTCAGCTAAATACATATGCTGAAATGGTTGACAATGCTAAGTATCTTAAGTAGAACGAGAAGATTATTGAAGAATAGAGGAGCCGTAGAGCAGTAATAGCTTTGGGAAAATGGCCTGCCTTTAGTGGAATGGGGCAAGACAGGGGTAAAAGACATCATGTGCTGCAAAGTAGAACACCAAGTGTTGTAGCCCATCCTCTACAGATCAAACAAGTGCCTTTGGAACTCACTACAATAGCCCCGAATATTAAATTTACTAAATGTTATGGGCCTCATGAGTTAAGAGAGTATAGATAGCTAGAAGGGGGCATGTTTCTCTTGTAAGAAGACTGGATACATCAGCAGACGCTACATTGAGAGATCAGTCCCCTTAATTTTTTGTCACATGTGCAACTAAAGGGGACATAAGGCAGTCAACTGTCCTTAAGGACAAATAAGAATTCAAACAGGCCCAATCCAACAGGCAGCCAAACCTCTAGTGAGAGGATAGAGAGATAGACCATAGATAGGGGGTCCTAGACAGAGAGTTCCTAGCAGAGTATTTGCCATTCACCAAAAGTAGCACCAGGACATCCCTAGCGTACATAACATTGCAGATATGCTTCCAGTATACTTTTGCAACGTATATGTGCTGCTTGATACCAGAGTTTCTATATCCTATATGTTTGAGAATTTTATATGCGCATGTGCTTTAAATGTTGAAAAGATAAATGATTGTCTGACTGTTAGTACCCCCTTAGGAGTAGGAGGAAGAATAAGTAGGATTTGTAGAGAAGTGAGAATAGAAATACCTGGTAAGGTGATGCTAGCAGACTTCCTAATATTGAAGATGGTGGAATTTGACATTATTCTAGATGTCAACTGGTTGTCAAAATATCATGCCACCATTGACTATCACAACATAGTGGTACAGTTTAATATACTAGGTGAGGAATATTTTGAATACAAGTTAGAAATGTAAAGACCCACTAGATTGCCCACTTATGAAATGTGGGGAAAAAATGTGCTGGCAACTATATCTGTTAAAGCTAGTGAAGAGGTTAAGATGGAAGGATACCAGTAGTGAGGGAGTTTCCTATGTGTTTCCAAAAGACTTTTTTAGTTTACCCCTAGCCAGGGAGATAAAATTCAACATTGAGTTGGTATAGGGTATTGTACCTATATCGAAACCAATCTATAGAATGGCACTAGTGGAATTGGAAGAACTAAGGAAACGGTTATAGTAGTTACAAGATAAGGGTTTTATAAGACCTAATGTCTCTCCTTATAATGCACCAGTCCTGTTTGTGAAGAAGAAAGATGGAAGTATGAGACTTCGTATAGACTATAGAGAGTTAAATAAGGTCACGATAAAGAACAAATATCCTCTTCTCAAGATAGATGGCATGTTTGACCAGTTGCAAGGAGCTCAGGTGTTCTCCAAAGTAGACTTGAGATTAGGCTACCATCAACTAAGAATTAAAGAAGAAGACATTTGGAAAAAATGGCATTTAGGATTAAATATGGGCACTACGAATTCCTAGCGATGCCCTTTGGAGTAACGAATGCATAAGCTACATTCATGGATTTAATGAACAAAGTATTTAGGGATTTTTTGGATAAATTTGTAATCGTCTTTATAAACGATATCCTGATATACTTTAAAAGCAGTGAAGAGTATGAAGAGCACTTGAGACTGGTATTAGGTAGGTTATAAAAAGAAAAGTTGTGTGCCAAATTCAGTAAATGTGAATTTTGGCAGGAACAAGTAGTTTTCTTGGGTCATATGGTTATTAGAAATGGGATATTTGTAGACCCAAAAAAGGTAAGAGTAGTAGTGGACTGACACTGACTAAAGATAGTTACAGAGGCAAGAAGCTTCCTAGGTCTGGTAGGCTACTATAGGAGGTTTGTAGAGAGGTTTTCCAAAATAGCAACTCCTCTCACTAGATTGATAAAGAAGAATGTGAGATTTGAGTGGGATGATAGATGTGAAGCCAGTTTTCAGATACTTAAAGAGAAACTTGTGTCAATGCCGGTTTTGATTTTGCCCAAGAGTGGAGAAGAGTTTACAGTGTAGAGTGATGCTTCAGTTCAAAGGTTAGGGTGTATGCTGATGCATAGTGGTCAAGTAATAGCTTATGCATCTCATCAATTGAAATCGTATGAAAAAGAACTACCCAACTCATGACTTAGAGTTGGTAGCTGTAGTACTAGTTTTGAAGTTATGGAGGCATTACTGGTATGGGGAAAGGTGCAAGATCTTCACTGACTATAGGAGCTTGAAATACATATTTACACATAAAGAGCTAAATATGAGATAGAGGAGATAGTTAGAGTTAATCAAGGATTACGACCTAGAAATACAATACCATAAAAAAAAAAGCTAATGTGGTGGCAGACGCCTTTAGTAGAAAGAAACAGGGCAATGCAGCCACTCTCATCACCTAATAGAAGGAGTTATTATTAGACATGCGTAAATTAGAACTAAAAATTTTAACACAAGAAGTGGAAGCAAAAATGGCTACCTTAAGGATACAACCAACCATAATGGATAGAATTAAAGCTTACAGAAGGAGTTATTATAAGACATGCGTAAATTAGAACTAGAAATTTTAACACAAGAAGTGGGAGTAAAAATGGCTACCTTAAGGATACAACTAACCATAATGGATAGAATTAAAATTGGTTAGATAGAAGATAAAGATATCCAAGGCTCTAGAATTCAACTTGGATGTAGAGGGGACCTTAAAATAAAAAATGAGACTATGTGTACTAAAGGACGTAGAATTGAAGAGGGAAATGATGAAAGGGGCACATTACTCCACCTACACAATACACCTTCAAAGTACTAAAATGTATAAGGACTTGAAGAGTTGTTATTGATGGAGAAATATGAAAAGAGAGATAGTTAAGTATGTAGTCAGATGCCTCAGATGCTAGCAAATCAAAGTAGAACATTAGAGGCCAGTTAGAGAAATTTATAGTCTCTTCCAATACTTGAGTGGAAATGGGAGCATGTGACAATAGACTTTGTTACAGCCTTCCTGAACACCAAGGAGAAGTAGGATGCAGTTTGGATTATAGTGGACAAATTAACCAAGTTCGCTTATTTTATACCTATCAGAGTAGGATACAAGTTGGAGAAACTAGCTCAGATATACATATAGAAGATAGTCAAATTGCATGGAGTGCTAGTGACATCACTTCTAATAGAGACACAAGATTTGTGAGTAGATTCTGGAAAAATCTACATAAGGCATTGGGCATAAAACTATAGTTTAGCACAACATTCCACCCTCAGACGGATGGTCAGTTTGAAGAGACTATATAAATACTAAAAGACTTACTCAAGGCGTATGCACTGGATTTTGGAGGCAATTAGAATGACCATATACCTCTAGTAGAGTTTGCCTATAATAACAGTTACAAAGCAACCATCTAGATGGCTCCATATAAAGTTCTTTATGGAAGAAGGTGTAGATCCCCACTATACTGGGATGAAGTGAGAGAAAGACGGATAATGAGACCAAAGTTAGTATAAGAAGCAGTAGATTATCATGTAGAGAATTTAAATAGCCTGGTCTCGACAAAAGAGCTATGCAGGCAAGAGAAGATGCCATTTGGAATTTCAATTAGGAGATAAGATCTTGTCGAGGATTTCTCTAACAAAATGAGTGATTAGATTAAGGTTGAGATGAAAGCTAAACCCAAGGTATGTAAGCCCGTCTAAGATCTTGGGACGAATAGGTATAGTGGATTACAGGTTAGCTCTTCTACCAAGCTTGGCTGGAGTGCATGAGGTATTCCATGTATCTATGCTAAGGAGGAATGTACCTAACCAAAATTAGATAGTGGCTTTGGAACCATTGAATGTGTAGCCAAACCTGACGTTTATGGAAAGGTCGATCAAAATTATGGATACCAAGGAACAGATACTAAGAAGGAAAGCAATCCCTTAAGTTAAAGTACAATGGACTAACCAAACGGAAAAGGAAGTGGCATGGGAACTGGAAGAAAAAATGAGGAAGAAGTATCTAGAACTCATTCAGAATTAGATATTTTTGAGGATGAAAGTTTTATAAGGAGGCGAGAATGTAATACTTGAATTTTTATTTTATTTTTGATATATATATTATCACAAAGTGCTAAAGACAAAGACAAGGATTTTATAAAATTAAGGGGCAATTTGGACATTTAACAAAAAAGAGTATTTAAGGCTTAGATAACTTAATGTTCTCCTCTTTTGTTATTTTAATCAGTAAACAAAAAAAAAGGATACCCTAGAGACGCTCTCTATAGGAACCCTAAGGTTACTAAATGAAAATAGTGTGATTCAATTCTAACTACAAGAGGTAAGAATTTTCTACAAGAATTTCACTTACGAATATTGGATTTAGAACTTATAGGTATCGTATGTGCATTAGGACTTGAAATTGGAGAAAGGACATAATGAGAATGGGAATCAATGACTCAAGGATATGACTTGTGGAATTATTGAAGTAAGTAATCTAATCTATATAATTTAAATAGATAATACATGTTTTAGGGATTAAGTTAAGCCTAAGAATAAAGAGAATTGAGATTAGGAGGAGTTAGAAAGAAGAAATTAGGGTTCATGGAAATTGCAGAGAGATATACGACCTCTCAACATGATCTTGTTTCAACCGTGTTGAATATAAAGTTTATATGAAGAGATATATAGCCTCTCAACATAGCGGTGTTTCAACTATGTTGAACTAAGAGATACACGGCCTACCTATACGGTCGTGTTGAATACAAAACTTATACCGAGAGATACATAGCCTACCTACACGGTCATGTTTCAATCGTGTTAAATACAAAACTTATACCAAGAGATACACGGTCGTGTTTTGACTGTGTTGAGTGTAAAGCTTACCAAGAGATACACGACCTATCTATACAACTGTGCTCTATTCGTGTTGAAGCCAAAACTTACAAAGATATACGACCCTTAACACGATCTTGTACTAGCCTATGTTGAGCTATACAACCTCCAACATGGTTGTGTTGAGTAAAACATAAGTTAGTTATATATCTATTTAACTTCCAAATAAGCTAATTTCTATGCGACCTTTATAGCTAGTAAGACCTTAGAGAATTTAAACAAATAGGATTAAGAAAATTAAGAATTGAAATTGATGATCTTAGATTAGTATTAAGAAAAGCTTATTGATGGTGTGCAGATTTCAATTTAGCTTAAGTCTAAGACCGGAAGTGCTTAAGGTTAGAATTCATGGTACATGTAACTTGTGTGCTATTCTATACTTATTTAAGTTAATATATGTATTGAAATTGGTTTAATTGAATGAATTGGCCTAAGTGTTAAGTTGTATGCTGTATGTGCTTGGCTCGGCCTAAAGGCTCGAAGTGGCAAATCCCTAAGGAGCACCCCAATGATCCTTATGTAACGTTATCTATAGTGGAGTTGTGCTTAGAAATGATCTAGGTTGAATATTGGTTTAAGAGGATTAAGTGGACATGGGTGTGGGGCCTGTAGTGGCAATTCCTATCACCAAGATTAAGTGGTTTAAGTGAATATGGATGTAGGACCCATAGTGGTAGTTCCCATTACCAATACATGTTCTAATGTGATAGGTGTGTTAAAGGGGTCATGAGTACCCTATTGTTACTTATGGACTTAAACTGTATCATGAAATGATTTCTTATATTTAAGTACTACATGATGTGTGTAATACTTGTTCATGTTTATTCACGCGTGTGTATTTATGTATTACGTATTGGGCATTAGCTTACCCTTCGAGGAATATTTTTTTTTAGATGCAGATGTTGAGGGAGATGATAACCCAGAAGATAACATAGGTTTGGGTGAACCACAGATAGAGGAAGAAAATAATTACCATTACTATTATGGTGATTAGAATTTGGGGGAATTATGTTATTTGAATGTAATAGATATTATCATTGGAGATTGTTAATTTAGAGTTTATAGACTTTCGTTGCGTTAGATGTTGAATATGGATTTATGAAATTTGTTTTGAAGTTGTGGGATGTATTGATTGTTTTTACACATGAATTACAAGACAAAATGGTATTAAAGTTGATTCAGAGCCAGAATGTGTTCGTGTAAGATAAGGACACGTGGTGAGCAATAGCGTAGCTCAAGTTTCAGGGTGTTACAGTATATCACATAACTATATAGAAGTTATTATTCAGCTTCGCCATCTATTTAGAGTTAATTGGAAAATAGCCTCAACTATTTGATTTTTAAATTAAAACTTTAGTTGGTTATGTAACATATTAAGAGAGTTATAGGGATTTTTTTCTCTCAATGGATTATTCTGGAATACCAATTAGTCTAATCATATGAAATGAAGACCGAAAGAAAAAGAAAAAGAAATGAATGGAATTAATGAAAATGATTAACAAATTTAAGTATTAATAATGATATGATTTGCAAAAAAAATCTTAATAAAAAAATAGAGTCTATATAACCAATTTTTAGCGAGTCATGCTCATAAAATGGTTCCATTGTAAATTGACACAAAAATGAAAATACAAGACTTTGTGTAAACTTTACTTTCATCTAATAGATAGTGTAATTGATGAAAGATGACAAATAAAGTGAATTGTCATGGATGGTAGCCCCATGTAATTTCCTCTCACGATATTCACTAAATTGCAAACTAAACCATATCAATCAAACAATAAAGGTGATTCATCTACAATGTGGTTCAAACCCTTAAATCTTTAACTAAGCTTAACAACAATTTTGAAAACAAAAGAAGATTAAATTTTAAATTATGTGTGAGAATCCTATTTCATTTTCATATCCTTATTTTATATATTAAACAATATTAATCTTAAAAATTCTATTATTTTATGGAAATGCTCATGAGTTAATCAATTCTCTAGCAACACTACGTAGAATAAACATAGGGATGTAATTGAGTGGGTCCTTATAAGATATCTAATTAACCCAATCCATTAAAAACCTTATAGATACCCTATAGGATTTTTATTGAGTTTTAAAATATAATTCAAAATCCTAAAAGCTTTATCATCAAGTTTTGAGACTTCAAAAAAAATCAATGAGATACCTGACCCAATATAAAACAATAACCTAATAATAGCATTTATTCTTAACTTATGTAACACATATACTCTACAATAGTTCTACATTGTATAACTCAACCTTACCTAAGTGCTTTTTAGTCTACTTTCTCTTTATCTTAGATAAACTATATAAAAACTTAACCTACCCTCATGAGGTTCATGACCTTATAGGGTTAAGTTTTGGTAATAGGAGTAAAAACTCTATACACGGTTTAGGGAAATGTTAAATTCTATAGGAGTAGGTTAAGGATTTATAAAATTTGTCTCAAAATTGCCCCAATTGCATCTCTAAACAAACACCATGAGAGAAGTTAAAATGTAATAGATACTTCTTGCTTTTAGAATAAAAGAATCTCTTCCAAAGTACCTGTTTTTATGTTAAAAAGTCTTAAGTCAAACCATTCTTATAGATGAAGCTCTCAAGAGAAGAGGCACTCAACTATGTTCAAGATTCTAGTTATATTGTTGCAACTTCGATTTAGAGCTCCATTGTTTCAGTGATTGCCATGTTTCTTTACACTTGTGGAAGATAAATCTAGTCTATATTGATCTACCATTTTATCATTCTAGTGTGACACATTGACTTAAGATTTCTTTTCTAGAAGTAATATAATTTTTTATCTTGTGTAAAGGGAAAAAAAAAACCCTTAAAAATTATGTTGGTCTCGAATTAAGTAATCAAGAGGGGAAGGGTGAATTAATTACTTGCTAATATAAAAAATTTTCTTAGTTAAAAACAACCCCTTTGACTACTTAATTTAATTATAGCTTGAAAACAAATATTTATAAACAATTACAAGTTATTATAGAATAGAAATTAAAAGATAGAGAGAAGAGAATTGGATAAGCTATTTATAGAGGTTCCGCCTTAAGCATCAGTCCTCTCTTCCAGCTCTATTGCTCGAGAGCCAGTTTTCCACACTAATATTGTTCCACTAATTCAAAATAAATTTGAGAGATTACAATCGTTCTGCTAACACCTTGGCTTCAAAAATACCCTACTCTACCTATCTAGCCAATCTCTAAGGCTATTCACAAATCTACATAGTTATAAGTAATCTTTTACTAATACACGTATTTAGCTTTCAAGAATTTTAAAAAACAAATGAGGAAATGAGAATTTGTATCCTCCAAAAACTAATTTGAGTGTAATATCAAAATATGTAAAAAACAGAGTAGCTTTTGAGTTAGTCTTCGAGTTTTGATAATGTTCTTTCTTTGATAAATGAATGTTTTACTATTTTATATTTTCTTCTATGTCTTGAATTTTTTTATTTCGCCTCTATTTATTCACTAAAGTGTAATGGCTACATAGTTAATTTGTCTTTAACTAGAAAGTTTTGTTACCGTGATCTTGCTTTGAACGTTTGATAAGTGTCAGAAGACCCTTAATTCTAGTGCTTATTAGTTATAATTTTATATGGATTTCATGTAATTTGTGAAGAAAATGGCACTTATATGATTAAATTTTAATTTCAGGCATCAATGGAGACAAAAGAAAGGTTTAAGGATGATATGAGCAAAGGTGAGGTGAAAATTGGTGAAAAATGAAGAAAATTGATTTTTAGTTTCGCATAACCTTCAGCACAACCCATGCAGACACTAATGCTGGATGAAAAAAATGACTAGTAGCTAATTTTTTTTTTTTTCAGCCTTGCCTTGAGCACGGCCATGTTGGAGGTCGTGTTGAACTAGGCGGTGAAAAATAATGTATTCCGAAGTTAGCACAACCTTGAACACAGTCGTGTTAACACCTATGCTGAATCTTGTTTTCATAAGAACTATAAATAGATGCATTGTTTTATTTTAAAAAGAGACTTCTTTCCTTCTAGCTTCGTTTTAGAAAACCTAAGGGAGCTTTATTACGAACTTTAAGAGGAGAATTGTCCGAGCATCATTGGAGATCACAAAACAAACAAAGGATCATTCTTTTTAGCATGAATCAATTCTATTTCTCTAGATTCTCTGTTTTTATTGAAAACTCCATGGAGGAGTCATTCTTTATATCTTTTATCTTGTGAAACCCTAACTTATGCGCTGAACTATGGATTGATTAATGAATTATTTATATCTTTGCATCTATTCATGTGTTTCTATTGTTCTTGTGATTGATTTACGCGTGCAAATTGATTGCATGTCTGATTTTTATTAGATTGAAAGAGGTTTCGTCTAGTAAATTAGATCTTCATGAATAGAGAGATTATATGTTTTACTTAGAGATAGGAAAACATTGATTTTCTGCAATTTATTGGAATTTGTGAACTTAATGAGATCTTGCATAATGGTAGTGAGGGAAAGGTCTCCATTATCTTATGCATGATTATGAATTGATTAACTCGAGGGAGTAATTGATTTTACTTGAGAATTCCTGCAGTGTAAAGTGTAAATTGATTTTTTAATCGATATCTTATTTTGAGAAATTAAAGGTTAGGGTGGAACAAGATGAGGCGTATATTTTGTGATTGAATACATTGTTTAGACAATATCATTCAATTTTAGGATTACTAAGATTTATTAGTTGTTAATTTAATTCATAATTTCCACATTATAAATTAGATTAGACAGTAGAGAAAGGTAATACTAGTACTTGTTTTCTAAATCATAGAGGATGACACTTATTAAATCTATACTATAATCGATAGGTACACTGCCTAGCTCGATAGTAAATTTTATTTGTTATAAATTTAAAACTTAAAACGATCTATTAGATTTGAGCGCGTCAAGTTTTTTTTATGCCATTGCCGAGGATCTGGCAATGCAATATTAGGAAAAACCATAGTATCTACTACTTTAGTCATTCTCTTTATTTTTTTTATCTATTTTTCTTCTCTCCATATTTTGAAAAGTTCTAATTCACACTTGGTTGCCTTTTGCAATGTATGACAAGGAATCTTCCTTCTGACATTCTTTATATAGATCCTAAGATTGAGAAAACACTCCGCCGACTTTGGAGGAACACAGTTGATGAATCTTCTGGGTAGTCAGTTAGTGAGGAGGGAGAACGTGATATAGCAGTGGCAACGGAGGTTAAAAAAGAAGAGCTAATAGAGGTAAAGGTACAAGAAGTAATGGTTGAGGATCCACTAAAGACAAACATTGAGTATGAAAGGCCTACACTGGACGACACGGGTCTAACCATTGTTAAACCTCCCATTAGGGCTAATAATTTCGAGATCAAGGGTGAGGTGATTCAACTTCTACAACAATACTATCAGTTCGATGGACTACCTGATAAAGACCCCCATGCTCACATTCAGACATTCTTGGAGATTTGTGAAACTTTCAAGAACAATGGGGTGATGAATAAACAGTGCATACAAGATTGTTCCCGTTTTCATTAAGGGGGAAGGCTAAGACCTGGCTTCAGTCATTAGGTCCCGAGGCTTTGACTACATTGGATGACACAGTAAAGGAGTTTTTGGACAATTATTTTCCACTATGTAAGACTGCCAAGCTCTGGAATGACATCTCTTCTTTCACCCAACAAGATCATGAAACAGTATATGATGCTTGGCAGAGATGGACAGAATTGTTGAGAAAGTGTCCACATCACCAATTGCCTACATGGATGCAAGTTTAGACATTTTTTAATGGGTTAAATCCGGCTACACGTCACTTGGTAGATACCGCAGCTGGCGATACATTGAATATTAAGACTTCGTAGGACTCATTGAAGCTATTTACTAATATGGCAAGAAATAATTACTAGTGGGGTCGTGCCAAGAGTAAGCAAAAAGCAACAGGAATGTATGAAGTAGATGTCATGACTACTTTGGTAGCAAAGATGGAAGCTTTGAGCCACCAAGTTGCAACTCTCAAGAATCCCCAAGGACTACAACAACAACAGCAAGTTTATCTTGAGGAAGGTGTGAATCTTTTTTAGCAATATGAGTAGGTAGATTATCTTGGGAATTTGAACAGACAGCAGTATAATCAGTATGGTAACACCTACCATTCGAGGATGAGAAACCATCCGAATCTGTCTTATGAAAACCAGGATTATCATAGAACTAATCTACCACCACCAGGGTATTCAAAGCAACAGCTACCACTTTATCAACCTTTATTGCTTCCTTCAATGCAACCACCTCAACAAGAAAAAAAGAGTAACTTGGAGGATATTTTGAGTCAATTCATCTAGAGCTTTGATGCAAGACATCATAATCAAGAGGCCTTGATTCACAATCTTGAGAAGCAAATTGGCCAATTGGCTAAGATGATATTTGAGAGACAACCCGGCTATCTTCCCAATAACACGGAAAACAATCCAAGGGAACACGTAAAAGCCATTACATTGAGAAGCGGGAAAGAGTTACCATCTGAACAACGACATGAAAAGAAGCAAGAGGATAATCAACCTATTGAAAAGGAGAAAATGAAACTTGAGAAAACACATCCTAAGAGGAGATCGCCACTAGCTATCAAAGAATATGTGCCAAAAATCCCTTATCCAGCTCGCCTCAACCAGAGTAAAGACAAGGAGCAGTTTGGTAAATTCCTTGATCTATTTAAACAGCTGCATATTAACATTCCATTTGTAAAGGCACTTTCACAAATGCCGAAATATGCTAAGTTCCTAAAGGAGCTTCTATCTAATAAGCGGAAGATGGAGGATGTGTCTACTATAGAAGTTGATGCAAATTGCTCATTTATCATTCAAAATAAACTTCCTCCAAAGCTAAGGGATTTAGGTAGTTTCACAATTTCGTGTGTCATAAGTGATACTTCAGTTGATAAGGACCTAGCTGATCTTAGGGCCGGTATTAATTTGATGCCATACTCCTTTTTCAAGAAGTTAGGATTTTCTGACCTAACACCGACTGGGATAAGTTTGTAGCTTGCTAACCACTTTGTGAAGATTCCTAAGGGGATAATCAAGGATGTCTTGGTAAAGGTAGGGAATTTCATCTATCCCGTCAATTTTGTAGTTCTAGAAATGGATGAGGATGGGGATATCCCTCTGATACTTGGGAGACCATTCTTAGTCACTACTAAGGCAATGGTTGATGTAGAAGGAGGCAAGCTTACTTTGAGAATCGATGATGAAGAGATGGTAATCCAAATGGCTACTACTATGAAACACACTATGTGCATTGATAACACTTTTTACTCTATCAACACAAGTGGTGCTGAAGATAGGGAGGAATTGGATCTCCAACTGCTAGAGACTTAGTTGAAGAACGTGAAGAGCATTGAGCTAATGATGTTAAACAAGTGTGCTTCTTGGGAGGCAACCTATATCTAACTTAGGTACATAGTGTTTCTTTTATTTTCTTTTTGTTGTCACTATCTTAAGTCAATTATTTTTAGAAACTTGTAGATCTTAAGGGGAGTTTCTAAGCTTATTTGAAGAGAGCAAGAGCAATCTCTAAGTGTGGGGAAGTGCCAATGACAAGTAAGAAAGTTTAAATTTAATCACTACGTACATCTGGTAAGTCTCTCTCTACGTTCATTTACACTTTTAGAGCTATACGACGATCACAGTTATTGTTTGTTGGCTTGGGTATGTCTTAATTTTCCTCCACACAATAAGTACTTAAAGCTATGCATAATTTAAAGAGAGTTTGTGGAGTTTTCTAAATTAGCACGGCTTCGAGCATGGCCGTGCTATAGCTAGGGAAGACCTACCCTATAAAAACATCACCTTGTTTACCCCTTTTGAAGGTCTACATAAGCATGGTCGTGTAACAGCCTATGTTGAAAAAACAAAACCCCACACATATCTCCTCCCTCACTCTCTAAACCGTCCTCTAAATCTGTTGGGTGACTTTACTGGTTATCTAGACTAGGATAGTCTGACTTTCTTTTTACCTTTAATCTCTTTATTATATTTTTAAGATGATGCAGCACAGACCTTAGGTTCCCAACTCCAGTGATGACACGCTATTACTGATTTGCTTTATACCAGGCCTTGAACTCTACATGCAACTATCTACATATAAAACCGGGAAAGTTCTTAGTGTCTTTGTTCTTTCATTTCTTTTTCTTTTCCTTTCATTTTTTTTTTCTTTTCCCTTTCGTGTGCTTGATTTAGGAGGACATTGGGGACAATGTCTTGAATAAGTGTGGGGAAGGGGTATAGGGAAATGAAATAAATAATAAATAAATAAAATTGAGAAATTTGGATCCTACTTTACTTGTGTTATTTATACACTGTCTTATTAAATTTCCCCCATTTACAAATTTGCAATTGATTTTGAACGTTAATTTTTAATCATTAAAAGGCCGAGATCCTTGAAATTGTGCTCATAAAAGTTAATGATTCTATTTCCCTTACTCACCCATTGTTGGACTTGGTATATTTAGTTAGAATTTTAGGATGAAATCTAAGTAGGGTAATCTTACTTGCTATTTAATTATTGATTTTTGAGTTGTGAAATAGATAGAAGTCCTTAGTTTAAAGATAAATGGTTGTATTTTTTAAGCTTATTGGTTAATATACTTACTTTTCAAAAACTTTGAAAGCTCTTTTGACTTTTTGTGAAAGGTGCATATGAAATCTATCACTTAGTGATTCCTCTTAAGTAATCTTTTTGAAAATTAATTAATTAATGTATTAATTGAGCAATAATGAGAAAAGCTTAGTTAGTATAGGCGGGCTTTGGTCCCTCAGAAGAGCGAAGTTTGACTCCACTGCTGACTAGTCACTCAATTAAAGAAATAATAAGCCACTACCCTAATGACTTGGGTTTTCCAAGTTAAGAGTATCTTTATGAATCCCTAAGGTTAAGATAATGGAGGTTCGATGGGGTTCCCTTAAAAATGGTCACCTAAAGTCATCTGGCTTGGGATCGGCCGACCGATGATATTATAATAACAAGATAGGATACAAAAAGGGCAAAGTTCAGTGGATCTTGTAACTTGAATAATTAAGTCTGTAGGGACACCTTCAATTGAGGGGATAACGTCTATTAACTTAGGTGACAAGCCTGGGATTATTGGCTGAACATTCGTTACATAGGTTACAAGATCTTAAATAACTGAAATATATATATATATATATATAAGAGAGGAAAACTTGGAAAATTTTTTAGAGGTTTAACAAAAAGAGGAAGAAAATCTAAGGGAAGGATGGATGCCATATACTTTCACTTGAGGTTGTTGTGCTTAGAAGAGGTAGTTGAATAACTTATATATTCTCTAATAAGTGATGAGCTATGACTAAGCTACTTTTGCTTTGTTTGACTTTCTTAGTAACTTGGGAAGCATTTCTTAAATGATAAGGGTAATAGTTTAACTTACTTGGATTAATATGTAAACTCTAATTTTTATATGCCAAGTATACATACAATCATGGTAGGTTTGAGTGGTAGGCACTAATGAATCACTAAGATCGAATTAACTAAAGGATACTACTTGTGATTTAAAGCCTAACCATGAGCACAATTGATGAGAGGAAATGTATTTTGTCCTTATTTCGTTTGCTTTAAGACAAGCAAACGGTTAAGTGTGGGGAGATTTGATAAGTGTCAGAAGACCTTTAATTCTAGTACTCATTAGTTATAATTTTATATAGATTTCAAGTAATTTGTGAAGAAAAGGGCACTTATATGAATTAATTTTAATTTTCGGCATCAATGGAGACAAAAGAAAGGTTTAAGGATGATATGAGTAAAGGTGAGGTGAAATTTGGTGAAAAATGAAGAAAATTGATTTTTAGTTCAACACAACCTTTAGCACAACCTATATAGACACTAGTGCTGAATGAAAAAAAATGACCAGTAGCTAATTTTTTTTCAGCCCTGCCCTGAGCACGGCCGTGCTCGAGGCCATGCTGACTTCGGAACACATTATCTCAAGAGATTTGTAGATATCTACTGGATTTTGAAATTTAAATATAATATCTTCAAAATATGATATGGAAATTCCGTCGAATTTATCGTTGAAAATAGATTAGATACATCCTTCCTTTGTGATAAATATCATTTGCACAAAATCCGTTGATGAGATTATTCACCCACTGATTTTATGGAACATCCAAGTATTCTTCGAATTTAATTTTCGAAAATATGTGATCTCTAAAATATCTGACATAATCTTTTTAATACTGATCTTTCTTGCAGTAGAACCAAATATACAAAATCAACCACAATTTAACTAAATCTCTTAATTCCAAAATTAATCACTTAGATCCCCATTGATATTTTTCCTATTTAAGTGAAACGAATTGAACATATGACCCAATCTTAATTTCAAAATTAATCTGTAACACCCTGAAACCTAAGTCACGCTACTGTCTGCCACGTGTCCTTATCTCATAAGAACATGTTAAGGCTCTGATACAACTCTGATACTTTTTAACCTATAACATCTATAATAAAAGCATTTCATATATCTCCAAAATTTCAAATAATAACTTAAACCATATCAAATGTCTAATGCAGTAGAAGTCTTTAAACACCAAAATAAAAATTCTCAACAAATACTATCTATTACAGTTAAACATCATAATTCTTCCTAAAACTTAATCACCATAATAATAACGGTACTTGTAAACACTCCATTTTTTCCCCTAATCATTAATAATGTTCAATTTACAATTTTTTTCATTTTTGCAAATTTCTAATTTTTTTTTCAATTTTAGGAAAAATAAAATAAATAAGAAAAATATCCCAATTTTGGAAAATAATAGTAGAAATAATAATAAAAGGAATTAAATAATTTTTACAAATTTTTAGGATTTCAAAATAATATAAAAATAATAAAAATTACATTATATATATGTAATTTGTGTAAAATAAAAAAATTAAAAAGTGGGTTAGCCTAGCTGGTTCGAACCATGGCCTCATACACATGGAAGGGGGCTCGGTTGTAGGTTCGAAATGCCAGGGACGCATTCTGCGTTTTGCGATTTTTGTTTCTTTTTCCTAGGCCACGTGTTAGCAGCTGATTGGATGATACAGGCACATGTGCCCGCACTCGTCCCCTACATCTGTCCGAGATCGGTGCCAACGTGGAAAAATCCAAATCTGACCGTTTTGATTCGATTTTTCATAGAAATCTGGCAGATTTTTAACCCAAACAAGATATTCATCATCCAATTAGAATCAAAACGCAACAAAATTAAAGATTTACTCGAATCAAACCCAAATCAGAAAAGATTTCAACTGTAAATCTGATTCGTCCTAATCGGAGGAAATCCGAGCTTATCTAGCTCAATTTCTGGTGCTTATAAATAGAGCATGACATGAGGAAGTTAGATCACGGATCAAAAGGGAGAAAAGAGGGAAAATAGGAGAGTTTGAAGCCTCACCAGAGTTCCTCTAAGCTGTAACCGCCGACCAAGCACCAAATCACCACCTAGAGGCATTTATGAAGAAATCCACCTCCACTAGTAGCTTCCCTACCCCCTAAAAGCTAGGAAACTGCCTTCAAATGCTTGAAAAAACCACCAAGCGCCGCTGTCAAAGGACCTTCGATCGCCACCCGGTTCGACCCAATTTGCCCCAATCGACTCGACTAGTGAACCGCATTCGGACCCAGGTAAGTTAGATTTTTTTCCTTTTTATTTATTTATAATTCAAAAAATGGGAAAAAATAAAAATAATAATAGGAAAAATGTTAGAATTTTGGTTAGTTTTTTTTTTATGTTATGTTTAGTTTGATAAAATTTAAAATGAAATAAAAAATATTAGAAAAAAAGAAAAAAATTTAAAATAATGAAGATAATAAAAAAAAGAAGAAAATAATAAAATAATAAAAAATAAAATGAAAAAATAAATAAAATAAATAAATAATAAAATAATAAAAATTAAGATTAAATAGAAGTAGATTAATAATAGGGATATAAAAATGATGAATTATTTTTGTCACTTAGAAAAATCTAATTTTTTTCTTTCAAAATAAATAAAAAATTGGTTTTTCCTTAAATTAATTTTTTTTCAAAGAGTAAAATAATAAAGCTTAGGCTTAGATTTTTTTCCAACATACTAAAAATGATAAATAAACGTAAACCTGAGGTATTTTCATAATTAAAATTAACAAACCCATTAAAGCTTTTTATAAAAAGCAAACTACAACTTGTTTGATCCTAAATAGCAGGTACGTAGGCACCCTTATGGGGCAACTCTAAAAAGAACAAAAAAATCATTTTCCAAATTAAAATAAGTTTGTTTTAATCAATAAATAAAATAAGATAAAAAATAAAAAAATAAAATAGAATAAACAGCAATAAAATAAGAAAGAAAAGATATTAAAATATGGTTTAGATTTTAGAAGGATGAGGTGGTAACTTTAAGGTTTTAATAGGTTAGCCCCCCCAAGTCGAGAATCTCTGGTTTTACTTTCTTCTTTTTCGATAATGAAAGAGGAGATTTCATCGACTAGTAGTCCAAATTAGAATTAATCCACTCAATTAGTTCTAATTCAGTAATTTTTCCCAACTTCAGTTGGGTGGCGACTCCAAATAAAATAAAATTCATAGTTCAAGTCGAGGATTTATATTAGATGAGTATAGGGTCCAATATAAATCGGATTAGGGATATAAATGGAAAAATAAAAAAATTAGACTCGGCAGTACTCTTCGTCTTCGTCTCTCTATAGTTCAGCTAAACCTAAGTCATATTCTAAAATCTCATCTCTCTCAACACCTTCTTCTAAAAATGATTCCTCGAAGGGTGAGTTAATGCTTAGTACGTATTACACAAACATATACGCATGAACAAACACAAACAAGTGTCATATACATCATGCGGAACTTAAACATAAACAACCATTTCATAATATAATTTTATGTCCACAAGCAAACAATAAGGTACTCATAACCCCCTTAACACACTTAACACATTGGAGCATGATTTGGTGATAGGAATTGCCACTACGGACCCCACACCCATGTACACTTAACTACTTAAACTTGGTGATGGGAACTGCCACTACGGGCCCCACACCCACGCACACTTAACCAGTTGAACATCATCCAACCCAAATCATTTCCAAGCATGACACCACTAAGGATAACATCGCACAAGGATTATTGGGGTGCTCTCTAGGAATCTGCCACAACGGGCCCCTAGGTTGAGCCAAGCACACACAACATATCACTTAAACACTTAAACCAAATTATTTAATTAATCAATTTCAAATACATGTACTAACTTAAACAAATATAGAACATCACACAAGTTACATGTACCTTAGATCCTAGCCTTAAGCACTTCCTAGTCTTAGACTTAACCTAATTGGAAATTTGTAAACAATAACATGCTTTTCTTAGTATCTAATCTAAGATCAATATCATTCTTAATCTCCTTAATCCTATTCATTTAATTTCTCTAAGACCCTTACTAGTTATCTAGGTTGCGTAGAAATTAGTTAAATTTGAAGTTAAATGAACATATAATTATGTTATACTTTATTCTACATGATCATTTTAGGGACCGTGTTGCTTAACACGGGCTGAAGCATGATCGTGTTAGGGGTCGTATATCTCTCGATACACTTTTCCATTTCAACACGATCGAAATATGACCATTTTGGGAGGCCATGTTACCTTTGAAAATTCCATGAACCCTATTTCTATTACTTCAATTCCTCCAAAACCTAATCTTTTCTATTCTTAAGCTTAACTAAGTTCCGAAAACATGTAATTATAACTAAATTACATGGATTAGATTACTTACTTCAAATTCCCTATGAGTTGAATCCTCTTAGATCATCGATTCTCCGTTCTCTTTTGTCCTTTTACGCACCTCATTTTCTACGTGAACAATCGATGCTCATAACTACAATTTCCATAATCCTAATTTGAAATTTATATAACGATCTTTATCTCGAGTTTTTGGAATCGGTTTGCTCCTTTTTCTTATCGTCATCCTAGGTTTCTTGTATGGAGTGTATGTTCTCTATAGCTTTGTTCACTACTCAGAATAACAAAAAGGGTGCTCTTTAGGTTAACTTGTAGTATTCATATGCTCTGTGTGAAATGACCAAATTGCCTCTCAAAATTTTATAAAATTCCATCCTCGTCCTTAGCTCATTATAATAATATCTTTATTATATAAATGAATAGATAATCAAAATTTTCATATATTACATAATCACTTAGATCCCCATACATATTTTTCCTACTTTAGCAAAACGAATTGAACATATTACCCAAATATATTCAATAAGTAAAGTTGGGTCTTCGACATTGATAGTTATCCAACTTAAATTTATATGTAAAGTTGTTCTGTTTGTACAAACTTATAACAACAACACCTTCTGACTTATCATCTAAGTTTCTGTTATTCTTCATAAAGAATGCTTTTTGACTTGTCTTCTGAGTAATTACAAACAACGTAGTTTTCCTTCATTTATTCTTTGATCTGCTAACTCTTAGTCAAATTGTAAATATAATTATTTCTGTACACTAAATGAACTTCATTAAAAACATTTAGTACATTTTGTTATCATCAAAATACTTTAAGAGAGACCATAACAAATTATACATTTATACAACTTGATACATTCTTTTTTTTCCCCTAATGTTAAATTTGGTTCATTAGAATGAAATTATCATTCTGCTTTTATTACTATAAAATAGTTATTCCCTTGTTTAGTTTGCAAAAAGTTCTATAAGTAATGTTTATCCCATATAATATAGAATAAATAAGGAACTATCATTCCTTTGCTTCACCAAAGGAAATACTATGTAACTTCTATTCTAAAAATGTCCCAATTATATATATATATATATAAAAAACACTAGAGTATTATTATTGGTGGAATTATCACCTCCCACCAATAATTTTAGCCACTAGTATAGTAATTGTGTATTATTATAGTCAATAGTAAATACTTAAACTTTGATATTTAGTTCATAATGAAGTAGAATACAATTGGGCATTGTTTTTCCATTTGTAGTGTAATTACAAATAATGTTATTCCGCATTCCTTCAAAATCTAGTTTTTTTTTTGTAGATATTTCCATTAATCATAGTAATAAGTGTGTATCTGTGTTATGTGTGCAAAACTTAAATATCATGATATAGTAAACTTTAGAATACAATACAATTTCTAAATCTAACTATATATGATTGATGAAGAAAAATATTACTATATAAATAATATGAAATATAAATAAACATATAATTTTGCTACATTGAATTCCATCTAAACATTGGAATTTCTTATCAAATGAAAGAAGTAAATAAGAAATGAAAAGGGAAAATTGTGACTAAATTATATTACGAGTAGTTGAAGGAAAATAAACAATAAACTATCACAGTATATTTTTTTTCTTTTTCCCTTCATAATGTGTTTTATTGTAATTGAAAAAAGAAATATCATTTAGTGAATTTGTAAACAAATGTTGATATAAGAAAATTGAAATAGGTTATCTTTTATGTCAATAGGTTTTAATTGGCTTATTAGGTAAAATAAAAAGGTATAAAAAGGTTTATAATGGTATAAGATACCAAAGTTGTGTTACTTTTCAATGATATAGACCAACAAATGCACACAACCAATGCATGTGCATTTTTAAAAAACGATCTTAGCATATTATACATAAAGACAAATTTTATGGTACCATAATCTTGATCTTTCATTAAAATACACATATAATATTCAAAGACATCAAAATTAAGAAACCAAGTTTAAAGGCATCCATTAAACTTGATGTAATCTTCAACTCAACTTTCAATATGTACTTCATAGATCCAAATAAAGGCACATAAGATAATACTAGTCTTTTAGGTATCATTAGGATTTACCTACAATCAAACCATCAAATCAATTATGTTTCTTAAATCCTTTAAGACAATTAGATGAGATAAACACAAATTAAAGTCAATCCTAATGGAGATGCAAGTTGAAAATGACTTAATCTAGATGAAAATGATCCATCCCCCATCAATATTTCAATATAATCCAACAACACATTAAACTAAAACATACCTTTCCATCATGTTGTTGATTAAAACAAAAAGACAATATTTGATATGCAACACTATTATATGCGCTACCACATTAATTTGCATCTAAAACTATGATTTGGAAATTAAAGCAATTAAGAAGGATTTATTTAGCATTGCTCATGTTGAGTTTTATGTACTCCATAAGTAAAAAAAAAAAAAAAATCAACTCAATATAGCCTTTGTATTCATAAAGAAAATTTATGGACCTAAATAAAATAAAAGAACATAAAGAAAATCAAAATCTTCAATTTACCTTCTGAATGCAAATCTAGGGCTAGAAATGGAACGTTGTTGCATGTGGAATTTAGTATATGTAATTACTAAAATTCTAGTTTGACTAAACCAAATTATTAAAATGGACAATAATTCTTATTTTTATTGTTTTGATTAGAATAGTTCTCTACATATCTAAGAAAAGAATATTTTCACAATAATGATTATATTATAATATGGAGACAAATAATAATTTGTGGCTTAAATGTCAATTAAATTCATAAAGTGTCTATTTTAAGAAATAATTATTCCATGTTAATGAGTCATTTAGTACATATAATTAGTAAAATTTTAGTTTAAGCAAAACAAATTATTAAAAAATTTGTAATTATCAAAAGCAAATGTAATAATTAATAGTAGTAAATGACTTGATGATATTAGATAATGATTATATTATAATGTGGAAAAGAATAATAATTAGTGGCTTTATAGTAAAATATAAAAGTTTATATTTTAAGATACAATTGTTCCATGTTAATACCTTATTTAGTATCTATAATTACAGAAATTTTGATTTGACTAAAAAAAATTATTGAAAATTTTATAATTATCAAACTCAAATGTGATAAATAGAGTGGTAAGTGACTTGATGATAGTGGATGATGATTATATTATAATGTGAAGACTAATAATAATTAGTGGCTTTATAGTAATACATATATATATATATATATAAGTGTATATTTTAAGAAATTATTATTCTATGTTAATGTTCCATAATATCTATAACTATTGAAATTTTGGTTTGATAAAAAAATTATTAAAATTTTTATAATTCTCAAAGGCAAATGTGATAATTAACAATTGTAAGTGAGTTGATGATATTGCATAATGATTACATTATAATGTGGAGAGAAATAATAATTTGTGGCTTAATAGTAATACATATAAAATTATACATTTTAAGAAACAATTATTTTATGTTAATGTGCCATTTAGAATTTGTAATTATTGCAATTTTTGGATTGATCATAGCAAATTATTAAAATTTTTGTGGTTATTAAAATCAATTATAATAATTAACAGTGATAAGTGACTTGAGGATATTAGATAATAATTATATTATAATGTAGAGAGAAATAATAATTATTGGCTTAATAATAATAGATAAAAGTGTACATTTTAAGAACTAATTATTCTATGTTAATGTGTCATTTAGCATTTATAGTTTATGAAATTTTGGTATGACAAAAAATAATTATTGAAATTTTTATAATTTCCAAAAGAAAATGTGATGACTAGTATCGGTAAATGACTTGATGATAGTAGATAATGATCATATTATAATGTGGAGACAAATAATAATCAGTGGTGTGATAGCAATAGATAGAATAAGGTTTCTTCCATTTGTCTTTGTGAGAAAATGAAATATTGTAGAGCAATAGGGCAAGAAAGAACATATGCAAACATGTTTCTTAGGAGTTCATATCATAGACATCCAAATACCTTAATCAGCCAATGTAGATACTCCATTTTTGCCCCATTTCATTCTAATAATGTTAGGTTTATAAAAAAAAAAAAAGACAAAACATACATACATACATACATACATATAAAGACAAAAAAAATTACTAGAAAATAAGAAAAAGTAAAAAAAAAAAACAAAATGATAAGAAAATCAAAGAAAAAGAAATAAGAATGTGAATAGCTAGAAAAAGACATCTCTAAAGTTAAAATAATTTTTCTAGGTTAAGGGTCAATTTTTGAGTCATTGAAAATATTGCAAATCGCAGAATTAAGGCTCAATTTTAGTCCAAATTCTATTTAGGAAACTGAAATCAACCTAGGAAATTAAGATTTAAATAAAGTTTATTTGCACATATAGACTAATTTAGTGTAGCTAGGTTCATTAGGCATTTAGGAGGTGATAACTCGCTTTATTCAAATTGTTTTAAGCTTTTCCCTACAAGCATAAATTACGTTTGGTAGCTTATTTAAAAAATATTGATAAGAGTTTATTGTAGCGATGACAAAAATTGAGTCCATGTTCACTTCAACTTTCTTAAAACCTAATTTAAAGCAAATGTAAGTCCAAATATAAACTCCAAAATAATACAAAATACAGCCAATTTACCTAATGTAAATATAAGGATCCAATTGATGACATTACATGTGTATGACGTCAGTCATGCATTTTACGTGGTCTTAGAGGAGTGGTTCAAAAATAACACATGGAGGAATGACTTGAAAAGAGATGTAGGATGGAGGAACAAGCAGTGTCAGAGGCTTGAATGTATAAGTGGTAGATAGAGGAACTTATAGCATCAAACCTGTTATCCTTGAGTACATGTAGCTTGTGTCTTCATTTAAACCTTGTTTACTCATCGAGAGTAGAAGTTTCATGGCACAATTCCATTTCATTGATTTCTAAATTGTATCAAATGAGGATAAGTACTAGAGTATTTATAGAGTCTAGCCATCAACAACATTTGTCATGTTGCACAAACAAATAACAGTTGATATAGGTCTACTAGTCTTAATTAACTCACTTAGGTCCAATTATTAATGTTGAATCCATTTGGGGTCAATTAGGTTATTTTAACCTATTCTAATTATCCTAAGCCTATTGTGCCTATTTAATCCTATTTGTTATATCATAGGTCTAGTTAATCATTATGCTAAATTTTAATTTCATTTTAGGCTTTGAATTAATTTAGAGTCTTATTGGATTTAGGCCCCATTTAGGTTTACTTGACTTATTAGGGCCCATTTAGGTTATTGGCTGTAAAGGTAAGATAGACCTAAGTAAAATTTGGATCTTGTGGCCCATATAGGTTCTCTTATATTCATGCAATCCCATTTCATTTTATTGTGCCTAATTTTTGCCCATTTTATTTTATTATGCCTAAATCTAGTCCATTTCATTTTACCTTATTATGTCTAAGTCTAGTTTATTTTAGGTATTTAATTCAATTTAGGCTTTAATATGGTTTAAGGCCTAGGTCGAGTTATTTATCATAATAAGGCCTATTTAGGGTATGAGCCTTATAAATAGAATGGACCCAATTAGATTTGGGATTTTAGGTTTTGAGTCCATTGGTTATTAAGTCCATTTTACCAATTCATTTCCTATTTTAGTCCATTAAGGATAATCAAGTTAATTTATCCCAATAAATTCAATTATGTTTAATTATATGGGCTACTCATGGGGAGGGTAAAAGGGTGGTTCATGGGTCTATATGGTTAGGCCGACTTAGTATTGGGCTGACCTTACCCAAGTTAATTAAGCTAACTCTTATTTAATTCTAATTCATCATTTTTAAAAGGCCTAAATTTTAAAGGATCATAACTCATTTATTTTAAGCTGAAATTAATTAAAACTAAAGCCATTTGATTCCTTATTGCTTCCACTATCAATTTTAATATAAAAAGTCTTATTTTATTCATTTTAGGACCCTTGAAATTCCAAACTACATCCAATTTCAAATGATCAACTTTAGAAGCTCATATCTTATTCAATTTAAGTTAAAATCACTCTAAACAAAAGGTCATTTGTTCCTATTCCTTTATAGAGTCCAAATATAATTTATTTTTCATTTTCAAGTCCAAAACACTACCAGAGTAGGGCAATATTTATAAAGAACACTCCCAGTCATTCGGTTGCAATCCTATATGTCCAATTTTAACATATTTTCACTTTTAGGCCTCATTTTATATCCAATCCAACTCCTATTCATTGATTAATCATAATTCCACCAAATTAACTCAATTTAATTATAATATGTCATAAATTTTTCAGAGTTAAACGTATTATCAAATCATGCCAGAAAATCATGCTTTTAAGATAAAATGGTCCAAACATAAATCATCTAGTAATGCAAGTGGGATGGGTTTTAGTCAAGTTCAATAAACTTAATACCCATCCTATTACCTTATAGGGTTACTCAAGCCCATCCTAAACCCTATAAGGTTTTTGATCAAGTACCAAAAACCCTTCACAAACCCTATAGGATTCTAATAAGTAAATAGATTCTCAACTTGCTACCCATTATTTTCTTTTTTTTTTTTTTTAAAAAAAAATTAGTGTAAGGTCGATGACAACTAGATTAGAGAGGCTTAAAGAGATGAAGGTTTTTTCTTTTAAAAAAAAAAATTGGCTAAATTTGCATTTGGTATTTTCAATTTGTGTTGTTTTGCTTTTGTTTGCATTTGCTTGATGACTTGGTCGACCTGCCATCTTTTGCTCCTATAGTCCTACACCCCTATTGCGTGATGGTGATGTGAGACGGAACTCAACATTTGATCCAGCTTCAACCATTCCTCGCTCGTGCCTCCCTTAACTTTGTGACTCACATTGAATTGATAGTTTTTTTTTTAATTGAAAAGTATCTAATAAATACATAGTAATATTTATTTACTTAATTGTAAAAAAAAAAATTAACAAGTTCGAGTTCCCAACAGGTTTAATATTTATCCTATTATCCATCTTAAACTCTATAGTTTTTAAAAATAAAAAAATAAAAAAAAACCCATAACCTATCTCAAACCCTATAAGGTAGTACCCTATAGGGTTTTTAATGGATCGAGTGAGGCGAGAAACTAAGAGTGACCTTCCTGGTTACATCCTTAAAATCATTCCAAAAGTTTGCTAAACTCATTATCCATCGTATAACTTTAATTTCTATGACATGTATCGCTTTAAGAACACGTCAACATCCTAAAACATCATAATTTGTCAACTAAATCATCTTGTTCATCCATTAACTCATTCATATCATTAATTCCAACATCTAACATGTCATATTTATCAAGTTAATCACCTAAGCCATTTCAAAATCCACGTGCTCATACTATAATCATCAAATTATCATTTTTTAACATTAAAATCATAATTCTTATGAAAATCAAATCCTAGTTTCCTTGTTATAGTGGCAACATCAACAACTCATACACATACAACATGTTTTCATGCATCAAACTTCATTTCTATCCTCAAATCCAATATCTAGCATTGCATTTAGCAAGTTAAAACTTAAATCTCATCCAAATGACTAAATTACACTCAATAAGCATGCATATAGGTGGCAATCACATGGGTTTTTATGTGAAATCTCATCAAGGTCCAAGAAATCATCAAATCACTATGTTTAACTATTTCTGATCAATTTAGATCACTCATTTAAGCTTGGTTTTATGCTTACCTTAAAGGAGACCCACAAATATTTCTTGCTTCAAATCTAGCCACCACCAATAAGTATCTAAGATACTGTTTTCATTGATCTAAATTTCCTTCTTCACATTAAGTCATCTTGCTTAGCATAAAAAATAAGGATTTGCATCTTTAAATCAATTTAAATCTCACTAAAATTTCACTTACCTTTCCCTTCTTAAACCGTGATTATGAGAGCCCTCTTAGCTAGGATCTTCACTCAAGGGTTTAGGGTTTAAGCTTGTAATTTTGAGGATTTTACCTTTACAATTTCAAGAAAAGAGAAGACAGGAGGGGGCAGCTGATTTTTGATCTTAAGAGGGTATAAATAGTTGAGTTTAGTGAGGGCTTGAGGGTAAAGACATTTGGGACCATAAGGGCTTAGTGGGTTATACAATTTGGTAACATATGTCTTTCATTTTAGCCTATTTAGCATTTTTTTCCTCAATTTTTTCCACTAATTCAAACTGAAAATTGATTCATTTCTTTCTCTAAAATGCCCTTGGAAAATTAAGTATTTAGCTACCCTTCAACAAAATAAACTTAGGTGCAATTTGGCCATTTTACCCAATTAACCTCCAAATTTAAAATTTTCATTTCTAATTTCTCTAAATAATTTGTAATTGATTTTACTTACCTAATTAAGGTCTTAGAGCTATATTTAGGGTCCCTAAAAGATTTTGAAACTTATTTCAATAATATCCATTTTAAGGGTAAAAAGGTCATTTTTGGTAAAATTGATTTTCTAACTTGTTATTTTCTTTTTAATTAAATTCAAAATTTTCTTTTTATTCCCATTGGCCTCATTTTATTATTTTTGGGATTCTTTATACTCTACTTTATAAGCCTTATCACTAACCTAAGGAGTTAAGTGCATATTATTATTGAAAACCAAAAAATAAAAAATAAAATTGTAGGATTGTGGAACAATATGGAATGATGTGGAAAAACACATAAATTTACCAGAAGTTTCAAAAGAAGCTATTATTGAGAATGATGAAACAAGTATGTCGTAGATAATTTCACTATTGTCTTAAAAAAATGTTAAGATTTGAATTTCTTTTTATTTTTAGGATAGCAAATCTTTTAGTTTCTTTTTGTTACTTTCTCTATTTCTTTTTAGTTTCTTCCTTGGTTTTATTATAATCTATAAATAGGTAAGGCCTATAATCAATTTATGATTGAAAGAATATTTAATAAATTAAAAAAAAACTCTTAGAAATTGATGTAATGCTTTTTTGGGACATTATTCCATATAATCTCCTCTTATTTTTAATAGACCTTATTTACTACTCCTTAGGAGTATTTTACCATACAAAAGTGTTGATATGTTCTTTTGAGTTACTTTTGAATGATTGTACTATAGAATTCCCCTGATTTGTTTCATTAAATCTTTTTGTTGGTATAATTTCTTCAGGAACTTGTTGGTGTAAAACTTTCGAAAAACTGTTATGAAGAGAAGCAGTAACAACAAATCCTATTTAGTGGCATGAGACCATAAATAGATATTTTATAGGTTTTTTTGTTTCTTTTCACAAAATTAAAAAAAAACACATATATTTTTAATTTCGAAGTGATTTTTGAATGTATTCGATATAATTATTGTTTATGTTACGTTTTCTTATTGGTTTCTATGTTTTTCATAATTTTCCATGTCTTTATAAATTTGTCTACCTTTATTATTCTACAACAAATTTGGAATTAGAGTTTCTGTTCTTTTAATAGCTTGCTTGCAATGCTCTTTTAGTATTGTTTCTTGAAGGAGGGAAATAAAAAGCTTTCTTTCTTTGTTTCTTAAAAAGAAAAGAGTTTGAAAACAAATTAAAGAAAAAAAACTTTTATTTCTCACCAAATTATGTAAGACAATAGGAGGGTAAAAAAAAAAAAAAGATAAAAGAAAATATTTAGGATTAAGAAACAATATGAAAAGTTGTAGAAAAAACAAGCAAAAAAATTAGAAAGGAAACAATGTGTTTAGTAGCTTCCATTTGTAATTAATAATATGAAATTTTAATGTATTAATTTATTACTTAAATTTTATTTATTTTTGTAATTAACTAACTGAATTTTAATTATTTTTATAATTAAAAGCCAATTTAGATTTTATTTATTTATATTTAATTTGAATTTAATATGAAATTCAACGTTGAAAAAATAAGGAAAACTAAATAAATCTGCCAATTTCTTAAAAAAATAAAAATAAAAAATCGACCGCATATATTTTACGAAATATCTTTCTGTGCAGGGTAAACCTAGAAACCCTAGATAGGTCCTTGTCCTCCTTCCAGATGAGGCTGTGGAAGCAAAAACAGGATTACGTACATGAAGTTTCATTTCTCAATTTATGTACTGTCTTTGGAGGACGTGTCATCATTACATGAAATCCATGTCTAATTTCCATTTCAATTTGAAGATTCCAAGTAATGATTGACGAGTTCTTCACATATCGTATTATATCCAAATCTCCAAATGCCAGAACTTTCATTTTTCATGCTTTCAATCACCAGGTTACTGGTAAGTATCATGCGCAACCTTATTTGTTGAATATTTCAGATCCCTAACTTGCTTCATGTTATTTTGTTGTTTTATAATTTATCTGTAATTCATAGTTCTAGTTCAGTATTCCTTTTGCTAATTAGAAAGTAATTTCGAGAATTGAAGTGGTTGAGTGATGAAATTGTTTCCTTTGTATTGAAAATGACTTTACATAATGATGAAGGATCCGGAAGTAAATAATTGGTTGTTATCGTGAATTGATCAGGTACTTCCTCACTATGCTTCTTATTATGTCAAAATCTCTCGACCTATAGGATAGCTTTTATCGAGGAGAGCTCTCGAAAAAGATTTACCTTCTCGTTAATCTCTTGCTTGGTAAAGGTAGTTTTTTTACCTGTGAGTTTCTTGAAAGCGTGACATTCTATATTATTGCGATAGAGGTGATGCTTCTGTGGTGAACTTTTTATAGCTAGCGATAATGTAATAAGCAAATTCAGAGTGCTTCTTATTTCTAATATGTGGCATTTGACAGGAAGAAAGATATCCATTTTTAAAAGTATGACCTTATAAATATGTTAGGCCCGACATAGTCTGTTATGTTGGGCAAAAATCTTATGTTAAGTAGATCTATCATTTTATACATGTAAAGCGTACCCTTTCACTTGATGGTGGAGGTCTCCAGGTCTGGTGAGTGAAGTTGGTTGTTTTCTGACGTTTGAGGAAGACTAACCCAAATATTTTCTTTGGAGTTGGAAGAGATATGGTTCTATAGTGAACATGTGTGTGTGTTTGTGTGTGTGTGTGTGTGTGTGTTCTCCTATATGGGGAACAAGCTCAGTTCTTCCTTTCCTACTCTATAAAATAAGAAGTTGACCAAAAGTTAATTTGAAAAAAAAAAAAATCATAATCATTTTACATGAGGCTGATAAGTGGTAACTCTGCATGAGTGTTATCTTATTCTTCCATAACTAGTTGATCTCCATCATATACTCCCTCCATTATGTGACTAGTGAAAGGAAAATCCTATTCTCTGCCTATGTTATATATTATAAGTTGTGGAGGTTAAATCTTGTTGAAGTTGTTGTCGAATGGTGGCAGTGAGCGATAAATTTCTTCCAATTCCATCGATTGATCCTGACAAGTGTGTACATGTACTCTTTATAAGCTGAGAATACGTCAAGTGGAAGCCAATAATTTAATTCTGGAATAGGTAGCATCATCTTACCACTTCAGAATCGCTTGGAATTTGGGAGCTGTAGCTTCCTGCATATGCATAATTAGTGGAAGGGAAATCTGATTCTCTGACCACATCATATTCATTTGGGTAGGATAAGTTTCATTGGTGTTGAAGTAAAGTTGTGGCTGTGAGCTGTAGGTTTCCTCTAATTCCATTCTTTGATCCTGAAAGGGTGTACATGTGTTGTTTTTTAGATGAATTAACAACAAAGATGACAATAATTAACTGCTAGTATACATATAGCATTTATCTCACCCCTTGTTGATCACTTTGAATTTGAGAGTTGTAGATTTCTGAATCATTATGTGTACTAATTATGAAGGTGCTTGAGTTCCGTTCTTTGCATATGGGGGCATTATCACCTTGGTCATACTTAGTTTTCTTCATAAAAATGTGGCAAAGATTGTAAGGCATCTGCATATAAAATTATATGCTGAGTTAGAAAAATACTGTGTCCCCAACTACAAAAATGTAAGACTGTTTAGGGAGAATTGCATCAAGAAATCATATATTATTGATAGTCAAGAGGTCAAAGGGGAAAATGTTTTACTGGTGCTAACCTCCTTTGAAGTGTTGTCGGCATATATGATGTTCGAAACTAGTCTATAGCAATCATATCCTAAAAGATTAATCAAATTGTTTCATTTTAGTGGAAAAGCTATCCATTGTTAGATTAGATTTATCCTCTGAAAGCTTTAATATCACCCTGTTACTGTTAAGCGATTAAACTATATCTGAGTGATAAAGATGCTATACATATCATACAAGTTAAAGCAGTAAATTTATTTGCAATCTAATTTAAAAAATTAACTCCAAAATAATCAAAGCTTTAATATAACAGAGAGACCTATGGTGATTGAAATCACAACTTAACTTGATAGTTCTGTAAATAAGGGGTAGTACATAAACAGCGTGATAGTATTGTACATGCCCTTCTAAGTTATGATGAATGTCACACATGAAATCTGGGAACATATTTGACAAGTATAATCTATTAAACAAACCATGACCATGCTAAGATTCTCATGGCTCATAGGACACAGATACTGTTCTTGTAGGGATGTAAGGATTCAATTCCTCCTTCCCCATATATATAAGTCTGATAAGTGATAATTCTACGTGAATATTATCTGCCATAACTAGTGGATCACCAGCATTCACTCCTCCCTGCATATATGACTAGTGGAAGGAAAATTCTATTCTCTGCCTGTGTCATCTTCTAGAGGATTAATCAATTTGAAGTTGTCGATAGGTGGAGGCAGTGAGCTATAGAATTCTTTTGATTCCATTGATTGATACTGATAATAGGGTATATGCATTATTTAATAGCTGAAAATACATAAATTCAAGCCAATATCTAAACATTGAAATTGGTACCTTCATCTTTTGATTCTTACCCCTTGATGTTTACCCGGAATTTGGGAGTTGTAGCATCCTGCATATGCATAATTAGTGGAAGGGAAAGCTAGTTCTCTGTTTACATCATAGTTATGTTGTGTAGAATGAATTTTGTCACCGTAGTGCACTGGTGGCTGTGAGCTGTAGGCTTCCTCTGATTCTATCGTTTGATCCTGACAAGTGTGTATATATATTATTTTTTTTGCTGAAAATATATAACATAAAAGACAATAATGAAATGCTGGGATATATTTCAAAATTATCTTACCCCTTGATGGTTACTTTGAATTTGACAGGTGTAGATTTCTGATTCATTAGCTGTACTAATTATGGAGGTGCTAGGTCTAGCTTAGTTTTCTTCATGAAATGTAGCGAAGATCACATAGGAAAAATATATGTGCTGAGTTAGAGAAATACTGCATCGTCAACTACAAGATGAATAAACACACGAAGAAACCGATGAGGGAGAAATTGATCTTAACATATGTGGTTGGGAATCAAGAGGACAATGGGAGAATGTTTAACTAGTACTAACCTCCTTTGGAGTGATGTTGTCATATTTGTTGTTGGAAACTAGTCTATATTGGTGCATTTTGTACTCGGTAAGGATTGCATTCCGCTGCTGACCCCGATAAAAGGCCATGCTGGACGGTCAATCAAATTAAAGTGTTGTCCGCGTTTACACTTATACTTTCTATAAAGAATTCTAGTTTCCTTAAATGAGATTTTATTGAGCTTGATCAGTGGTCGATAAAAAAAACATTTACAATATATGCCACTTTTTATCCAGTGGTCCATAATGTTAACTTATGCCCTCTTTCATCACTCCCATAGGCATTCCATACAATCCAACGAATGCCCTCACACTCTGTTCTCCGTATTGTTAAATCATTACAAAATTTACGACCTTCCTACAAAATAAGACGTGAACAGGTTAAACTCTATGAAAATTATTTTATGGGAAGAGCGATCATTTATTCTATTCTTAAATTCTAGAACCTTCCTATAAAATAAGACATCTTTTTTCTTAGTTCCTTGATTTATGTTTGTTGAAAATAGAATTATTATTATTATTATTATTTTTTTGTGTTTTACCGATCGTATGCTGTTATATATGAATAATATTCGATTTGTAATCAAGTTGTAATTATTGTAGTCCGATCAATAGCTAGTGAAAAAGCTAACAAAATATGGATTAATTGAGTCAACTGTCTTTTCATTCTTAGGAAAAGGAGAAAGGTGCCATTGTGGGGTAAGGAAATATACCCAACACTGCCAGGAAGGGCGATCTGAACTCTGATAAGAAGCTCAAATTTCTGTCGAAGTAGGTCTCATCATCAAAAGATTAAAGCAGCTTTTTCCAAAAGTGTCCTATTTCCACCAATATTTTGAAGAATTTCCACTAATAAAACAAATTTTATGATAAAAAACTAAAAAGATAAAACTAGAGAATTCTTGAAACTTCTAGTCATATCTAGGACATGGGTAAGCATTGTGTGATACTTGAGTAGACATAAAAAAATTATGAAATGATATGATAAAACTTCCTTATCTGTTAATGTTGTTTATATAATTAGACATGTTATCATATTATAGATAAAGAAGATTTAATATGAATATTATTGCGTGTTTCCCCCTTTACTTGATGTAATAAATTATTGGTAGGATTTGGGTACAAAACAATACAAATATATGTTTGTTGTTTATAGTAAAAAAAGAAGATATTTAAGTCTAGTTCATCCAACATAGAGACTAGGTTAGAAGAATTTTGAAAACACTATTTTGATGTGTAGAGATTTCATCAAGCGAGGTATAAAATATTTCAAAAGATAAAACCCCTATTTGGCTAGTCTGCTTTTTTGTTTATTTGACATTTGTTATGTATTCATTAGAATATAAGTATTTACCTTAAAACAGATGGAAATAAGATTAAAGATAATTACACATATTAGATATTGACAAAAAAAAAAAATAATAATCCAAGAGTCCATAACTTTGCTTTGGTTAGACTTAGTCTAGGTTTCCTCATAAGAAATTTAACAAGTAAGAGGATAGCCAAGTTATACTTGTGTGATTAGCATTTTCTTAGATTTAAGGACCGGGCAATAACGCTAAAAAAAAAAAAGGTCACTTATTTTTACTTTATGTTTTCTTGTATAATTAAATATGTTTAATAAAATTCAGTTGGAAAAAAGGGGGAAAAATTACAAATAAAAAATTCAAAGATGAACTCACATATAATATATATAGACACGCACATATAATGTTGTAATATTATAATGTATACAATATTATGCATACATTGTTATAGATTGTTCAATACATTTCAATATAATATATTGTGCAATAGAGGTACTTACATATGATATATAGATATAATGCTTATAATTTTGTATAGTTAGTGTAATGTATATGTATACATACAATGTCATAATATTATAAGTATATAGCATTATGTGTTTTATATGTATATTGACATGTTTTAATATAATGCTTTACTATATAAAATATATTGTGCTATTATGGTTATTTTATGCAAAACATAAATAGTATATTTATAATGTATAATATTTATTACATACTTACATACATATAGGGTTAAGCAAGTAAATTTATATAAGTGAAGGGGAAATGATATTTACAATTTCAACACTTATGACAAGAACCGAATTACTACCTAAAATTAGAATATCATTTCCAAAGAATTGCAATTGGGCTTTAAAGATGCTTTCAAAACATAAAAAATTGAATGGAACTCAAAATTCCAATTTTATTCAAGTCCATTCATGCATATTGAATATGCCATAACTTGAATTGAATTCAATAGAATGTGATATATACTTAAACTTGCCTTGCCAAGGTTATTAAAGTTTTGTGGCATAAACTTTGGTCTACCTATTACTTCTTTGTTTGGCCTAAATAATAATAATAATAAAAAGAAAAACTTGCCTTAAACTTTATTAGCCTTGTCACACCATGAGGAGTAAGGTCAATACAATAAAAGTTGAGATCAACTTGATCAAATTAAAACCTAGTAAATAATGAGCTTAATTTGATTAGCTCATGAGTTGGTTTAGATTATTTATGCTTTTGCTTTAAGCATTTATTGTAATATGGGTTTTTTTTATCTTGATTTATAACTCTAAAATTTATAATTATTATCTAGCTAATTATTTACTATTAAGTTGGATTTATAAATCTAAAACTTAATTTTATATTGCTAGATCAGGCTTAACAAATTCATTTTCAATAAAGATGTGTTTTTTAATTGAAAATTCAAAGATTATTAGATTGTACCTATCTACTTTAATTATAAAAATGTCTTTAACTATGTAAAATTATTTTCCATCTTGCAAAATCATTTTTGATTGGCAAAAGAAACTTTACTCCCATTTTTTAGTTTATTTTTTATTTTTAATTCTTTCTTAGTTATCTTTTTTTTTTCAGTATTTTTTTTATCCTTTTTAGCTTTTTTTTTTCACTTTATATATATATATATATATATATATATATATATATATATATATTGTCTTTCCAATTTTCGGATTTTCAACTAAAAAACTATTTAAAAGAAGATAAAAATAAAATGTGTACAAATTTCACCTTTATGTGAAGAGTTCATATTAAAGTCATAGTTTGTCTTAATCTCTAGACTTCCTAGAATCTAATGACACCATTCTTGCGGTTCGATATTCACATGGCAACTCGTAAAAATATAATAAAAATGTGCTTGCAGTAGCTCTCGACATTAAGTAAATTTTGTTTTTCTTTGCAAGTAAATTTTATCATCCCTAAAGCTTGATCCAATGTTTAGAGTTAGGAGATATAGACTATCTCTTATGATTGGCCTATTGGCTAATTTTGATTTGAACCTTATAAGAGAAAATACAATTTTATTTATTTTTTATTTTTAAGTATATAAATTACTCTATATCAGTATTTCAGTATAGTTTTAACATTGTATGCCAAACATTGAGAAACTTGAAACTTATTGCCCAAAGATTGGCTTTAAATACATATTCTTATTTGATTTTATATTTTAGAATCCAATTCTTGGAAATTATTTCCTGCAAACCGTTTAGTAAAACTCAAGAAAAAACCGGTATTGGTTAACTTCTGTATTCCTCATAACGTTTTAAGCTTAAGTATATGTTAATCTCGAGCAACATAGGGTACATTTACTTTGTAGAGAACATTTTTCGAACTATTTTTTTTTCTTGATATTGGTTACATTTCGATCTTTGTAGTTGTTAGATATTATTTAGTAGGGTACATTTGCTCACGTTTTCTTTAATGGTCAGCTATTTGCCATCAACTATAATATTTGCCTCCCACCATTAATGTTGATAACTGCATGTAATCATGATCTTTCGAGTCTATAATAATATTTGATTTTTTCTAAAAATTTAATTGTGGCAAATATCATAAAAGATGTGGAAAGTACTTCAGCAAACAAGCACATGCTTAAATCTAATTCATGAGTTTCCAGGAAACAAACACATGCTTGGTTCTAATTAATGACCTTGTCCAAGAAAAGAAACAGACGGACCCAAAAAGGAAAAGAAAACAAAACTTTACTATCTAACTTCATATGCTGTTTGCAAAGCAATGAGTTGACACGTCTTCAGGGGCAAAGATAAGAAAGATCACTGGTAAGCTCTTGGCCTCTCCCATCCTCAGGATCCTTTAGTTCATTCCAATTGAAAAATGGCCACCAATCATAATCATCATCAATGAAATTTCCAACCATCTCAACGTCATCAAAGAACCCGCTTGCACAAAAGCTGCCCAAATTGTTGAAATCAAATGAAAGTGATTCTGTCTCCAAGCCCATGCCATATTCACCTCGTGTCTGTTTAACAGAAGAGATAAAAATGTAGCAAATCAATAATAGTTGTCTCTAAATAATTTAACAGTTATGTACTGTCTAGTTTCTTCAATTTTGACAAAAGGAAGTGCGGTTTCTTACTTCTCTCTCCACATTTTCAGTTGGTTCAGCTTCAGCAGCAACACTAGAAGTGCTACGTGATCCATCCTCCATAACATCATTGCTTTCAATAGTGACAGTAATAGGATTGCTAGAGAAACTAATTGGAACTTCGACAGCTTCGCTTTCAATGGTCACATCAGATGCATTGGAGATGCTAATCGAATCGTCTGCTTGGTCGAATTTTGATGCGTCATCCTCAGCACCCTTCTTATCCATTTTATTTCTCAACCGGCAGACCACAAGTGGCGCCTGCAAGATCATGGCAATTGATATGGCTGAGCAGAAGTGAAATTGATTAAAAATCAGAGAGATGCTAATAGAAAGTGAGAAATCTGATTTCCACTTTCTAAAAACATAAATTTGCCCCATATTCTGTTAACGTTTTTTTTTTGTGATGGTTGACTATAGGCTGTTAACTATTACATTCGGCTCGTTTGATGGCTTTTCATCAATATAGGTAAAACTATGAAAAACGTAATCAATAGCGCTTGATGCTTTTCATCAATGTGAATTCTGATCCTTGGTTGCAATAATGAGTAAAACAGATCGATATACTAGAGGTAGTAGTCATATACCTGGTCTTTTCTGCTTCGTTTTCCGAGACATTTTGGATTTAAGTGAAATTCATGCATAACCCAATTGGTTCTTTCACCAGTAGGAACACGGCCTTTGTAGAACACCAGCGTCTTCTTAGTACCTATAATTTGATCTGTTTCCTCGCTTCTTATCTTCCTTTCTTTTCCAGTCACTTTCCAGTAACCCGAATAAGTTGTTCGACATTGACGCTTGCTATTTTTGTACTTTTCAGTTACAAAACGAATGAAGCACCATTCCTTAAGTTTCCAACCCCACAAATCTACACGGTAACATAAAATTCAATAAATTTCATATTCAAATATGGGTGAGAATAGTTTTTGGTGCAACAAAATGGAAGTACTTAATGCCTAGTTAGCTATTATAGTGAATCTTACCATCGATCATGCTGGCCAGGTCCCATGGTTCGTCGTGTTCGCGGATTTCGACAAGAGGGATAAAGCATTCATCGCCACGGCCAAGTACCTTAAGTTGCAAGTCATCAAGAAGTTCTTCATCCGTGGGGTGAAATCCTTTCGGAAACAATTTGCTAATACTTGCCCTGTAATCCATCTCGATTCTCACTGAGCGAGCAGAATAAGAATAGTATTACTAGCTCTAATTCGTGGAGACCAACAATGAAGAAGACAAGTTCACAGAAATCTATGTTAGGGCAGTTTGACTGATTACTCCACACTCCCATGTCGTGGTCACTTTATACCTGTGCGTTTTAGTCAAGGAGGTCCAGTTTTTCTAGTCCACGCCCTTGTTACCCAAGCGTTCGACCTTGATTCCAAAGTGCCAAGTGGTTCCCACATGTATTTAGATTTATATAACCCCAAAGGAGTATAAGATAATACTTCAGCTTTGAGGGAGACAGCAAAGATGTTGAAATATCATTTGTTTTACATAAATTTTTTTCCTCTCTGGTTTTAGTATTATCCGATGATATATGGTTTGAAATAATATAAAAAGGGATTTTTTTTAATAAATTTGATCTATATGAATCCTATAGTACATAAAATAAATTAATGCATATTATGAAAAGTTTTTTTTTGTTTAAGTCATATTTTGTATTTTTAAATTTATTACGTTTTTTAGATGTAAAATTTGTAAATCTAAACATTTGACATTAATTATCTCTGTAGTTGAGTAGTATGAATATTAAATTTTCAGTAATTTCTTTATTTTTCAATAGTTGTAATATGATACAGTAGTTGGCCAAAAAAAATTAAATAAATTATTTGTATAGACTTAGCCTATATAAAAAAAGTAAAATAAAATTAGAGAAAAATACAGTTTAAGGACTCGGATTTATGCATGCATTTGAGATCTGATTTAATAAAAGATAAATAAATAAATATATATATATATCAATTTAAGGGTTTGTAATTTTAGAAGCTAGTACTTGTCCTACACTACAAGCACTCCAGAATATTACTCCACATTGACTTCTTGTGGAATGCATTGGTATGGTTGGGTGTCGAGTAACGGAGTAAGTGGAAGTAGAGTGGTGGATCGGTGTTGTTGGTAGGTCACGTCAAGGAATATCAAAATCAGCCCGTTGGGCCACAAGCGTTCGAGCTTGTTGGCAAAGTTCAGCTTTCTTGTTTTTTGGTTCGACGATCTAAAGTTTATTGTCGATATAGAAAGAAGGGGGACCACAGCATGCCCACTTTTTCCTTGCAAATACCGATATTTATCAAACTATTAATTATATATTCCTCTTCAGATTTTATAAAACTAACGGAACGATCTAAGATAGCAGTCACGTTCATGGCATATAGAAGACATAGGAATCGAATTAATGGTATTATATATGTGCAATGTGAATCTCACGTGACATACATAAATGATTTAAAAATGAAATGCATATAATGACTTATAAAAAGAGATATTATTATGCTTTTAACTAGGGTTTAGTAGAACACTACTATACGTCATCAATTGACATAGCATCAATTGCATAACAATCGCATTGTATGCCATAATCCATTAGCTCTATTTTAATTGGCTAATTTAGACTTATGAGAAATAATGAGAAAAATACAAAGGAAGAACATACATTTGTTCAGTTTTTGCAAAAATTAGTGTAAATTTTTCAACCATATGTTTAAGAGTATTTTTATAAAATATATTCATTTCAAGGCCTTCATTCATCTATTAGCAATGGAATGTGACGCGGCATGAATAGATGCTCTAAAGTGTGTATGACTTGTAAATACAAATCTTTAAATGTATGATAAAAAAATCCCTACTCTTTTTTGTAAAATTTCACAAATGTAAGCCTTTCTTTGCATTTTTTTAGATAAATTATAATTAAATAATAATATTCACTCTATTTCATAACTATCATTTACCAATGAATACATAGTATTAAAATGTTAATTGTGATGATTTTTAAAATAATACTATTATTTTCAATAGTTTAAAGCACAATACATGGATAATGTAGAATAAATGATGAATATATATCAATTCATATTTAGAGTTGAAAACTTTATCTCTAGATCTCGATAATTATTTTCTAGGCAATAATATTAAAAAACATATCTAACCAATATTATAATATATGGATATTTTTGTCGCTATTTATAAAAGATGCATGTTTCAATGAGGAAATTAAATATTGAATTTAATAATAAGCATTATTTGAGATTTGGTTTGGGGATGATGAACATAAAAAAAAAGAACATAAATAAAGCATAAACAATATTGAAAACAATGAAAAATAAAATATTACTTCTCATATGCATAAAGATGCCATTATAATATGTGATTTGGTCTATT